>JANPWX010000049.1:6030255-6135787 GCA_024734555.1 Trochalopteron elliotii
CCTTCCCGTAATTCCGTGGCAGTACCCGCACGTCCCGCCCCGCGCTGCCGGTAGGGCCGGGCCTCGGCGCCGCTCCGCCCTCCCGCGGGGAAGGGGCCGCAGAGTTAAGGCGGCATGGATGAGTGGATGGAGGGATGGATGCACTAGAGGCTCCCGCGGGTCGCGCCGTGCCGGAGCGCACACGTATTAGCTGGAATGAGACGCAAAATAGGTCAGGAAAGCTGGATGGCTTTCCAGCGTCATCCCTCTCTGCGCTCCACCCTCGGGCGTTCGCAGTTTACGCGTTCACGGATGAAAAGTCCGCTGCATTTCGACAGCACACAATTTCCTTTTTTTCCCCTTTTTTTCCCTTTTTTTATTTTTTTTTTAAGAGAAAAGTTGTTTTTAGCATGTTTTGCTGCAAAAAGAAGACAGCGCCTGCTCTCATCCAGCCGTCTCCTCTCCACCCTTCCCCAACCTTAAATGATTACGGTCCTTTCCAGTCACGCATTTTGACACATTTTCCCCCCTCCCTCTGGATTCTGTAATTTACCAGCTAAGCAGATGAAGAGGTGCCCAAAACGTGTACCCGAGGAGGGGAAAGGCTGAAAGGCAAGTCCCACCGTGCTCTTTCAAGTCCACCAGCAGCCTGTCCCGCCCCGGGGGCAGCTCCTGTCTCCCACTCCCGTTGGCACAGGACGAGTTACCGGAGCGAGTTCACCTGCGGGCAGGGCAGGGCTGGAACACCCCGAGGCTGCTCCCAGGGTTTCCTTCATTACACCGCTCCATGGCACTCGTTATTGTTTACAGAGTATCAGCACTTCGTGCTCCTCCAGCTGCAAACTCGAAGGTAGCCTTTGGTGGCGGAATGTTGACACAGCGAGTGGTGCTTGCTGGGCTGTGACAGCTGTTCCCTGAGCACTCTGTCTCCATAAAGGCATACATGCTGGGAAAAACAGCACATCATAAACTCAGAAAACAAGGTGAAGGCCAGCGTGATCTTACTTAGCATTTTAACGACCCTGAGGGTCAAAATCCATTAATTCTGTGCAGATGGGGGAAACAAACAGGATGGCAGGTTTGTTGAACGAGCGATTAGCTCTGCATATCCAGTATCATGATTGGTCTTTGGTATTTTAAATTGAGATCTTGCTACAGGCTGTACTCTGTGCTTATTTGGCAGTGTATTTTAGCTGTTAGTTAGTATTAAAAAGGGGAAAAAAAGAGGCAATTTGCAGTTGCGCTATCACCACGATTTTCTTCCACTTTGAATCCAAAGTTCAAGACAGCAAAATCCTAGTCTAACATTGCTAACAGGAAAAAAAAGGTTCTGTTTATGCTAGAGTTTTGAGGAGCACCTCAACAAAAGAGCTTTCATGTTCCTATCACATCATTGCACTCGTTAGCTATGCTCCTTCTAACTTCACATCAAGCCAGGGCAGGGCATGTTAACATGCAAGGTTTACCAAAGTAAAGGTCTTTTAATAACAACAGAGCTCACGATGGCACAGGTTATGTGAAATGGGTACAGAAGGACACAAGACTGGCTTCCTTTGGTCTCTGTGGCATATACAAATTGCTTACTCCAAGAGCACAATCATCCCAGTGTTTCTGAAGCAATCAATCATGCATTCTGTATTCTCTGCGGTCTGAAACAATGAAGAGCCCAGCTGATGCTGGCTGATGCTAAGCTGGTGTAACTACTGAATGTGCACCATAAGAAAATGACCACATTGATTTTCACAATTGTTTGTACTGGTTCTGGGCAAATATGTAAGTACATTTTCTTAAAGGTTTATAAAAAGATTAAAGTGACATCTAAACTTAACTTAGACACTGGGGTGTTTGGTGTTGATACCTGGCCGTGTTCCACAATCATCTGTGCCTGATAAAATAATTCTGCCTAAAATATTTTTCTATTACAGCAGTTTCCTCCAGCAGCAGTGTCATTAATGCAGTGAGAGCAACTCTGTGTGGACACCAGAAGCACGAACTGTTCTGCAAAGATATGCATTTCACCAAAATCAATTAACACATAAGAATCCTGTCTTAAAAGGGACAAAAGGCATGGCAAGAACAAGTGCACTGCACTTCACAGCCCCTCCTTTCACTGCCTCCTCCAGCACATTGCCCTCCCAGCTGCTAACCATGCTGCAGGCAGCTGAGGCCTTTATATAATATATTTAGCAATGATCCTCTCTTGCCTGTGTTCCAGGAACTTGTCCTATCTCCCATTGACCCATATGATTCTGTTCTCCAGCAGGAGTTCCCCAGCTTCGCTCCCTCTCCTGGGAGGGATGGGGAAAGCAGAAGATGAGGAATGTGTATCCACAGAGGCTGCTATTCTCCTCTGAGGCTCAGTGGTAAGATGGGTTCATACCATCCAGTCTTCCATTCCAACCACACTATCCTTCAGCATTTTTACCAAGTCCTTTGAATCTGAGCAGCACCAGCTAGAAATAACTCTCTCTTTGAGCATGAAGCCTAATGGTACCAAACACAAGCAAAACATTTTTTTTAAATCCCAAGTAAACAGTCTGTATTCTAACACACAATAGGTCTGCACCAATTAAATACAGTATGGCAGTATATAAATTACAGTTCTTTACAGTAAATAGTAAAATACGAGAGTCCGCTTACTGTACACAAAAATCAAAGAAAGAACAGCAGCTTTTCAGTAAGGTCCCAGGTATCTCAATCATTCACTTGCTAAGGAACAAAGAAAAGATACAGCAGGCCATTCACTTCACTCATTTTTTACCATGTTGCTTTACAAATATCCAGAACGCTTGTACAGGCATCTACAGTATCTACATGTGGAACAACCTTCTTAGGAATTCATGAGCACCAGACATAAATCCCTCCATCATTCCCATTATTAAAATAAACTTTACAGATTAAAATTACTTTAGCAGGTTCTATTTCATCTTGATAATAAACCAGCAAGTAACAAGTGCAAAGTCTGCAGTCATGATCCATTTACTGCTTCTTTATTTCCCATTTCTCCCCACCCTGCACCCAAAAAACCCACAACCCCCTAAAAAACCCCGAATGTTGTCCTCTCACACCCTTGCAGTAATACTGTTTCTGCAGTCAAACTGCCCAGCTGGCTTTTGCTAACATGTGAAATGCCAGACTCATAGCTTCAGGCATCGTCAGTCATTCCAATGCCAAGTCAGCACAGTGGCAGGCCTCTAGGAAGACAAAACATACGAAGCAGTTGGATATTTCAGTGTGCTTAAACACGGAAGGCTGCACGGTGCCCAGTGACTGAAAGAAACATGGCACCAAGTTACCAGTTAAAACATTTACAATAAAAAGATATAAACAGCAAATATGTCAGTCTAAAACAAGTTCTTTGGTAATTAAGAACAGCAAACCATAGCGGCTGGGTTTTTTTTCCAAATATGGATTTACATCCTGGTTTTTCCTCAATAAAATATCTTTTGTTGTTCAAAATATATCTCCCAAGTTGTTGCGTAACAAATAGTCCAGTACCTCAGTTATCTACAATCAGCTTTAACTGTGTTTAGTGTGCAGCCATATCTGCCCACTGGCAGACGAACTATAGATACACATTCATATATATATAATATATATATTATTTATAAAAAATTAGAGAATTAAGTCAAGGACTCTAGAGAATACACATTCCATATGGACAGGTTAAAATGTACAATAGCTTCAAAAATCCGTAGAGTTTTCTACACAGTGATGTGTGTAGTAAGTGCAAAAATACTGCAGTTTAGTTAATCCAAGATTTCCTGTTTTCCTGTTTCCTAGAAAAAGCAGAAGCTGCTGCATCTCCTGAATGGCAGAGGACGTCTCCTCCTGTCTTGGGAGTGGCTGATGAGCCTTGAAGCACAGAACTCTTCCGTTTCTCTGAAGTGGAAGATGCCTGAGACCAGGAAGTGCTACTCCATTTCCTTGTGGGAGCTGGTGCTTTGCTGAGGCGCTCAGGACGAACGAAAACACCGTGTCGAGGTTTGCAGTGGAAGTACTCTCTGCCTTTCACAATTCCATCGTGCTTCCCTTCAAAGGAAAGAAATGCACAGGATTAAATGTTGGTGCTGCCATTAGCACATACAATTGAGGGGCTGAAGTGTGAATAGCTTTGGTTATCTGTCAAATAGTCAAGATTGGTCTTGCTGAGTGACAGAGCCAGATGCTCACCATACACTAGGGAGAACAAAACTGGGAAAGGAGGACTTGAAATGTGACCAAAAAGATGATTTTCTAAAATACTGCATTGTTAGCTAACAGTTGAAAAAGCCGAGCATGTGCTCATTTTGCAAAAGAAACTGTCCTCAAAATGGATTGCTTGCAAAGCTTAAAATTTAGCTGGAGACAAACTTCTGGCATAACCACTAAAAACATCTTTTTAAATGAAGCATGTCTATAGAAGTTTCTTAACGCTTGCAGTGCACTGACTTTTTCTGACCCCTTTGAAGTGAAGTTAGAGAAAACCTGTGCTCTGGAAGTCACCTTTCCCCAATGGCAAACAACAATAAATCTCTAAAAGCCGCTGACAGCAAACCTATCAGACAAGAGATGCACACTGTTAGTACTGTTCATGAATGTGTGCACACTGATTTTAAAAAAACCTGCCAATTTTTAGGCTTTGCCTGTTTCTCTGATCTGTTAGAACAGATGGGTACCAACGGGGAACTACCACAACATGCAAAAGCAGGGCTTTCAGACAGTTAAAAACGGATCAGAGCATCCCTATAAGCCGAAAGCTGAGAATTGAGTGTATCAGATACCAAGCTTCATGAAACTGGAGGTACTTCCCAGGACCGAACTGGAAGGAATGACTGTACTATGACTTTAAAAATTGGTCACACCAGCTGCATAGATAACCCAGAACTCATTTAGTCTTACCCAGCTGAACATTGAGTTCAACTCCAACCCAGATTCCAGCTGAAAAATCCACCGTTCCAACGTATCTCACTGTGCCCATCTTGTTACTTCCAACACAGACTTGTTCACCCACAGCCACCCAGCTTGGCAAGATGTGGGCTTGATCTGCAGAAGCACCTTCTTCACAATCAGAACCATCCAAGTGGTCCTTCGTAATAAAATTATCCATGGAAGCATCAGGATACGTCTCAGGGTTTGATGCATCTTTCACCAGTCCAGAACAGAAAGGGCTTTCCACAGCATCCACAAGCCAGTTGTCACCTGCTGCTGCAGAGCTCTGCTGACCTGTGCACAGGCTTTGCCCCTTGCCCAGGCCTCGGGGTAACTCCAGGGCACTTGCTCCGTTAGAGGACAGAAGGGAACACGACTGTGGAGCTGCTGAATGGTCAAAGTCCTTCCCATCTTCAACGCCCATGAACTCAGTAAAGGAGTGATCTTCCAGAACGTCCGTTGTGTGCTCAACGGTCACCTCGTGTGGTGAAAATTCAATGGTGTTTTTGCCATCCAAGGAACTCAGAGCTGAGAGGGATCCAGCTCTGGGTAACTGCTGAGAGTCTCTGTCAGTGGCACTGAATGACAGTGGTACTTGCTCTGTTAAGGCACTGTTTTCTTTCAGTGGTACCACAGGTAACTTCTCTCTCACTAACTCCTTTTCTGACTCTCGACATTCCTTGTTCAAAGAAGATCTTAAGTCATGTGCAAGGGACGATCCCGAGGGATCACTGGAGTCCAGCTCCTTGGTGTGACTGGCTAGCTGGTCTGTGCTATCACTACAGGGAACAAGCATGTCAGACAGGGTGGCGTTAGAGGCACTGTGGGAAAAGTAGCCACTAGTGATGCTGCTAGTGGTGGGGCTGCGGGACACCTCTTTCTCGAGAACACGTGAGCTCACAAAGTCTGATTTAGAGGAAAACCACTCCCTGTTCTCCAGGCTAGCATTGTAAATACTGAAGTCAGCAAACTCCTCCGGTACATAAGGCCGGAAATTTTGAAAACTTTGAGGACTTATCAGTTTCTTATTAATGGCCTCCAATTCACTGTCTTCTTCCTCAGAGTCCTGCAAATGAAAAGAGGAATTAGGATTAGGAACCTGTGACAGTGAGGTTTCCAAAATAAACTAAGCATCCTTGACTTTTTCCTTTCTGAGCATGGAGAAATATGTACCCTTAATATTCTTTAACTGAAGAATGTAAGACACCATTGAAAAGAGCTGCTGGGAACATATCCTATCTACATTGAGCTATTCAATTTTTAGAAAATAAATTCTAAATAGTTCAGAAAATATAAAGCAATAAAAGTTACGTATTTTCATCCACAAACTTTTTTTTCCCCATGATTTAGACTAATTAAACCTACTGAAGGTATTTTATAAAGTTAATTCACTACCTAACAAGATAAACCATAAATATGATTGGTAAAGGCCTTACAGAGTCCCTGCTGCAATACAGGTTTGGGATTATTAAAAACTTTGCATAGTGGGCTTTTCCATTAACCTGATATCAGTGAGGCTAAATAATTTTGCTTACCCCTGGCTATCACAGCTGAACATCTTTAGGATGTTTGAATATACAAGCAAAAAGTTGAAATATTACAGCAAATCTTCAAGAAAGCATTTGTATGCATACATGTACATGTTTGGAGGGAAATAAGTGACACTAATCACCCTGGCAGAATTTGGAGGTGCCTCCCTGAACTTCCCCTTGGTGATATGTGGGGATGCACCATGAGCAGATCACAGATGTGGCTTTCATAGAGTCCATCTGAAGCTGAAGACTTGAGTCTGTAAGATGAATCTGAGAAAGACTCCAGCAACATGGTAGGGCTGCTCCCCCAAGATAAAATACTGCAGGCAGGACTCCACATGGATGCTTTTTTAAATACTTCCTTTTTTACATGCATATATGTCTTCATTTACATATATATATATGCAGGTATAAACATAGGTGTATGTATACACACATACATTAAAAATGGTTAGTTTACAGGAAATTTCTACTGGAAATAATTGGATTTTAGGAAAAATGAAACCTGTTGAAGTCCTTTAAAGAAACTCAAGCACCCGTTATTTCTCAGTTACTTCACTTGCATCACAGATTTCAAATTCCTATCAAGGCAGCTCCTGTGTGATATCTGAAGTACCTGGATGCTTTCAGACACCTGCTGTGATTCACCAATGTAAAAGGAAAAGCAGAACAGTTAACCAGATGACCACGGAGTACCAACACATCAGGATAAACATCCTCTTGAAAATGTTTCCTCACTTCAAAATAGCCAAGACTGCTCAAGTAACTTTGTATAACAAAACTTCAAATGCCAAACAGAAACAGATTTGCTCATGTCAGAATAATCACAGAATTGTTTGGAAGGCACCTCTTGAGGTTAATTAGCCCTATCTCCCTCTACTCAAGATGGGTCAGCCAGAGCAGGCTGTCCAAGACAGTGTCCAATTGGGTGGGTTTTGAGATCTCTACAACCTTCCTGCACAACTCATTCCAGTGTTTGACCCCCTCACAGTAGACAAAGCGTCTTGTTGTTCCATCTTGTGATCCGATGGAATCTCATGTGTTTTGATTTGCCTCATGTCCTGTCACTGGAGACTGCTGAGAAGAGTCTGCCTTGGCCCATCAGGTGTTTTTACAGATTGATAAGATGCCTCTGTGACTGGTCTCCCAAAGGCTGAACAGCTCCAGATATTTCAGCCTCTCCCCATATGTCAGACAGCCCTTATCTGTAACAAGGTCTCATGTCCATTCTTACCATGCTGAAACTCATAGCAAATATAATTCAGTATTACTCACACAGAATGGCTTCTTAAGATGACTCAAGATTTTCAATAATATTCATTTTTTGTTGGTACAGCTATCAGTATCTGAACAGGATGTCTCTACTCATCTAAGTATATCTGACAAATCCAATCACATCTCAGATTATTATTTGCTCAAGTAAAGGCTTCTTATCCTTTGCTTTCTAATTTTCACAGCACACTCAGAGTTATTTCTCATACAGAATTTGGATGAAGGCTTTAGTTTGCAACTATTTATTTCTCTGAAGAGGAGCAACAGTGTTATGAAATGTCATGTAAATCTGCTGAGTATCATTTATAATGTTGAAAATCTTGCTACTTACATCTGAAATCCATATTTCTTTTAGAAGTAAAGGAAAAAATTAATACCTGCTTTATTGAGACTACGAATACCCTTCTAAGCACTAAAACCTTATGCAAAGCACCTTTTTTGCATATTGCAGGATACCAGTTGCTCATGTCTGAGGGATGTTTTCTCAATCATTCTGCTTACTTCTTCCCTTTTGCCAATCTTACTTGTGCAAAACTAAATTTTGTTCTGTGAAGAACCTTATAGTTTGGGGTTTGCTTTAAACATTAAAAACAAAGAGTTTGTCAAATATACTTTTTTAAGTTGAAGATTACAGATGAACTCCAAACTAATAAACATTTAATGAAGGAAGTATTTCTAGTCGATACTAGCTAAATGTCCCCTAGAGACCAAAAAGTATTTTTAGAACAGAGTCCTTTGTGTCTCCTTTGAAATGTGCAGGATTCATCATATGACTGAAAAAAACCCACCTTGGTGGTGTCCCTGTTCATGATCAGACTGGATAAGAGGCTGTAACTGAGAAATGGCTCTACATACACACAGACACTGGTGACTTGATTAGGAAAGGCCAAACAAGTAACCACAGTGTCAGTCATGTGCCATTTCAGGATTATCTGTCATCATAAGTACAAAAGCTAAGGTACAGAGAACCAGTCTTCTTACAGGAACATGGGCTATGAAGAATGCTGCAAACAGGTGAGGAGACACCACCTTGTGACAAACAAAAGGTGCCCCTAGGGGGGGACAAGACATATTTCCTTTCAGAGCTTCTCTTAAGTTTTCTGATTGGGAAATTCCAGAAACAAAGCAATTTCAGAGTTCTTCAAATTTCTGTAGATGTGAGATGGGGAAAAAAAGAAAGAAGGTGCCTCATACAGCTCAGGCTATTGGTATAAATAAAGATAAAATCTTTGAAAACCTGGTTAGGAAACTTCAGCAACCTTCCTGGGATATAACACAATGACTATAATGAAAAGCAGATTTAAGAACTGGTAACAGAAAGACCATGACAGCAAGAACTAATGACACAAGACTATACATCAAGTTCTAGCAGTAGAGAAGCAAAATAAGCTTCTCTACACCTGCTTCATAACAAAGACATTGTGTCATTAAAAGTTAAAGCATCCAAGCTTTCAAATCCCTAAATTACACCTCCCAAGTAACCTCAACAAGTTAGTTTCCATTCTACTAGTTTAAAAATCAGTAATAGTTATGTAGTGGTTGCACCACTGGTGCCTCAATTTTTATTGACTGCTAGAAGGGCTTCGTCTTAGCAAATGCTCCTTAAACATGTTAATTACTGGCAGTATTTAAATACGCTTAATGTGAAAACATTAAAATACACTTAATATGAAAAAAATTAATCTGACCTTAACATAAGTCACTGTATTCCTGTATTATATAGAACATGTCCCTATATCATTCTGTTTTGATATGGCTGCAATATCAAGCATGTGTAAGTACTCCCTGAAATTTCAGGTTGAATGCTCTATTTCAGGCCAACTGAATAAAAAAATTTCTTATTAGCTGGTTTGTTTTTTTTTTTTTCCCTTTCCTTTGACAGATGTGTTTTGAATATTGGAATACTCCAGCCTAGTTAAAACATAGGACTCACTGCAGCTCTGAAAAATGGGGTAGCCTGGGAAGCCTATATCCTACAAAGAATTCTTTCTTGAAGCAATAAAACCCCCCAGAAGCATCATTGTCTAAACACAACACCACAGGCTGGCTGGGCTACACCAAGTAGCTATGCCAACCTCCTCCCCACTAGTGGCTGCTGCTTCTTGCTTGTCTCCCCAGGACCCCGAAGGGTCTAAAAAGTCACCAGACAGAGGACTAGATCCAAATTAAAAAATCCATGGTAGTCAAGCCATCAAATGGGCGGATCAGTTCCCTTGATCTGACTTCCTATGCAACCAACCAAAGAGCTGCATTGATACAAGGGAGAAGTCAGTACTAGTCAAGCAGCTGAGCACTGAAAGAACAGCTCTTTCCATGGTCCTGTTGGCTACAGCAGGTTTACAGTGTTCAGTGAATTAGTTCCCTTCTAGCTGGCAAAGCCTGGTGGCAGGATGTTGCCCTTTTCTAGCTCTGAAAGCCTCTGTGTATCTGTGGAAAGCAGCACAGGCAAGTGCCTAGGTTAATTCAGGGCATGCATGGGGTGGGACTTTGTTTTCACTCAAGGGATCAAAACTGCCCTCAAGTTGCTATGGAAAGTTTTGTAACAATTTATTTTCCAAGGGATGTTTTTTCAACCCACTAGAATATTTTTTCTTCCAAATACCTTCATGCTATTTGTATCAGTGACTCAGTGCAAGTCAGCACGTCAGCTACCTTATGGAAAATTAACATGATCAAGAATAAAACAGCTGCCACCCAAACCCAGCAGCCAAGCTTCAAATATATACACCAGAACACTCAGGATACTCAGGATACTTTGGTCTAACAATCTACAAAACAGCATTAGACATCTACAACAGGTTTTTTTAATGGCTTGGCTATATGGCAGGAATGAAAATAACTGTGGAATAGGAAGAATCCATCACATATTGTGGGAAAGTGTCCCATAGGACTTACAGGAAATAATCTGAAGGTTCTGAATTTTAAATCCAAAGTTCTGATTAAAGCAAGAATTTGCAGCCATGTTCCACAGCCCCAAAACCAAAGCCATCATACAGCAGAAATGATGATACACCTTTTGTTGAAGCAGCAGTGAGAAAAGGATTTAGCAGGTGAAGATTAAAACAAAAGCCCTCCACCTCAATTTCCACCTGAATTATGATGAAGACAGGTTGCAGGTTAATTAAGAGCAGCAATCTTATTTTAGTCATATTACTTCCATGTCAGGCCATTATAAGCTTTTGATAGTGTACCCACACCTAAATGCACGGTTACTTACACCAAATGGGATCATTCCATTTACTCTGGGGTATAGTCACAAAATCTAGGTAACATACAAGGTATATTAGAGTGACAACAGCATGGCTCACTAACCCCTCCTTTACTTGATCATTTGTGCCCTAACACTACAGCCTCCCCTCTCCCCCCACCCCACAAGACAAATGACATATAAACATTAAAAACCAAACCAAAACAAAAACAGAACACCAAACCCCAGTGGAGTTAGTTCCAACAACAAAATGCATTTGGCAAGCCAGGCAAGCAACTGTTACAACCATAACCTACAATCAGTCACAAGCAGTTACTTCCACCTCACAACTTCCTTTTCCTGCTGCAGTAGTGTGAGTGCCTCAAGCCCACCACCAGGCTTGGAGACAAACTGGTACAAAACTTACAATCTTCTCCTCAGGCATGCTGCTGGCACTGCTTCCTGCAGGCACAGCACAGACAGCACAGTGCACCTGAGATGGAGGCATGCTCTGCAAAGGTTGAGACACACAACACATCACACAAACCCCAGCTCTGACCACTAAGTGGGTGCCAAGTTAGAAAGGTGTGTAGATGTGATGAAGGTGAAACATCCATGCTGGCCATACAGACATCAAAATTCAAGTTAATGGGTAGGGGAACTCATGCACTCCCCCCAAGTTTGAGGGTGAGGAATAGAGACCAGAATTATAACCACCCCAGAATAGTTTCACAGAATTACGTCTGATCTATGAAAAAAAAAAAAAATCACGCCAACATCTTACTGAAGAATAATAATAAAAAAAAGGTAGGTTACTGCTACTTTAAAATAGAAGTATCCTGTAAAAGAGAATACATACCAAGAAGTAAAAAAACCCCAAAACCCACAAACCGTGTATTCAGGCAAAAAACAAACAGCAAAATGCCACCACATATAAAGAGTGGCCTGAATAATTTTACCAGAGAATTACAAAATTCTGTTGCAACAGATGCAAATGATGTGCCAAGTACATAAAATCACTCCACCTCCTTTAAAAAAGCAGGTGGTTTTCAAATATTACCTCTTGACTAAGTAGAGGTCGGCTTTCAAGAGGGGTCTTCCTTTTATGTTCCTCTTTCACTGGCATTAAGGGCTTGAAAAACTTTGGTGGCTGGGGAGAAAATGCTTTAAAAGGGCTGGCCATTAAAGCATGGGAATTCTCAGCTACAACACCTAGGTAAAAAAGCAAAAATAGTGTATTTCAGTTCTTCATATCCTGACGGCAAGAGCATATTTCAAAACAACTGAAGGTTAAGCCATGCAATTGGCAAGTTGCTGGCTACAGAAAAATGTCAATATTTTAGTATTTAACCACTGGCCTAGTCATGAAATAATCCAGAGATCAGTGAGATCCTCAAAGAAGTCTGGAAACAGAAGGAAAGCAGAGAACAGCAGTATCTGCCCCCTCCATTCTGAGGCTCCAACATTTCTCCTTTTCATCTTGGTCATAAAAACAGTGGGAAGTGTCCTTGAGATCAGAACTGAGAAGCTCTTTGCTTCCCATGTCTCACCTGACCTCCTCCCACAACACTGGAAATCTGCCCTGTAACCAAGCCAGCCATCCTGCACAGCCAGGATGATCAAAAAGGAAATTATAAGCAAGGAAGTGGTGAATAAACCCCCAGTCCCACTTCATTGCAGCAGTATTTCTACCTGCATTGCCTGGTCAATGTGACCTCAAGGAAACAAGGCACCTGTTACACACTGACAGGGAGGCACAGCCAACATCCACATATCATGTAAAGAACCTGTCTAAGGACAATTCCCACTTGAAGAAAAGCATCCTCATCTTCAAATTCATAAAATAACAGAGCTGCTTTTTGGTTTTTTGGGTTTTTTTTTTGTGTGTGTGTGTTTCTGTTTTGTTTTGGGTGGGTCTTTTTTCTTTTTTAACTTCCACAGTTTTGATTTATATTTAGCACATTCTGCTCTCCTCTTGGTTTTTTGGATACCCTCAACTTTACACCCTTTCCTGGATGTCTTATGCATTTCTCCCTTTCTCCCTTATTTCCAGATTATGTTTAGCTCCTTAAGTAGAAATTGGCTAACACATTTATTAGGAGAAGAGCACTGGGAATTTAATTTTCAGTTTAATGTAGTAAATAAGAATCCACCAGCACTGTCATTATGTATATGAAATCTCACCACTGCCATCTTTGCTCTTGCGAGGTGACTCCCTGGGTAAAGTACCATAGCATGATACATCTTGATAACTGGAACAACAGTCAGATATATCTAGGTGACTTTCAGACCAACCCTAAAAAAAACAAAAATACGTAAATCTGCATGATGATGCAGGCAAATGTGGAAAAAATAACAGGTAAACTCAGGTGTTCTTTTTTTTTTTAAGTCAACCAAACCTCACAAACCAAAGGTATGTCAATTACTGACTTCAGGCAGTTTTCCGGTCACACAGAAATGGATTGTTTAAAAGCTAATTAGTTGGTGACTGAAGTATTTAAAGTTTTGCTCTTTCTGTTTCTTAAATACCAGTTTATATAATTCTAATATGAAAAGCAGAGAAGGACGATAAGGTTTAATGTAAAATTATATGTAATGGGTGCACAACTTTGAAGATATAATATGTAAATCAACTGCTTTAAATACTACTATTTAATATACTAACTATTATTTACTATTTACTACTATTTAATATACTACTATTTAAATACTACTATTTAATATATAAAAAATACTATTTCTATTTTCTTTTTTCTTTTTTTCCAATTCTCAAACACATCTTGCTTCTGGTGGGGGTAGGAAATCTGGGAATGTGAGCTTTTTCTGGGAATGTGTTGCTACATTTCCATACCTTGTCATCTTCATCGCAGGCAGAAAGATCCAGTCGACTACAGGACACCTACGGAACACCGACAGACAGAATGACAAAATGCCTACCTTTTATCTGTGAGATACAATACCTTGTGGAAACACTGTGATCATTTAGTCCTGATAACTGTTTTGCTCTCTTTTTTCAGACCAGATTATGCATAAAGACATCTACCTTTCTGCTGTATGAGTGTGTGAGAGAACACATAAAATGGAAAATACCCCCTATACTATGAAAAAAGTTAAAGGGACTTGGAGGTAAAAGTGATCCAAATCAGGGCAGCTGTCATCCTGAACTACTTCCTAAATGGATATCCTTATAAAAGGAGAAGAGTTTCAATGAACCCTCCCTCTTCCTTGTTAACTTTGTTATCTCGTAGGACAGACAATTTTGGGGAGGGGTTTCACTTCATGACCACTTTTCCACAGGCTGGTCAGTCCCAGCACAGAGTAACCATTACCATATCTCTCTGTGCAAGCATTAAATCAGCACACAGACAGCAGCCCCTGCTTGATCCCTGCTAACAATGAAGGATCCTTACATTGTGCACGTTTGGAGTGCTGATGCTCCTGCGGATGTTCCTGGCTTTGGTGGAGAGAGCCTCCTTGACAGTGACTGCCTGTGTAAAGAGAACAAAACACTAACAGCAATGCCATGGTCTCCTCAGGACAATTGAGCAAGCAGGATAGGGACTTTTTTCCAGTGTATCTAACAGCAGCAATTAGGGCTTGCATTCACAAATCTTAATTTGTACACGTAATCACTAAAGCTTCTGTCTGAAATTCATGCTTTGGCCTTTGCTTATTCAGGTTCTGAGTAATACATCATTGCCAGCTTTAGTTACTACATCTACCACCTCTGGAAATCTGTATTTCACAGAAGTAACTTTGTCTTATATTTATCTGTCCAACACTCTCTAAAAAAAAACCCCAACTGAAACAAAAAAAGCAACACAGTATTTTTAAAAGACCAATCATCCCTTCTTGAATTCTCATAATCCAGCACAAAGGGTGCAAGAAATGCCTTTTCCTTGCCTGTCTTAGTCGTTCAAGGCTCAGAATGTTCTCCACTTGCAGCACCCCTCGTGTGTACTTCTCAATGTAGGTTTCACCGTCGGATGTGCCCTCGTTCTCACTCCTTGCAGCCATCAGTGCTAAGGTCTCACGATCCTCAATTTCTTCTGTAGCCTAAATGGAAGTTACACCATTCAAGGTTTCAAAAAGAAAAGCCAATTGTTTTAGTTCCACTTTTTAGACCAATTCAATCCAGAAATCAATGTGAATTGGGCATCTTAATCAGCAAACCTAATTACAGTCAATGATCCAGAGCTGTTCCATAGAGATGCAAATGATGCTGAAGAGATCAAGCTTAGGAGAAGATTTGAGGAGTTGCTATAATAAAATCCCTTCCAGAAATAATGCAAATATAACCTGAAATTGTGTATGTTAAGGCTCAACTAATGACAACTTCCTAGGAAAGGAAATGTAATTTCCTTACCAAATCTTAAAATATGCTGTGATTTCCCTAGAGGTTAAAATTTAAATAGTACCGCAGCGAAGTGACAAGTTCATGGTGACAAGACTATTTATGTTTTCATTTGTCCAGTTTGTTTACCTCTAAAATAAATCTTATAGTACATTTACAACTTGTATGAGCTTTTCCTATAAAAAGTAATTTATATTCCTGTGAACTCAGCTTCCCAGCTATTCTGTTTTCGTAGACCTGAACATTCCTCTGAGTACCCTGTAGACACTAATTGGCTTTCAAACATAACTCTACTACAAAAACCTCAGTTAAACACAGTAGAAGAGAAAATAAAATCCCCACAGTTTTCAACTGTTTAAAGATAGCACAATCTCACACAGAGCTTCAGTATATCCACTTTGGCAAGCTGCTTCGTATCAGCAAAGCAGGACATTTACTTTCTAATCAGTATCGACCACCCACTGCAGTAGGTCAATTCTGTTGGTTTCTGTGAACTTGCCAGAGAAATACGGTATAATTTACCTTTGGTATATTGGACACTATTTCATAAGTCACTCCACAGGCATAATATATATTTTTCAAAGATATTCTCCTTTTCAGGCTCTGGGTAAAACTCTAGAAAGAAATTTTCAGTTACTCTTTTGATAATTATTATTTATGACATCCTAAGAAATAAAAAGGTGCAATGCAAAATCTGATTACAAAGGCAATCAGAACCATAATTTATTAAATTACTTTTTTTAGCATTTATGATATTTTAAGTTCTCTTTACATCACTGTGTTCGGTATACAACTAAGTTCAATCAGTTGAAAAATGGACAGTTCAAAGAAATCTACCAGTACACAGCTTCACTGCAATCTATAAAAACCTAGTTTTCATTTCTCTTTTGTAAGATTTAAAAAATTAAGCAAACAGTTAAGGAAACATATTCGTTAAATTAAGAATATGAAACGAAATGAGGAATAAAAGAATATATAAACTTATTACCTGTTTGTTATAAATGTTGGCTGCAATCCTTTTGCGCAATACCAGTTCCATTGCAGCAGGGTGACTGAGCTGCACAGTAGTCTTCACTATTAAGTAAATTCTCTCATTTTGAGGAGTGACCCTATTCAGGTGCACTGAATCATGGACAGAAGAGTCCCAGGCAGCAGTGGCTGAAACCTATGCAGACAAATTAAGTGGAGGAAAGAAAGGGAAATCAAAGATTCTATTACTCCAACAACAGGTACCATATAAAAAGATTTAACATGAAGTAAAAAAATTCCTTAATTAGAGAAAAATCAGCACCATTGAACAAAGTACAATTAAACCTCCTTTTCATAGTAACGAATTTATCCAAAGAAGCAAAAAAGAGGTGTTAAGATACTGCGGAAAACAATCATCTCCCACAATCCCTGCATTGTGCAAACCCTGCCCCGAAAGGAAGTCTTCACGTGGGGGGAGACAGAAAGGAAAGCAGAAGCAAGACTGGATGCAAATCCTACTGCTACTGTATTAAAAGTCTATTAATTTCAATGTAAAATAGTTCATGTATGTTGGATTAGTTATAAAAGCCCCCACAGAAAAAACCTGCACCCATTCTGCAGAGTGGGGATTTTCCTTTCCTCTGCCTTCTCCCCAACTTTGCTGTCTCATTTTTCTGGAAATGATCTCAAACAATGGCCTAACAGATGCAGAATATATAAGGAATCAGTTAAGAAATACCAAAATGGATTCAGAACCAATAATTCCCAACAATTCCCAAACCATATATTTAAAAAACAGTAATTCTGTACTACAAATGAAAGAATTTTTATTTAAGTATTAAGCTTTGCCTAGTGCACACAGTAAAACAAGTCATTTTCTCTGAAGAGTTAAGAGCCTGCAAGAGGAATGATGAAGGGGTGAGGAAAGCAGAAAAAGGAATTTTGAGTCAGGCAGTTGAATTATTCTTTGCCAAGAGCTAAGACTTGTCATCTCTGAATTAAGGCAGAAGAGCTAACAAGTCAAAGCCTCATAAATTCTAAATACATAGGCCAGAAAATAAAGGCAGCTCTAGATACAGATGATACTTCTAAGACAAAAAGGTATTAATCATAATGATTAAATACATAGAAGTAGGAAATAAAACAGAAGAGGAAAGCATTAACACAAGCTGCAGCTGTCAAGAAGGAGGCTTGCTAACAATTTACCTCATCATCACTGTGTTTTATGATCGGCAGATAAAAGAATGGGCTCCCATGCTCCTTTGGTAGTATTGAGTTAACTCCTGATGCATGGGGACCTATAAGCTGTTCATTGGCACTGAGGTCATCAGCTAATGAAACAAATGTGCAAAGAATGAAATAGTTTTATACCAAAGGATATGAATATATAGAGGCAAAGTTGTAACACAAAGCTGTAATAAAAGCCTACCCATATTTCATAATACATTCAATCCTACTTAATCTTATTACTATGTAGCATTTTGAAGATGATTTCAGCATACAAAAGAAATTGAGAATAGCAGTTCTTGCTACATTAGGCTTTTAGCTAAACAAACAAACAAACAAACAGAAGGTGTGTAATGACACAATTAACCTTTTAAAACATACTATTTTTTTTGTCTGCTAATCTCTACTGATAGTAAAAACCCAACCAAATAAAAACATTCCTTGTGAGGAAGAGGGTATTTCACTTTCCAAAAGCATCTGCTAAAGCAGGTATTGATGCATTGCCCATACAAATATGTGAAGTAGCCCTCTTCAGTGCTGGATGTGATATGGCCTGTGGATCCTCCCCTGCTTTATGTTCAGGTTTACAATTAGACTTGTTTCCTAAAAAGTCCTTAAATGTGGAGCTACCTCTAGTCTCTTGTTACTTACATTGTGTATTTGTGTCAAGAATATATATCAACATTCTTCTCACATTTAGAACTAAATACCTTCAAAGGGAGAACACTTAGATTCTCTAAAAAAAGCTCATTATAGCCTTAACACAGTCTTCATTAAATGAGCTGTTTAAGATTCTACAGATACGTCAGTGGAAGGAGCTCTGAAAGCATTGGGAGGTGCTCCATCAGTGCTTTAATAACATGTGCATTTGTACATCAAAATGCTTACGGGATTTCCTCACCTGCTGTTTGATTCAGATTAATCTTGCTTTCTTACACTATTTTCTGTTGTACAGGCTGTACTGTTGTACAGCTAGTACTCCTGTGCTCCCTTCTATCTTTAGGCTAAAATAATTGTTCTTAACTATGCCAAGATATGCAACCAGAAAAAAAAGCACTTTACAAGCCATATCAGACAGTGCCATTGCCAGGACTTGTTTGATTTCTTACATCTTTCAGGTTCATTCTTCCATTCAACAATTTATTGAGCCAAATTAATCCCCCCATTTCCCCCTCCATGAGTTTCTTAATCTTCTTTTACAACATACCATTCAGATCAAGGAAGAGGACAGGTATATGTGTTTCCATTCCTGCAGGTGGAATCCTGAAACAAAATAAACTGCTGGCCAACAAAGAAGGCAAATTCACGCCTAAGCTAATTTGGGCAAACAGATCTCCATGCAATATTCATTAACTGTAACCAATGGCTAAAGCTATCAACATTTTGATGGCTACTCTGAATGCCTGTGTGGTACAGACAGCACCTTGTTTATCTACACACAGGGCTAAATCTAGAGCTTTGCCAAAACTCAATTCACACCACACAGCATGTGGCAGTTGCTGTAAGGACCAGTTTTAAACATCCTGTTTTGCTCCTTATGAGGTTAACTGCTTGCAGTCATCTCATATTATAAAGGTCAGCAACCCTCCAAACAACTGGGTATGTAACTCCTGGCAGTCTTTATATCCATAAACACATTTTTAGCTATATTTCCACAGCACATTACAGGTGGACAAGGGGAAAAATGGCAAGAAAAGAGTATTGCTACATTATTCCCCAAATACTATTGGAGATGTTAGTATACACTTGATTAGAGAAGCATTTCTTGCCCATACTTTCCCAAACCTAACCCGTTGCATTCTTCATTTTTACATGTCAGCTCCAAAGATCTTAGTTAAAACACAAATTTAAATGAAATTAGAGAGAAATATATTACAAATTCAGATGAAACAAGAACACTTCCCTTGAAATCAGAGTTTCTTCCCTCTCCACCCTTTACCAATGATATTATCATGTGTTCTAGCATTCATCTTCCAATCATTCTTTTTCTGAAAGGAATCAAACTACTGGGTAATTTTCTCAATTATATAAAGTTGCAAAATACTACATTATATTCAAAGGTGATTTTCAAATCTTGAAAGCTATTTCAAAGCTACTTTATGTAATATCTTAGCTAAGCCAACCTTTCTTACATTCGGAACAGCCCCTGACCTTCTAAACTTTCTGTCAGCTGAATGCAGTTTGTAGCACCACAGAACACAGAAAACTCCAAAACATCCTTAGATTTGTACCTTGCAGCATGCACAGTTTATGTACAAAAAGCTGGCAACTCCAGTGGCTTTTCTGAACATACCAATTTGCGGGGGCACCGGGAATTCCACTGCCTGGTGCTGGAACAAACACTGCATTCCTCTCTTCCGTCAGCCCCACCCACTGTTCCACCAGCCGGGCTTCTCGTTCTAGATCATCCTCAGATTTTTCTACAGTGGAAGAGATTAGGATTACAGATGAGAGACACTTTTTGTGGTATAGGTCATAAAGTATTCAAGATAGAGACTTCAAGCTGCACACCTTGTTTGTTGCTGATCTTTTGGATCTGCTCATCTAAGTATTCTCTGCGTTTTATTAATGCATCAGACCACCTTTCTCGTACACAGTTCAAATCTTCTTCCTAACATGGAAATAGAGAAGAAAGTCACTAGACTATGTGGGTAAGAATAAAGGGCAGTGAATTTTGTGGTAATTTAATCAGGATTTATATAAAAGGGCTTGCAAGATGCAAAAAATCTTTTTCCCCCGAATGACATGCACATTAATTAAGCACCTCATCACCCATGAAGGGAAGCTTATTTGCTTTCAAGTCTCAGATTTCAACAGGAGAAAAGAAAATGTGACGGCCTCTGCTGCTGAACAGATTACACACCATGGGCTAATTACTCACAGAAGTGGCAATCAAATTTTTGAATAGCATATGGAAGAGGAAATCCTAGTATCATCATTTGATCATAAGTTCTCCTGAAGATTAGACAGGTCAGTATGCCCTCAAACCTGCACAAAATCCCATTGCTAGCAGCTGCTATCAGTGCAATTAAAAGATTTCTCATGCAAACAAAACCCATCATGCAATCATGCTTTGTAGTATCACAGAAAATCTGGTGGGTTCTTCTCTGTGATATGTCAGGAAGCGCGTGAACAGCCCGCAAGAAGTTAGTACCTTAAATTTTATTTTGAGATTGCTAGGAAACTTAACACATCATCTTAAGGGATGTCAGCATTGTCACCTAACTGGTTTTACTTCTGTAGGACTGCCTACTAGAAAAAAGTCTTCTATGTAGAAATCTGAAATTTATTTTACTTTGGGGGGGATTTCTTCTTCCGCTCTTTGTCACCTTTTAAAATGAGTCTTCTGTTACACTGTCTAAATTGTGACTTATCACACAGAAAAACAGGGTCAAGTTTGGGTTTTGTGCAGATAAAAGAAAATTGCTTCACTGAAGCTTCTGTATCTACCTCTCACTCACATCCTCCAGTCTCTCTCACTCAAGCATTTCAGAAAACTGCACAACATAAAAGGTTACGGTATTTTCTTTAGAAAATAAACAAAATATCCTATGCTGCATAATTTGCCTGGAGAAGATGCCTGCAGCTGCTGATTCTTTTCCCTGTGATATTCATCAGAAACTGCTTTCATTCTAAAATAAAGTTTCAAAGGTTTTATTCCCATAGCAATTCATGTAGCCAGTTAGGAGAGTTGACTGCAGGGTACTAGAGAAGAGAGGACACTGTAAGAGTATAAAGTCACAAGGTAAATTGAAATAGCAGTGTTTTATAGCCCAGGTAGCCTCTAAATTGCACAGCACATGTGTATTTCAAAGCCGCTTTTGCTTGTTCATTTGAGAGTTGCTGGCCATTAGCATTAGCTGTGCCCCATGCCGCAGGATTGACAGCAAGAGCAGCGATACCTGGTAACTATCCATATCACCACCATCATCCTCCTCCTTCTGGTAGGAGAAAATACATTTTGTAAAACACAAAAACCCATGCATTTTCGCTTAATAGAAATTCACAGAAATAACCCAAAACATGAATACCAACATTTCTGCCACAAACTTGTAAAATGTTAAAATCACAACACTCAAATAACTAGTCTTATTAATAGTAGAAAGACTATTTTTTCATTAGACTGTAGCAGGTCAGCCATGATTTGATTATTAGTGAATATGTTCATTTAAAAAATAATTAAAAACCCCACAGAATCCAGTGCTAGAAAAATGACTGAGCAAGCAGATCACATATCTCAAATTTACAGTTTCATCTGTATCCAAGGTTAGAATTATTTGTGGAACTGAATGCAAACCTTCTGACAAGAGGCACCTTACTTCCCTGGGTGGCCCATTTCACTTGTTCCTTGCCATCACTGTTAAAACCATGCTTTATTTCCAATATGAGTTTGTCCAGTATCAGCTGAAATAATTTATGCTTCTTAAGGACTTCCTTGACTATGTGGAATAGCCCTCTCACAATTCAGTGATGACTGTTTTTGATTCTTACCAAATAACAATTTGGTGCTTTTCAAAAAGTTGAATAGTATCTCACTACATTTTCTCTACTAAATTTCATTTCTTTTTTTGCTTTTCCCCTCCTCAGCTTTCACCATCCTTGGAAGGGTAGGAAACTAATAGCACTAGGAATCTAGTATTAATTACCTCTACACACAAAGGTAGGAACAATTTCCATATTTCTTCTGTTCTACCACACTTGGTACTTTATCAGTCATACATTGAGTTATAAGCAAAAAAAAGAAGCAGGTTTAGCACCACAGGCTCATGTTACACGTGATAACCTCAAACATGAGTAAAACTGCAAATCGTGTACCAGTGTGCTAAGGTCCCCTTTGGAATTACATTGGGCGGGGTCTAGAAGAGCAGAACCACACCAAACCAAGAAATTAACTGCCTTACCTGGTAGCTGTCCAAGCCCCTTTGCAGTTTGGTTGATCTGGCAGTCACCCCACCTACAGAGACTGAAAGAATTGCTTCTACCATGAGAGGCAACGTTCCCGAATGCTGCACAGGTTTCACTGTCACCTGAACTCTGCGAGAATGACCCTAAGCAGGAAATTGAGAGAGAGAGAGAAACTAAGAGTAAAATTAAAAAAATTGATTCAAGCATGAATAAGATTGCAAGGAAAAGATATATACCTGCCTAAGCTGGAAAATTCCCCCTGTGTTTACATCTTTTGCCTGATGGAGTTCAACTGCAGTGTATTCACCCATCTCATTCAATTCTTGTATGGAAATCCACATTTCTATTCTTCGAGTTACTTCATTCCATCTAAAAAGACATCCCCACAAAAACTCATGGTTGCCTCAAAGTATTTTGTGCACCACAGGTATTAAAATACTTTTATAAGGTTGATGGAAGCGCTTATTTGTAATTTTTCGTACCTGTCTCTCAGTGTCCTAGTTTTAGCATGAAGAGAATCAACTTCCCAAACAGAGCTGCCATTGCCAGCACATCTGTGACCCCACACCTCAATAGCAAGAGCTCCTTCTGAAATGAACTCCAAAAACTCCTCTGTGACATTCACCACATAGTCCTGGCAATGAGAAAAACAAATCACATTCAACCATATTAAATAATTGTATCTCCTCAACTTGCTTGTAAGGACACACCAAACAATTAACTTCCTGCCTGATAAAACCATGCAGTTTGCATCACAAAGCTTGACTCTGGACGTGAAAGCTGTAAAACCTCATCATCTCAGCAATTCATGCTCCTGGCATACCACATTTCATTCTTTGAAAATTTCCATAAGAGTGATGTCTCAGCTCCAGAGATCTCTTTTAAGCTACTGAGCTTACCAAACAAGTATATAATCAGGTGTCATTATATAAATGATAGCTTTCTCGACACATTAAAGACAACATCTGAATTTAAAAGATCACTAATCTTTTAAATCTCTCAAAAGAGATCTCTCTCTTTTGCTACATTTTGAAGAAGTGATGAAGTGAAATATTATGCCATTCTTAAGCATAGTTAAAAGTCACTAGTTATATGATTTGACTCCCTCCTTCTTCTTCCCCCAGCAAAACAAGGCTCATACTCTTAAACAGTTATTCTCAAATGTACGATCCTCCTGGTAACACTATTTCGTATTAAAAATATTTACCTTACAGTGAGAGAAGGTCACTGTAAAATGAGCATCTTTGCTCTGAGGTGAAGGCACATCTGGATCTACCACTGGTGCTGCCACTGTTGACTCGCATTGATCCCAAAATGTGTATTGACAAAAGACAAAGTTGGAGAGATTAGGCGGCAGTCCGGTTGCTTCTTTTATTTTTACCTGAGGAGACAAAACAGATGTTGCCATGAGTATGACTGTTTCTTCTTCAACTGCAAATTGGAGACCAACAGCCAAAAAGAAGTTTTAAAGGACAGTATGTTCCCATTTAGGAAATCTGATTTTGCATATACAGAAACATATGGGACCTCACCCACGTTCATTTGAGGAAGCTGATAAGCTTGAGTGGAGAATGAAATGCTTTATCACAGGACAAATTAAATCCATACACCACCCATAGATACTACATTAGAACATCAAACTACAGGAGACAGTTAAGAGGGAGAAACTTTCCCCTTCTGTGTCTGTAAAGGATCGTCTTTGTAACACCAGTATTTATGGTGCAGATGTACCTCTACCAGAAACTAACACAAATTAAATCAGCTATGGGTAACCACTGAGTGGCTCACCCTGAGCTGAACAAGAGAAGCCCTTTCAAAGACTTTTCAGCAAGCAATAGTCTACATAGCTTAGTACTTTAGGTCAGACTGACTACTTTGTTACAGAGGCCTGAAACTGTAAACTTCATCAGGTGTTCTGACTCACCCTGCAGGAGAGCTTTTTTGCTCTGTGAATAATTTCTCCGTTGTTATCCATGACTTCCAGGCTCCCACTCTCACTGGAGTTCTCAGACGAGTCATCTCCTTCTACCACACGTTCCGGGACAGACCCAGTGACACGCATTACTTCAACATGCAGCCGCCCTGCCACCTGAAGGCAATTACACAGAGAACACACCAGGCCACTTGAAAAACACTTATTCACTGAGGAACAAAGCAGCAGCAGGCACCATTTGCTTGCTAACCCCCTGGTGCACACAAGGAGCACAAGGAGTCCCAGCCCGGCCCTACCTCGCCCTGCTGGCTGATGATGGGCACGGCGTACTGCAGCTTCACATCATAGAAAAGGCACTCCAGGAACACGTTGGCCACGCCAATCAGGTTGTGGTTCTCCTGTGCTTCGTAGAAAGGATCACCTCTCTTGCCAATCAGCTTCCTTATCTATTTTAGAGATAATGAAAGAGATGTCACAAAACCACCAGCGTGAGAACAGATCAAATAACCTCATAGTATTAAAAGATCATGGCAGAAAAATGAGTTCACTACCCATCTTTGTTCCTTCCTGTTACACAGGCAGAAAGAGACTAGAATCATATTAGAAATTTGAAATGAAATCTCTGAGATGAGACATTTTACAATCCTTTCTTTACTAAGGGATATAATAATATGATGACCTGCATATTTTAGCATTGTCAAGGCAAAGCAGACTTTACCATGAGCAATCACAGTAGCCATTGATTTCAAGATGTTTCACCTTTCCAGCTCTGTTTATACTTCTTAAACGAGAGGTCAAACCATCCTCAGTTGTGCTGGTCTGGCTGCTGGCTACCACTACAAGGGCAAAGGGAAGGTGCAAGGATGACTCCTACCTAAGCCAACAAGTGTTCTTATGACTCCCCTAGAGCTGAGATCACACTTGCAGCATTCCCCATACAGCCACAAAAATTCATGCAGATTCCTAGCACGATATGTACTCCTCAGTGAATTTGTTAGTTCCTTCCCTACTTCTCCTCTTTTGTCTTCAACACATGCATTTGACCTACGTGTTTCTATGTAGCACATAGAACACATGCATTATGGACGACATAGGTCATGGAAAGAATGATCCTGGCTCAGGCAGACATAATGTATTCAAATATGTGCTATCAGTTCTTACTAAAGTCAGCAGCAAAATCATCGTTGTCTTCAATGGGCACAGATGAAGTGCTTGACCTCCCCTGTGTTATGATTTTAGAGATTCCCATTGTCCCGTCCAAAGCATGTAACAAAGGCACAAGAGTTGTTCAAACATATTTAAGAATGATTCTTAATACAAGTAACTTAGGTGCTCCCTAACAGCCACAAGACAGTAAGATATATTTCCTATGCACTTCTACCTGGATACTTAGATGATGTCTTCTGGAATACCAAATATCACATCTCTTTCCTGTAAAAGGCAAGTTTTTGCCAAATCTCATGGTTATTTGCCAAGGTTAATGTGCCACTTAAATTCTCACAAAACATCACTTGGTTTTGATGGAAATACTGATGTAGACTAAGTATCTTCAATTGATTTCTTCACTGCTTTAATGCTGGGGAATATACAAATGAAATTAAAAAATATTTCCTAGTTTAAAATCAAGTTTTATCCCACTAGTATGTTCTGCACCTTGAGCGTATCTCAGCAGCATCCTTGTTAGCTTTGACACTGACTGCAATTTAATAATTTTATTTCTAATGCAGCTTGCTGCTTCCAATCAGAGCTGGTGGTCATCTGCATGCCAGATAAACACATGCTCTTAGTGGCATTGTGAGTCACTACCTCAGCACAATTACATCTGACCTCAGCACACTTAACATCTGAGAACACAAGTGAGATAGGACATACCTGTGTTTTATTTTGCAGGAGTATTCTGAATATTCACTATTAGTCATACTGGTTTTGTTGTGGGGTTTTGTTTGTTTGTTTGCTTTGGTTTTTAAAAATAAAACATAGTACCCTAACTTTTCATATACAAAGTCATTGCACTTGCTCTCTACAACATATTAAAAGGGGTTGAAAGAAAACCAACTCAATCTTTGATCCATTTTAAAAATATATAAATTACCTCAGGAATTTTCTCCTTCCATTCTTGATAGAGGTCTCTCATGTCAATCAATTTGTTCTCTAGTTTCTCAATAGTCCACACTTGAGTACCTTTTCCTTTTCTTCTCACTTGAATTGCAGGCTCGCTTACTATTGCACCCCTCTAAATCAGAAGAAAAAACAATCACTGCAGGAAAGGCCCATTTAAGCAGTTTAACTCCCCTCAAATTGTGTTTCTAGAAAGGAATAAAATACAGAACATGCAGTTTCTCTCTGCATGCCAGTCATGCTACTTTTGTCCTCACACATGGCATGGCCTGTGCACATCTCTGAGGATCCAGACCTCTTTATCCTTCTCAAACAATGACCATTCCCACAGGAACATTAACACACTCAAAGCCCTTAGGACAAGCATATTATCCTAATTGTTATCATATTTACAGCAGCACTGTAAAACCCTTTAAGACACAAAATTGTAGGAAACTGTAACAAAAGCAGTAATTTCTGCAGACGTAACTAAAATGCAGGTTCTGCAGCAACAGAACACAAACGTCTGTTCATAATCTGCATGACATACAGTGATCACACACTTGAAAACAGCAAGAGCCATACTCAATGTTCTTTTGCCATTTTTACTTAACTACTCACTCTCGGTATATTAATCAGGTAATACTTCTCTTTTGCCAATGCATAATCCAGCAAAAGTAACATTTTATTGGCTCAAGCTGGATGACTGTTACATATGTCAACAAAGTTTAGCCACAAAGCTACGTTTTGCAGCATTCTTTGTTATCATTACCTTTTTGTTGGCACTGAGGTTTTCAGCAGGGATCTGAAGTGTTACTTGATAATCTGTTAGCTTACTCATTTCTTCTGCTAAGAAGTTGGCTTCTCTCACCAGAGTATTTGCCTTTACTATTTGCTCTCGAAGTTTAGCCAGGCTCTGTCGAAACAATTCATCCCTGTGGTGCAGTAGGTAACATGAAAAATACAGAGAAACCTATTTCTATTATTGGAAAGCTGCAAATAGAGGTGCTAACAAAGACTTTTCTGAAACAGTTTAAGAGGAAATGCTGAGCAGCACTGTGTCACTGAACACAAAACACTTAAGACAATTTTATTGAGGGAAAGCAGTGATCACATTAAACAAACAAATTACTGTTGAGGCACGTCTAGCATGGTGATGCCCAAATAAAAGTTCACACTAACATGGGAGCTGGTACAGTGATGATTTGTTTAAAGCCCTGAGGACATTTCGAATTTTCAAGAAATGAAATAACTGCAGTTGTCTTTGTCTTTAATCTGGAGCCCTGTTTCACAGAATCTACCAGTCCTAACATGTGAGACTTCATCTTGATAAAACCTGCTCTTCCTCAGACCATAATATTACAGGCCTGCATTCACTGCAGGCCACAGCTTTGTATCACTCCAAGAGCTTTGCAGTGACCACAGACCTCCCTCCACTTACTCAAGCACAGACATTAAAAAAATATAAATGAAAAAAATCTTAAATCCTATTTACTCAAGGTATCTTTTAAGTAGCAGATTAATGAGAACAGGTTAAAGCCTGTGCACTCAGTTTCTGGACAAATTCCAAAGAGGTTTCTCAGGCCTGTCTGAACAAATCTACTCTAATGCAACACCTGGCAAACCTGCTATGACACATGCTATAATACACCTGTGTACTAAGATATGCCCTCACCTGGGATTCTCATCTTTAAATTACCTTTTAAAATGATCATGATTATCCTCTGAGCAAAAGATTCTGCCTTTCTTTGTAATCTCAACAGCACTTACTGTTCTCATCACCTTTATAAAACTCAAGATCAAACTTTGGATATTTCAGTCACCAGTTCTCCCTTGCATGATTTTTTTAGCCTTTCTATGCAAAATCCTACTGAAATATGGTACATGTTGAGCACATACACTTCTCATTTCTACAAAACACCTTAAATTGTACACAGCCGTAGGAGGAACAAGGGCCTTCCTATGAAGTTTGCCTGCTGCTAAAATGCTTCTCAGTCACCAACAGAATTCTACTTGAGTGGTTATTTTTTTCCAAAAAATCCCAAGGAATGGCTAATTCAAACTGCACTCTGGCAGTCCTGATACAACAAATCAGCAGCCTTAGCAAGCAGCTCTGAATTTTAGTGCCTCCAACATGCTAAAATATGCAGCTTTGTCTCTCTCCCCTGCCCAGCCTAGGTTTGCAACAGTGGTGGGGTTTTATTGGGTCTTAAATAGCTGCTACTATCAGTGGGTTTTTAGTACTTCCTCCACATCTCCTCTCAACATTAGATGAAAATTCCTTTCCCTCTGCCTCTTGCTTCTGTTATTCAGGCTATCAAAATTAAATAAGCAATTCCAGCCCATGCAAGTGATACATTCCACAGACAGCTAAAATTCTGGATTCACATGGCAAAATAAGTTAGTCAAAAATTAATCATAAGAGAGTATTTGATATTGAGATTGCACTACACCTATGGCCACTGTAAAACAATTGCCTAACTTGGGAAACAGAAGGCAGCTTTTATCTGTATATAAGTGCTGTAAGAGCCACTGGATCCAGCTACAGCCAGTCACTTCCTTAATCTGGGACACCAGCTTTTTGGGAGGCTCCCACAACAATCTTAGCTAGATTCTTGAGAAAGGAAGGGTTTAAGACTGTAAGGCAAACTTACAAGTAACTCAACCAATTATTATGGGCAGTTCTTATAACAGTTGTGTTTTTCTAGAGACAGCTGTGCCAGAACCCTTCCAGAAAGTTGTGTTTTTCTAAAAAAAAAGCTCCAGATGGGATTTCTTAATTCTTACTACATTAACATATGACAAGCTCCACTAGGGTATTAACTGGATCAAATACTCATTGAACATGAAATCCTGAAACAATCATTTAAGCCAGACAAGGAGAAACAACTGACACTCATGAGGAACCACTGCAAGTCTCTGGGATTCCCAATTCCAGATACAGGACATGGTGGACTAAACCCCTGGTCCAGTACCCCACCCCAACAAATAAAATTTGTTCAAAGTGACAATGGGTTAACTTTATGCCAACAGGATTTAACACCAGGCCAGGTATTATCTGTCCTTCCAAAGTCAGCAGAAAGCAGGAATAACCTCTGTGCAATGTGTTCCAGCTGATCTGACAGATACAGCCACATGTCCACATCTGATCCCTAACAAAATAATTTTGCTGGCCGATCCAGTAGAGCTCAGCTTCATTTGCAACAGCAACAGAGAGACAGCTAAAACTGCACCAATCAAATCCCCTGCAATCCAAACTCTTGTAACTTTTGCACATTTTTTACATCCAGTCTTCCCATTGTTCCCAGGATTTCTTGCCCTCTGGCCAGTTGGCTGGTAAAAAGATCCTCTCAGCAACATGCTGCCATGCTTTTACAGCAGAAACCACTAAAAGGTTTTTTTTTTCTGGTTTCTTATTTAATATTATTAACTTTTTCCTCTTTTTTCAACAGCTAAAACCTCTTCTAGAACTACAAATAAATAAAAAAGTATACCCAAGAGGATCTTCTGCAGGATGGGAAACTGATCGGTTCTTCCAGAAAACTGCTTATTCAATGGCAGTGCCACCAGAACATTATCAGACTCCTCATGGATTGCTCCAAAGAGAATCCATTCTCCTCTTTTTTACAATGCAGCAAAGTACAGGCCTCGAGCAGTACAACAGTAAAGCATTCACCCATGAAATTCAGAGGCAAAACTTCTTGTTCAAAGCACAGCTCCTCCTCAGAAATGTCTAACAACTACTAAGAAGTGAAAGCTGACAGAACACTTAGCCTTGATATCACTGCAGATTCTCTTTTTTGTGATTACATAGTTATAGTGGTTAATTTTAAGCAAATCAATTACCATTTTCTCTTCTCAGCTCTCAAGGACAGGAAAGTTTTTTGCTATTTCCTTTTCCCTTCTGCTGCATCTTTTTAGAGCTACTGCCTCCCCTGCCAGTAAGCCCAGGTCTCTTCTCTGCTACTGCAGTGGGTTATCAATGATTTCCGGATGGCCTTGATGTGCTCAAAGCAGTTCTGAACAGAAAGGCCTCCAAGTTAACACATTTCTCACTCTGCACTTCTTGTGCAGCTCTAAAAGAGTCTGCAGATCCCAACTATGACTCTCTGACATTTTACATTCAGTTCCCAATGATTCCGTTTTTAGCTTTTACAGGGGCAAACAATTATTTTAATTAATGTTGAATCATAGAACTACTTCTCCCTACACTTGCCATGAAAAACATTCTAGTCATCGCTGGTCAACAGTTAGCTATTTGTTTAGGTTTTTTTTCCCAGGCTAAACTGGGCAGAAATTACAAAACAAAAACCTTGCACAAAAACTAAACCGAGATCTGTTCTGTTCTATTTCTAACACTCTCAGTTGAAAGCTGCAAAACAATCTTTACTATCTTGGTTTAGATCCCTCTTGTAGATGGATTTGATTTTTTAATGGCTAAGGATAAAGCAAAAATAATTACATTAAAGAGAGCACTCAAATTCACTACCTATAGAAAAAAACATTGAGTGAATAAGGAAGCTCCTGTTTTAAAAGAAACAGATGAAATAAATTTACAAGAAACCTGTTAGAACATCTAGGCATTCTTCCTGCTGAATTAGCCCCATGACAGAATACTCACTGGTATTCAGAAAACTTAAATCATCTCAGTTGCTGCCCCTTCAACTTCTCTCCACGGAGCTGGCATCCTTCTCTCCTTAATGACACCAAGAGCAAGCTTCTTCCATTGTCAAAATGCAAACACTCTGCTCACATGCTCCTAGACACCATTTTAACTGTCCCCACAAACCCCATGATGGTCTTTCACCAAGGCTGCATTCAGGTGCCTGCTACTCCTTTGCAAAGAGGCCAATCCACCTCATGGCAAGCCTTTAACTTCCTAAGCATCTCAACCAGAGGAATTCTCTTCTAAAGCTGCGCTTATGTTTAGAAACACATACATACAACACATATGGATCCCCATTCTCTGTATTTTTTATGGTTTTTAGATTGCAAAATATTGCTGCTCTCATTGTATACTTGTAAAACACAATACTTCTTACTGGACCCCTCCTTAGTATTAGCTGACAAATTCACCATTCTGCACTATTCTTTCCTTTCTTTCATGAATTAAAACGATAATTGCTAAACTAAACATTTCATAAGAAATTTTGAAGTTTAAAAAAAACCCAAGAAAAACCCAAAAAACCACCTATAATACTGCTCAAAAAAAAAAGTTAAATTTTTATGTCCTCTGTTAATTAAATTTTGGACATGCTAAACATCAGAACTCAGCCCTAAACAAAATGCTAACACTTTGGTGGAAGCGCAGATCATCTTCCGCACATCAGCTCCACAAAAAGTGTTACCGATTTTGGATGCAAGGTTCAAGCCCTGTCTTTCACTCTTTGTAGTTCTTACAGATTTTTTTGCTTTAACTCCAGTATTCTCACCTCTCCTCCGTCCAGAGATTCACTTTCTGCTGTGCAGCCTGAGCAGTGTAGGAGAGCCTGTCGCTGCCATGCTGGTGCTGCCTCTCTGGGGAGAGCTGCTGCCGCAGCAGCTCCAGCTCACGCTCGTACATCACCCGCTGCTCCTCCAGAGCACTCCGCTTCTCCTCCAGGTACTGCTTCTCCAAGATCTGGACCACATTTTGGACTGGGTCTGAAAAGAAGGGAAGGGGAAAAAAAAGAGAAAAAAAACCCCCGGAAAACATGAGAAAATGCCACTTCAGCATTACAGGACACCCATTATTTAGTTGGTGACAGCAAACAACATACCCCAGAGTCTGCAGACACAAATTGCACCCCAAAACAAAAGCCAAGTTATTAAATATTGCATCAAATAGATAAATCCAAACTAAAATTAAAAAATGAAATGGCATGCAAAAGTCTAGAACAATGGTTAAGACCTTAGTCTATTGCACATTTAAGTGCTGTGTAGTTATAATATATTCCAGAATCCCAGCAGGAAAAGAATTGGATGGAAAAGGAAACAAATTAATAAGAAAACAAAGCAAAACACAAGGGAAGATGATGTTAACCAGAGGAGGAAACGACTTTAGGAAGTAAAAAGCAATGTACTTTCTCTATTTTGGCAGAGAATGAAACATGTTGGAGAGCTGCAGATGAAAACCCAGACAAACAAATGGTCTGACTGTTCACACATCACACTGCACTAATGTGCTGCACAGCACTGAGGCAGACAAAATATGTCCTCGGGTGAGGGGGCTTTCTGCATTTAGCTTTACAAAACACATTTCATCTCGGTATCAACACAGAACAAACATCCCTTTGGATATTCTATCCTGAAAATACTGCTTGTGTCAATCAGATAGGGATGCATCTTAAGTGCATTCAAATTAATGAAACATTGCTCTCTGTTCCTGGGGTTACGTTCAGTACCAGCCTGCGCCTCTGAAAGAGCCATTTAATAGAGCAAGCTCTATGTACTACCAGTATATATACCTGGTTCATGCACACACCTCAAAGCCCAAATACAGCAAAAAAAGTGGTTTGCAAGAGGACCAATCTAGACACCACCCAACAGATTGCTGGCTCTGTACACCACAAGAGGAAGAGAGGAGAGGAGCTCCAAAGCAGGAGTGGTGGACTGTTAGGGGAAGCAATGTTGCAACTCTAGGACATGCCACGATTTTCAAATGCAAAAAACTTCAGCTTTAAAATAACTGCTTGTGGTATCTCTTCCATTTCATTATTAAACAAAAATCAACCAACCAAAAGTAAAAAGCTTTTGCAATTTTTAAGGATCCCAATCTGTTGCAAAGGAGGGAAAAAAGCCCCCTAGATTTAATTACACTGTCTCATTTTGGAACTAGAGGTGTGCCACTCAAAAAACCACCACAAAACTAAAAAACTCATCTGTGTGATTTAGTTATAAACCATCTTCCCTTTGCCTTCTGCAAACACTTCTGCAAGTTGCTACTGTGGTCCTGGGCTTATTCACGGAAGAAATCACTGGTTTCACACAAAGGCATCATAAATACCACCACAATGGTAATTATAAAGCACAAAGATAAAAAACAGTCACTATAAATAGCAACCAAATAGCACACCAGTGATGCATAAAAGTGTCTTAAAATAACTAGAACTACTACTTTTTAGTACATGACATCCTCAGAAAGCAGTTAGCTATTATTAGCTTTTAAACAGTGCAACAAAAAGCCCTGACTGAACCAAGTCCTAAAATTCTGGACTACAAACCAAGTTATTAATGTCCATCTGCACCATCACTATCCTCCTAACTCCTCCAGATAATACCAGAACTACCTTAAAATACATGGGCTTTGCTGTATAATTCCCCAAACCAATTTTAGTTATATAAAAGAATGTTTGAGAAAATCAAGTATTACGCAGATGATAGAGAAGAGACATGGAAGAAATTAAAATCCCTCCATTGTGTTTGCAAACACAGGAAATTAATCTAAGGCTGACTCATTAAGATGAGATTTTCCTAAACTGCTCAAAAAACAGCTATGAGTTCAAGAAGCAGATTTCTTTAATAAAAGTGATCTTTTCAGCCACCTAGATTTACAGGATCACAACAACCATAGGATCAAATTACACCATGATAAATGTTTGGAACAAGATGCAAGAACCTAGTATAAAACTTTCCAATTGCAACATAATCCTGTACTGCTTGGGAAAAAAAGAAAAAAAAAGGTGGGTTATGCTTGTCTTGTAATGCAAAAGGTGAATTCACAGTTTTAGAAAACTTTTAAATTTAGCTTTTGAAAGAGCTAAGACTAAGAAAAGCCTATGTCTGCCACTGGAAAAAAGTAAAACACGGTGTGAGTTATAAACTATCTACGCAGAATTTGAAGAAATAGTCAAGTGCTTTTACAATTCAAAATAACTACAACAGTGTTGAAGTTAAATTAAAACACCATGTTCTACAATTTTGGATGCCTCATGCAAAATCAAATAAATTAAGGAAGATTCTACCCAGTGCTTGCCAAATACACAGCAAATTCCATACAGCATTAGAAGTTCCCAATCCCAATCCTTTACATATTTATGTGATGAGAGCTCAATAACCCTGAAAAAAAAATTCACATGCAGTTAATCCCCTGAAAAATCACAGATTACTAACACTGAACACAAAGATGTATTTTCTTCATAGGATGAACAGCATTTAGCACCTTGCTACAATGTCACTTAATTTGCATCTGGTATCTGTAAATCCAGTCACACTGATGCTGAATAAATTCCCTAAGATTTCTTGCAAGTATATTTGTCTAAGCAAGCTAGAAGAGGGTTATGACACTGCTTTGCTAAGTTTTATGAAAATTCTCTCCCTGAGCTGTAACAGTTTTGTTTGCTAAAATAAGAAGCTGCCTAACCTAATCACATTGTTTACTTAACTGCTGCACAGTATACAAGAATAAAGTAAACTTCTTTGATGCATTCTGTGTTTGACCAGCATCACAAATTAGCAGTACAAAGCTGATCTGACAGAATCCCACAAAGCAAGTTAACATGCTGAAGGAAGGAAAGGATCTAGATGTTTTCTTTACAGCAGTTTTCAAAGTTACACATTTTACTCAGAGGTTCTTTGGAGCCGGATGGAGTCTGTGACACTGCTGTACTGGTTACATGCCATAAAAACAGATGTTTTAAATGTTTTTGCACCCTGGAGAAGCCAGGATATTTATTTAAAGAGGATTATAATTCTCAAACAAATCCAGGGGGAGGGGTAATCCAAAAACCAAAACAAAGGAAAACCAAACCCTCTTGTTTTGGGCTGTATCTATACAAGATTATAAAATAATTATCTAATCAAATTTTTAAAATACCTCTTCATTTCCCTCTTGGGACTTCTCCAGAGAACATGCATCATAGAATTAATAGTCTTCAGTTATTTAGTTACATCTTCTTCTTTACCCATATTTATTTTTCATTTTAAGGAAGAATAAATACCAGGCTATGATCCTCAGAGTCACTTGTTTTGTCAGCATTTTATTATCACTAACTACTCCAATTTAGTTAAGAAACACCTATGTGGGAGTGAGCAGAAACAGCAGAAATTGGGATATGACCCTTCTGGAACAGTGTGACGTGTGTGACTCCAAACACTTGCTCTGCAGTAGGGAAGAAAGAGCTTTAAGGAACAGTAAGGTCTGAACTGTTCCTCACCAAGATGCAGAAAGCAACCAACCAAAACAAACACTGGCCTGGGCCACAATCAGAAACGCTTACTGAACTAAAATGTAAAGACACTTGGAATGTTGTGAAGAATCATTTCAATCAGCTGGATAACAGCACATGAAAACCAAAAAAAGTGACCCTCTGTTCAAAGAACACTGACTCATTATAGACTCATCCACTTCAGTAAAATCTCCAGTTAGTAACAAGCAGATCAAGCATCAATTAATGCTTTCAGACTTTTCCAGCAGCCTCATGCACAAGCCAATTGAGTTCAAAACCTTTGTCCCAGTTTTGATAGAGATATGGGATGGTTTGAGGCCTTAAAATGGGCAACAGAATCTTCAAAAGGGATGACAACACTGAAGACCACCAGGATGGCAGATTCATCTGAAATTCATCTCCTGGTATGAGTGAACCATAATGAAAATATTTCTGTTATCAAACAGCAATTTCATATCAATTTAAGTGACCTGTACCTCACACAAGCAATCTCATTATAAGTTAAACTGTAAAAATCCTGCAAAGTCTTGCTGCATCGAATACATAAAATTGACATGCTGTACTCAATGGCAAAACAAAGTAAAAGAATAAGAGGAGATGAAATAAAAAAATAAATGCTGCATTTCAACATGCAAACCACAGCAAACAATGGAAATACTGTGAAGATATGAAGAAAGGAGAACAGAAAGCAATGAAACACCATCTACTGCGTCTTCTTGGTCAGGGACCAAACCCCACCATATCTGCCCCTCTGATTTTGTGTATTAAAACACCTGTACAAAGCATTCAGGAGTTTACCAAGTTTATCAGCATTTCTTTGTACTTCATTGTATCACATGAACTATGACCTGCCTTCTAGAAATCATGAAAAAGCCATATTGCTTTATATACACCATACCATTATCCATATTATATCTGACTGTTTTGTTCCAAAAAAGCATCACAATTTGTTTTAATAAAGATGAAAATGAAATATTGAGAGTGATCAAGTGTTGAAAAACAAGTCGGCATTTGCCTATTGGTTTGTTATCATTTCAATGTTTTTTAACAAGGTTAAAATGGTCTCAGTAACATTTGATTAAAAAAATAGGATGAAACTAACTGAGCCATATACGGTGCACCCGTTTTTTCTACAGTAACTCACAAAAACAAGAACTTAGTAAACTTGGATGATATTTTGACAGGCATATGGTTACAATGCAGCTGCACTATAAAAGAGAGCAGAGGTACAGCTAAAATTGTGTCAGGGCACAAACCAACTACTAACTCGTGTATGTATTTATACCTACATGCACGTATTTTTTTACATATATATATATAGAGTTATATATGTTTATTTTTTCTTTTTTTTTTTTTTTTTCCCACATAGCTCACATTGTTCCTGTAAAGTATCTTATCCTGAAAATCTTCCAAAGATCCCTGGAATAAGTGTATTGCTTGTTTTACCCAGAAATTGAGTTCCAAGCTGAATTTGTTAGACAATCCAAAAGATTGGCAGGTGCCTTACCATTACTATTCAGTGTCTTCATGATAACTTCCATTTGTGCAAACTCGTAGTTGTAGTCTGGCTCTGAAGAAGCTTCACTAGCTGCATCCAGATCATGCTCTCCTAAGGAAGTTTCTTTCTCAAGATCTTTCAGCCAATCTCGACGTTTCCTCTTTGGTAAATTGATTCTGAATAAAAATGGAAATTCGGTTCATAAAAAGAAATTATCTGGAACAATGAAAGGAAAATAAATAGGCTGAATGTAAAGTGGGTGGAATATAAACACCAACTATTACCTAAAAAAGTGGTTGTTTCCCCATAATATTCTATCTCCGTGCCATAACTGAGTGGCAGAACATACCAGTGCACCATTTACACAGGATCTGAAAGAAAAAAATACAACTCCAGTGAAATCCTGAAAATAAAAGATTGAAGGGCTGCTGTTTCTCCTATCTGACTGACAGTCATCTGTATCACAGGGTAACAAACCAGCTAAGTTCTCATGAAAGGATCAATGGCAAAGTTACTGGTCTGATACATTGTCAAAATTGGCACCTTTCCCCTCTGCCTTTGGCTGGTACAACTTTTCAGTAAACATACAGACAGGGTTGATTTTGGTTGCAAAGTTTTCTTTAAATGGCTGTTTCTCAAACTGGGTCACTGCCTGTTTCTTATAAACCCATAAAGTCCAAACTTAAACGTATGCAAATCCTACTGATACAGCTCTCCAAGATACAACTTAGTCAACACTGAGTTGTAAAACATGCTGTTAACATATTCGGCATTCAAGCATAAGAAAAGATTCTTAGATCCAAGTTTTATTCTTTCAACAAATGGAGTCTCTATTATTAACAAGGGAACAAGGGTCTATTTTTGCGAACATCTGGTATACTGCTGTATTTCTTTGTAGGTTTCTTTGTATTTAAGTTTCAATCACAAAATGGGAAAAATTGAGCTGTTGAACTTTTGCATGTGTGAGTCACAAAGCAGAGCATTTTATCTGAAAGGGGAAAAAACTTCAGTAAAATGAAAAAGGCCTTTCCAGATGCAGCATTCTCATTTCAGCTCTCTCTCTCATGTAAGTCAAGATAAACAAGTAAACATTTCATTTTAAATCGGATCTTTATTTTACTTTTTTCAATGAAATTCTGGTAGCTAAATTTGTGTTGATACTAGTATCTTAAGAACAGTTACTTGAGCATTGCAGATCAGCCATGAGTAAAACAAAGTATGTTTTTTTCCACTGACATGTGCCCTTGTTCTTGCCAGTCAAAATGACTGATTTCCAGTACAGTAACTCTATCACCACAAGCCTGAATCCCATCTGTTTGAAATTTGTACTGCAGGCTGCAGAAGAAAAATACAAATGCATTTTATTACTAAAGGAAGAATGAAAGAAGTCAGATTTTTTATGTATCTCTCAAACTTTAGTTTCTCATTCTGATACAAATCTGTACATTATTTAGATACTCAAATTTCAGACAAGCAGCATGACTACTAACTAGGACAAAAGTACTGCTTTATCACATGCTATTGGAGATCAACTGACAGAAACATTTACAATTTCACCCAAGGAGCCCTGGTGCCCCTGGAATGAAAAATTATTAAAATATAGAAGTAGAAACAAAAGGTGAAACGTGACTTTACACTGCATATTAACTAGACACAACAGTAATTAAGGATTTAGAAAATAATTCAGACCTTTAAAGCACCTCTTCCTCACAAAACATTGAGCTTTACAACAGAATTACTCACGAGGCATCATTTATTCTCTGCCATTAAGACACAGGCTGCTGTCCCATCACACAGGTCAGGACAGCCAGCAGCAGCTCAGAGATCTCATATACTACCCAAGCTAGAGACGGGCAGTGGTCCCTCACTCCTACTAAATACCTTCTTTAGATGGCTTATTCCATGCCAAACCACCGCCTGTTGCCCTGCAGAGTGGGTGGGTGGGTGCTCACATGTGCAGGGAAATCTTAGTTTTAATCGCTGAATTTCCCTCTAAGTATCTGTTTAAGTCAACTCTGTTGAAAATGCTCATTGATCAGAACATAAGATACTTCTGTCTGTGTAAAATAAAAATGCATGAAAGTCATGTTCTGTCAAAGAAAAGTAAATTTCCATTTCAATGGAAAGTGCTGCTGATCTTCCTTACCTTGCATTTTCTTTTGGTGTGAGTGTAACTTCTCCATCTAAAGCAATATCAATCTCACAGTGTTCTGGTTGGATTCCTATACCAAAGAGCTGTATATCCTGAGAGGTATCTGCACCAACTCTTGTGTGATCCTAGAAAACAAGCCATTACTAAGAGACAAGCAAACTACCACTGTTGACATAACTAAGAAAATATTAGCTGAAGTGCTGAGACTGCACAGCTTGTGTGTCTGTCGAGCAGAAATGGTGCCACAGCAGATCTGAAGACTGCAACAGTCAAACACAAACTGTTGTTCTGCCCTGAACTTCATCTTCATACAGTTTTAGCTAAAGCAAAATAAAGCAGTTGACTCACAAGTTCTGATTTAAAAGTATTCTCAAACTACGCCTGCATACATAAACACAAAAACCAGAAGAAAACCAGCCATGTCATATAAGCATAATTAAGAGAACAGCAGTAAAACAAGGTGCAGAGTTCTCTGCTTTTCAGAAAACACCTACAGAGCAACTCAACTAAACATACTATTCTCTACATAATACCAAGTCATATTTTAAGTTCTGCTGAAATAGTTTGTTTTGTCCGTGTTTGAGAGGTTGTGTTTTATTTGCTACTGCTCAAACATTTCCCTACAAACCTACTAGGTTTGCACTTGACGCTTCTTCACTCTGGCATGGGAAATGCCAAACAAAATGGCATGAAAGCTAACAACACTGGGAAAATACATTTCTGTAAATTTTTAACAGTGCTTTTCTTAGCCCCCTCTCTCATAAGCTTCTCTGTCACTGAACACTATGTTATTCTTACTGATTACTACTGAACATCATCTTTTTATGATTGACTCTTCACATATTTAAAGCTATCCCCAGCTCCCTAACAAAAAGAAGCATCTAACATGAAGCTCCTGCTTGAAGTTCAGGCCAGAGACAACTGGCCAGGCACATCCCGCCTGGAAAAGCCAGAACTGATCTCAACACTGGCTCACACTGAGCATTTCTCCCACTGCTGCCAATCAGGATCAATTAGGAAAACAGTGAAGCTGAACTGCAAAGGGAGAACAAAAGCCTAAACAGCAGGAGGAGGCCTATACTATTTTGCTGCAGCAAAAAAAATCTACATTCCCCCCGAGTAAATTAGAGCTAGAAATTCAAAGCAAGTGTCCCTCCATTGTGTGTGAATATCCTGTTCACATCCTTACCTTTAAATAGTAAACCAAGAGCTCGTTGAGTGCAGGGTCTGCATTCAGGTTCACCAGGTAACACTTGTCATCCCCAACCTTGATACCTGAAGACTCGAGGGAGATTCCCATGCTCTCCAGCTGTCTCTGCCTCTCCTGCAAGCACACAAATAGGATAATCTTGCCTGCAGCAGAATGTAGGGACAAGCACAGAGCAACTAAAGCTGAAGATGCACATGCTGAGTATGCATTCTGTATATTACAATGGTCAGGTACCGTAAGGTCAGTAGAATTCATTTTTACATACCAACCATAAAAAGTTAGATGTAATCCCCAAACACCTGCCTCCCCAAAGGGGAGCTTGCTTAAGCAGTCCTATTAAATTTATTAGACTTACCTACACAGCTCTATTGAGTTTATTAAACCTACCTGTAAGCAGCACAATGCAGCTTCGAGTCTTCATGTTAGTAAAAAATGAAACTCAGTTCCAATTACTTCAAAGATAATCATAGTCATAGAGGATTTAGAAAATAGCATGCTGCATTTTAGGCTTATTCTTTTGCAATTTATTATTAATTCAGGTAAAGCACTTACTTGATCACCTGAGTGGGTTTTTTTTTCTTTTTTTTTGCTACAGTTTGGGTGTTGGAGTCTTTGTTTTGCCAGCTAGGTTTGGGTTTTCCCCTTGCCCCCCCACCCCCTTTTTTGTTGTTGTTGTTGCTGTTGTTGCTAATTTATTCAAACAGTGGTTGCACCAAAACACACTTCTGGAACATTAGGACTAGAAAGGGAAACCAACACCACTTATTCTTCAAGCTATGGATGGAGGAAAGGATGGAAAAGTACACTGGAATCTAGAAGTGGTTTTTTTTAAATGTACAAAAATAATAATAAATAAACATTAGTGAGTACATGTACACATTTTCTCTTCTGGTCAGAGATCACTACAAGCAAAAGCAACAAGTATCACACACAGTTCTGATCCTTTTGTAATTCTTCACTTTCTTAGTCACTTTAAGGGAAACATCCCCAGGCCCACTGCAGTCTTATAAATAAATGAGCTGCCTAAACATATTTTGATGTTTCATTTTAAAACCAAACTTTATTAATGTTATCGTGACACCTCTAGATTTATGCTAATAAAATCTAGACTTTAAAAAAACCACCAAGAAACAAACATACCCACCCCAAAACCAGAAACAAGGAGAAAAGACAAAAATTCAGAGACATTTCAAAAAAGTGGTGGGAAAACAGCACAGTCCACTAATGCTCATGAAATTCAGTTGACTAGTATTATATGAGTATCAGGCCTTCCTCCAAATAATTTCTGAAGTACCTGTGCAATTTCTTCTGTTTTCCTTAGCTTTTCTTCCCAGGTGACTGTCAGCTCTTTTATTAGTTTTTCCGATTCTTCCAATTTTTCCTTCAGTTCTGGTGCCTTCATGGCCTAAAAGGTAGAAATTAGCAAAAACTCTCCGATGCTCTTACCACTGAACTGAACACAGCAACACAATATCAAATGCAACAAGTATAGATTTCTGCTATGTCCCCAGGTTTTTTAAGGTAGGAGTTGAAGAAACTTTCCTTGCAAAGGAAGAGGACAGAAACAACCTTTGTTGGATCCAGATCTGAAACAGCTGAAGATTGACATAGCTCCAGAGCTAATGGAAAGAACAAAAAAATCTCGTCCTGGCCACTCAAACTTCGCTGTCTGTATAAAAATATGTGAGTATTTAAAAACTTTAATTCCTAGCTGTCTGAAGTTAAGTGCAACATCTTTCTTCCAAGAGTAGTTTCAAACACAAATTCCTCTGGACATTTAACTTTCCATTCTATCTTGGTTTTGTAAGTGTTCTTAGAGTTGCAATTAAGCTTTCAGACTGACCCTGTTGATTACCTTTAAAGGAAGGCATGTTCTGGAGCTAACACAGGCTTCTCATTTCACAACAGGAAACAAAAGCAAAGGGCTTGAGTATGTCCAGTGTCAAGTAACAATTGAACATGCTGGCCCATAGCCCTATAAAACTGTTTTCAACAAAAGGTAGAAGAGAAAACACTTAACAAAATAATTAGTAAGAATTTGGACATCTTCCTACTGATTGTGCTCAGCTGCAGCCTGCCAACATAATTAACAACATGCTACAATAATATTTTCCGAATTAAAATAAGGGCTTAGAACAAATTTTTATTTATGAAAAAAGTGAATGGCTCCTTTTCCTTAAAGAAGATTTTCCCATTTCAGTCTATAAGGAAGTGTTCACATGAATAACACTATTCCTTAAATGACAATGAAATTTAAACACCACACAAATTTACTCTCAAGCACAGTCCTGCTCTTTTCCCATCAGTATTTTGTGTCTTCACTGAAAAGACCAAAAATATTTTCCAATTTGTTAAGTACCTAATTTGTCCAGATATCCTGGATACCAAATAAACTATCCTACCTGGATACTTTATTCTTCAAGTAGAAGTATAAATCTAAGAAAAGCATCAATCACAGAGTGTCAACTATTAAGGCAGTGAACCAAAATGTTGATGGTTTTCAGTGTTGCATTTTTGACAATTTTTAACAGATTTTCACAAATGTCAGATAGAAATGTCCCCTAAATTTTGCTGTCTAATAATAGATTTATGACTTTTCACACTTTTCCATCTGACATTAGATATAGTCAACCAATGCAAAAAAAAAATCTGCTAATAAGTGAGTCTACACAATGAAGATTCAATCTAGTCCTTATCTGTGCTGCATCAATTATTGCTTGGCCTTAAGTTCCTCAAGAACTGAAAAAGGTCACCATGAGTACAATGTTGTCCTCATTTAAAAGTTATTAAAGATAAACATACATTATGTTGGATTCAAGAAAAAAGGTTAATTATTTCTTTAAAAAAGGGAAGAAAGAAAAAAGAATGGGTGCAAGAGTCTCCCTTTCCACATTTTGTAAGAAAGCTAGTCTTCCACACAGAATGTGACATTTCCTTGAGAAATTCATTTTACATTGTACTGTGTATAAGATTACCTCAGCTTGTGAGAGCTGTTCTTTCAGTTTTTCGACTTCTTCACGTAATTCTCTGATGACCCTAGCATTTGGATCTTCATTCACCACAGCATGATTAACTATCCTTTTGGCTCTGTCTGCATATCTCAGAGTTGAGAGCGTTTCTTCATAGTTGTCTGCTGCTGGACTAATTGTGGCTATCATGGCAGTTTGGCTGTTCCCTCCCAAGTTGTCCTGTAGTGCAGCCACAGAAAGTTCAAGAGTTAAAAATTGTTCTGAGACTATACAGTGTCTTCACAAAGAGACTTAAAGCATACTCTTAGAGACTTAATAAAGAGACTTAATAAAGGCACTGAAAGTACTATTTAGGAACTGCAATGTACTCTGGATATAAACTAATCTGTGTGATCCATAAACATTTCTAGCCACCTCTATCACCTTTGATTCCATTACAAATGAAAACAGTCAAGTAGGATTTTACACCGAATTAACACAAGATACACTTAGCTGTCTACATTACTTGGAATAACATAGCTATTAGAGTTCCTTCATTCATTTCTTTAAAAAAAGATGAGAAGTCCAGGTACACAGAGGCATACTACAATGGTCCTACAAATGAGTAAGCTGACATCTTGTGAACACGGTGAACAGAAAACATAAATTACCTTGAGAAGCCAAGTGAGTACAGAGTCTCTGTAAGGCACAAACTTGTTTTTTCCCTTCCCTGCTGCTTGGTCAGCAAGTGATGATATAACCAAGCCCAGTGTTGAAAGTGATCTAAAAAAGCAAAACAGCAGAATAGCTTCAACATATATTCCAAATGCAGATTTAATAAAACACAGAAAAAAAGGGATTGCTCTGCAGAACTTCACATGCAGTTTTTAAAATATCATAGAACAATTTAAGTTGGAAATTACCACCAGAGATCAGCTAGCCCATTGCAGTGCATTTCTTTCAAGTTATATATTTGGAGGAAAAATACTGTTATCAACAGTGTTTAATCATAGGTGGTACTGAGATCATATTTCAGAAAGACGCTGAAATATTTAGAATCATTTGAAAATTGTAAAACAGACTGCTTCAGTATATGAAAAATCACTGCCCTTGATTAGACATCCACCTTTTCCCAGAGGATAAAAAGCTTTCTGATCTGGACACAGTCTCATCATGGTGTTACAAGTCAGTGTTGGCAGCACAGCAGGAACCCCTATCTCTAGGAACAATGTTTAAGAGCACTGACTCAAATGCCAACTAAAACTGAACAATTCTCCAGCCGTAAGGAGGCATCCTCAAAACAAATCCAGCTATGGCCCAGGAATACTCATCTCCCTGGTGAGCCAGTGACCAGCCAGCCATCACAAAGCCATAGAAGGCTGCTGATCAGAAGAGGCAGATTAGGAGGTCCCTTGACAAATGGCAAATGGGTTTGGTTATAATTGAGGTAGAGCCTCAGCAGCTTCTTCTGGGGGGCACAGACCAAATGATCTCCCAGTTGCAAAGGCACTGCACAAATGTGAAAGAGAAAAGCCCCCAAATTACTTAGCAGCAGCTGAATCCCAAACAACACTCTAGAATCATGAAGGAAATAGCCAACTCATGCATTTTGGTGCATGAACAACTTCCATCAACAGGGGTAACTGTGTCAGCAATCCATGCAAAGCATATGTGCACTATAGTATGCAATTCTTATACAACCCTGTGTAAATTTTAAGTGACATCAGGGCTCTTGGGGTGAGTATGTTTAAGATAATGAGCTTGTTGAGGAGCCTGAGAACATTAAACAGATGCCTAAAGGGATGAAGCCCAAGAGAATCCTGGGTCTGTCACACTCCTGCTCAAATATCCAGCTACTCTCTATAAGTACCAAGGAAAAAGCTTCAGCAGCATTGCAATTAGATAATCAAACAAATATTTAATTGCACTGTTCCACTCCACCTTCTTGTTTTTTCTTTTCAAAGTAGTAATACTATTTTAGTTTATAGGCAGCATTTGCACAGTATTTATAACAGAGCCTTGGTGCTGCTTGAAACTGCCGCTGGTTCAGAAATAGCACTTAGAAAATGACAAATATGTTGTAGGAGAGTATTTCAAGGAAGATATCCAAGAGTAAGTTAACAAGAACCATTACATGTGCCACAAAAGGTATCCTATATTGCATATAAAGATAGCATAGACCGGGGAGCAAAATTAAAAGGAATTTAAGGAAAGACTAGGTAATCTGAACTCCCAAGAGAGCATTCTGTTCTGTAAATTTGTCTCTAGGATAACTTTCTGATTCACCTCTGAAAAATTCATAGCAAAAATAGAAAGTTAAGTTTAGTTTTGTGGCCTAAAGAAAAGCTTAATAACCTCTGGATGTTTGTGAGAGGAGGACAGAAAAAGGAGAACTAGTTCTTGCCTCCAGCCTCTGATCTCCACAGAGAGAGATGACAGCATGCTAAACATGCAAGAGCAAACAGTAGGATGCTCCTTTCTGCTCTATAGCAACCTCCTCCAGCACAACTGAAAAGCACCACCAGCACATTCCCAATGAAGTCCAAGGAACACAAAGCTAAAGAGCTACCCTAGACTACTTCCCTCTGATTCTTCTTTCTCTCTTTAAATGAGGGGAAATGTGCAAACCAAAGCCAAACCCTGAGGGAGGGGGAAGAAATGGACAGTCAGAAGAAAAGCAGGAAGAACAGGGATTCAGAAATGAATGCAATTGAAAACTATTTCCCAACTGGGCTGCAAAACCAATTTGAGTTATGGATACTGCATTTTAATGAACAGGAAATTATAAGGTACACAGTTTATTAACATGGGATTAAAAATGCGTTAATATTACTGCCCCTTATAAATACTGATCATATTTTAAGAGTAACTGTTAACATCTGCAACAAAAGGCAAATTGGAATCATTTATGCAGTTTGCTTGAGATTTCATAACATAAAGCTGTTTAAAGACTAAGGGAAGCAGCAAAAGGAATGGCTGCCCAACAAAATGACTACGGGAGTCATCAGCTGCTTTGCTTTGTGCTGAATGATGCATCAGAGATCTGTCATTACTCTGATCCTATCTCACGGTACTTATATAATGAATCAACCAGATGGCCTAAGCCCACAGCACACAGCAGACTGACTCAGTCTAGAAGAAGCAGAGTAGACTTGCTACAAGTTTACAGGAAAGTGCCATTTCTGCACACTGTCTGCTCTCCCTGTTCCTGTTCCTCAGGCGTGAGCAGGCTGTCCTTGCTAGTGGGCACACTCCCACCATGGGCCTGGGCCAGCAGCATTCAAAGGAAGTGGCACTTCCCCATCACAGGTACACGACTCTGTCCCTAAGTGACACCCATTCAACCTATTTCTGTACAATTTAGAACCAAATTCTTCAGTGAGCAGAACACACTTTTCTATTAGTTAAAATCTTCCCTCAAATCAGCTTGGAGCCGGACCTGTCCCAACCCATTCCTTGCCTCTGCCTACGTATTCTTTTTGCATTCTAAAGTTAAAATGACAACAGCTATGATTTTACTAATCAGAGGTAAAATTGCAGACTGCTCACAGAAAGGGTTTTTTTTTTTGTAGCCACTAATTGACAGATTGTTTATTCTGCTTCCTCCTACTACTGTGCTCTAGAAGTTCTTTGACTACACCACAAAGAGTTGTTAAGCACCTCCTTTTCTACACTGGGTATGGGAACTGGCACATCCTGGGGAGGAACAAGCACACCCAGCTTTTCTATGAGGCATGGCAAATCTCCCAAAAACCTCCTTTACCAAGGCAACTCTGGATCAGCTCTGAGAAAAAAAACAGAAGTCATCTCTATTACAACTTGAGGAAGATGTTGACACAAAATGACACAACTCTCAGTTGCTTCAGTAAGTGGGAGAGCAGCCCCCTCTGCAACATGCTGTCCCCAAGACAGGAAAGAATGTTTTCAACAGGAGAAGTTGTGGGACCAAGGTGGCATCTAGCCACAGCTCTAGCCAGTTTTCATGAGAAACGGTGCAGACATTAAATAAACAGGTACATTATTTCCACGCTCTTTTTCAAGGCAATAAAACATAAAACAAGCAGCAAGTTTACTTGCCAGCAGCTCCATTTTTTATCTTATTAAGCACAACACATGCCACCTATATGTGTTACTGGGGTTTTTTATAAAAGAAATATCATAAGAAAAGGAGCTGACATAGTAAGGTATATGGTTTAAATATCTATCACTCTATAACTCTATCACTCCAGAAAAAATTATTAACTTTCCCTAATGAGTAAGTTGTGTGGCACCCTAAAGAAGGCTGCACATAATGTTCTCTGAATAACTAGTCTGACTAAACACGTACATCTATTTTGAGACTTAAAAAAGTCAGACTTCATTAAAGCTCCAATAGCAAAACTCTAAGAGAAGACACCAAGCACAGCACTAAGAATTCTCTTTTGCCTATCAGTTCCAAAAGAGATTTCAAACAGAGAAAGTTAAATAAATGGACTAAGTATTACAGATTTATATCATGTAAGAATTTAATTGAATGAAAAATGTAGAGCTGTCCAGTTTTCTTTTTAAAATACCTTCTACAGAAATGCTTGGTGCTTTTATCTGAAGTTTTGTATTGTCAAAGAGGTTCAGCACGGGCAAAACAACCCTCTCCTACTGCGCTGATACCATACAAGTTTAACTGAATAAATATCCTAAAAGGAAAAAAAATGAAGTCTTTCTGTATCTACAGTTATATTTGCAATTTGTTAGTAACTGTTGGGAGGGGTGGCTATTGAATTCTTTCCCAAAAATGAAAAAGAAACATTTAATTTCACCTTTGTTTATGCAAAATACAAATAGAGCTTCTAGTAAAACCAATCTGAATTTAACTAGGAACTACTGTTATATTTGCAATTTGTTAATGGCTGTTGGGAGAGGTGGCATTTGAATTCTTTCCCAAAAATTAGAAAGAAACATTTAATTCCACTTTTGCTTATGCAAAATACAAATACAGTTTCTAGTAAAACCAATCTGAATTTAACTAGGAACCTGTGGGGTAAGGTTACAGTATCTGCCATTAGGCAAAGACAGCCACATCATTTTTTTCATAAGAACTATGTGGCTACCAATATGTTGCATTAAACACAAAGTAGATTAGAAACCACGCTATAAAGAGCAAATATGTTAAAATTAACAAGAGGTAAATTTGAATCATTGTAAGTATGTGTGCTGTTCATATATACACTGTGCTGTCATTGTTAACATAAATACCAAAACATTTTGTAACATTTTGAAATAAATTGAAAAAGCAGTAACTTCTAATGTAACAGTTACACTTCTTTCCCAGAAAATTAGTATATTTAGGAGAGCAGTAATAGTGTGCTACACACTTGCTTTTGGACAATAACACAGCAATTATGGCTAAAAATGCGCCTTGAAACTTGTCATTGCTTGAGCACAAATGCCCAAGGCAATGCTAAACACAGCTTTATTCTGATCCGATTTTCTCAAACTGTGCATTATACCCTTACATATTTTAATTCATGTTGGAACAAAGCCATTCAACTCTGCAACTTTGCATTCTTCCTTGAGCAGATGATGAGACAAACACATGAGCCTGGGGATAGGGTGTATAAATGAATCACAAAAGGTATATGCTTAATTAAAGAGCACTGCTGTCACTTTTTCCAGATAAAATTCATATAGCTCTCATTTGAGTCAAGTATGAATCAAGATCCCTATACCAATGTCAGGAAACACATGCTGCTCAGCACAGAGCAGCTGAAAGAGCCATACTGAACTGCTTCTGATGAAGCTCATTTGAGCTGACTTGTGACAAGCACACCAAGAGGAGGCCAGGGAACCAACACTAATTCCTTCAAGACCAGGGTTTGCAGCCTGCATATGCCAATGCCTTACTTGTTTATGTTGCTGCCTTCCTTCAGGCGCTCTCCTGCAGCTCCCGTTTTGGACACTCTCTCACTTCCAGCCAAGTCCACCAGGCTGACCTTGCTGACCTTCTCTCCAGAATCCTGCACAGATGGGACATGGAGAACAACAGCTAAGAAACACTGGCATGAAGCACCAACACGCCTGACAGTGGCACCATGAAACACTGTTCTTCATAATAATGTGCGTTAAAGTATCACAGTCAAGACACGAGAGAAGAAGGAATTGTCAGAGGTCTTACTGAACTTTGGAAGTCAGCCATATATATTCTAGTAAAGGCCTCAAGCACCAAGGAATCAGAATCAGCCATGTGGTAACATCAATACTCTCATGGCACAGTAGGCCATTAGAACACGCTAACTCCAGCAACAGTTAAGACCTAAGAAGGTTTCATGGTGTCAACATAATCTTAAAAAGTGATCCAACTGTTTGTTTTATCTGGTGTGCTTCCTCACTCTTCCAGGGTTCTCTCAATATTCATTACTGGACTTCATAGCATCAGAAGTCAAAGCACAGCTAAACAGATGATGTATGTGGAAGAGAAAGGAAGAAGAATAATCCACCACAACTTCATAAATTAATCAACAGAAATACATACACCAGAATGCAGGTCATAGAGTGTCTGAGTCACTATAATATTGAACACAGCATGAGAGCGGCTGCTTTCTTCATTCATGTTGGTTGCAGCAACTGTTCGTGACTTGTTTCCCTCTGACATCAGTGATTCAATATCCTAGAGCAAAAAGAGTAAAAAGGGATGCTAGGATAAAAGCAAAGTATTGTGTTTGCTGAACAAAACCCCCATCTAGATGGAAGGGTGTGTGGGAGAGAGGAAGAAGGGAAAGTAGAACTAATGAGAAAATTCTTTGCACATTTTAAGACGTATTGCTACAGAGGCATACAAGTCCACAGAACAATGTTAAATCATACCTCTGTTTTAAGCACTGCACTTAAAAGCCCAGCAACTACAGCCAATGAACCTTTTCCTTATCTGCTGCTGAAATATCTTGGTGACATCCACATTACAAATCATATTGTTTAATGCCAGGAATCAGGCCAACACAGATTCACTTACACAAGTGAACACAGGGCAGCTCTTCACTGACCTGCACTAATGCTATCTTCACTTAATTGGCTCAAAACATTACCTCACTTCAACCTGTATCTTCCCACATGTGCAAGACAAAGATGACTATGCAGAGCCTGACATATGTGCTGGCTGAGTCTTCCAGAACTGTTTCAGAATTCATCAGCCAAAACCTAAGTATGAACAACATGTACTAGAATTTGCACCAAGGAGGTGTACTTTCAAAGTAAGCAATTCACCGTAAAAGCTTCAAAAGCAGTTTTTATGACTGTATAATATGCACAGATGCTGCAGAAAAACAAAAAAACCCAAAACATAAAAAGCAAAACATAACACTACACAAAGAATTAACATTTTTTAAAAACATTTCCAAATCAGGTTCCCAAAGCAGTTTCCTCATAAAAAGAAAGTCCTACACAATTCATAAAACTGCACTGCTTTAATTATTTCCATTGAACCTATAGTGGTTCCACAAAACTCATTTATTTGAAGTGTTCTGGTAAATCAAGTGGGCTTAGACGCTGTTGTGAATTAAGTTATGAATTGCCTATATACACATTTATATAAAACAGAATGTGGTATTCAACAACAAAGTCAAATTCATGCTGGAAAACTAATATCCCTGTTTTAGAATCTTCATATTTCCTGTGTTCATGGCATATATTATACACAGTGAAATTGCAAATTAATGAGATACCACTACTATATTTGTAACTAACATATTTGTAACTAACATAAGGGCAAACCCAGTGCTTCCACATGAAATAAACATTCCTCAAGAATTAGAGAAGATCTTTGCAATTACCAGAGACCATAATCACTCAAGAACCAAAATATCTGGATAGACATTCATTTACCTCTTCTGAGACTCCTATTGCTCGTGTACCTAGGTGTTATTTATAAAGATTTACCTCAAAGTTTGTAACAGCCAGCTGAGACAGGCCATCGACATATGGACCCAACACCTTGTGCTCTCGAACCTTGAGGGACTGCCGACTCCTAAGGAACAAAGTACACCTCATACACAACCCACTAATTAGCATGGATATCCAAAAATTACCCTACTATTAAATAAGCACCTTTTATAGAGCAGAAGTCAATTTATGTCTTTTTTAATTGTAACAGGAAGAAGAAAAAGTATTCCAGAATTTGTAACTCAAACAATAAAGACTCAAACCGATCTAACCAGTTTTGATCTACATACATAAAATATTTTTAATGCATCCTCCCACCCCAGTATTTGTGGTTGGAACAAAACCTGAAATGCCTTAATTGGCAGAAAGAATGCTGAGAGGGAAAAAAAAAAAGGGAACTAAAAATCCCCCCTCGGCAATTTGCTAAAGCTTCCATTCTTCTCACATTTTCTGCGCTTTATTGACACATACAGAGTAAGTCTGAAATCTATCTTGTTAACTAACTTGCATACATCTTCAGCAACTATGTTCAAGAACTGAAATATAAGCCACATGTATCAATGCTCAGCTGAAAAAGTCCTGACAAATGACTTCCTGTATACACATCTCCAAGCTGGAGTGCCTAACCACTATTTCTGTGTAGACAAAACAGAAGAAAGAATCCTTAAGTATATTCTAAGGTGTCACCTTTCCACGTTCAAAAAAGTTCAACATCTAAACCATAAGGACCAAGCTGTAAATAAGCTTCAAATTTTTTCCAGCTGATGAAAATCCCTACACAAATACTTCCTGGGCATCTGGCAAAAATACCCCAGAATTTACTTGCATGTGGTCTTGCTTTCTGGTGGTAAAGTACTTCATACAGTATTTGTTTGCATCAGTAGGATGGTATCTTAATGTTTAATTTACATCACACCAGTTACTATTTCATACACAAGCTTCATATAAATATTCTCTTCTTTCTGGTGTTTGATATCTAATCCTCTCTAAAGAAGTCATATAAACATATATTCTGAAGAAACCTCGTCAGGGACTTTCAAAACCAATTCCTACTTTTAGAGCTTTAGACAAGAATACAGAAGGCTGTGGAGGAAAGTGAAGCTACTCACCCTTTTGGGTCAAGCAGATCCCTGACTTTCTCATTGTAGATTTCCATATAGGACACTTCAACTTTAAAAGTATGAGATTCATTTTCTTCTACAGAGATTCTCTGAAATAAAGCACAACAGAGCCGTGGGATCAGACCCAGCTGCTCTGCATTGCCCATCATGGAAAAGGATTTTCCTGAACCTAAAAGAAAAAAAAGGAGAAGAAAATGCTTTAGAATATAATTTCTTAATTACTAATTCATGCAAGAAGCACATTTTAATTCTCTTCTTATTGCTTCAGGAGCATGTATCAGAACAACATGATGTGCTATTCCAGACAGATAACTTAGTCTTTGGACAAGGTAGAGGTAAACAAAAAGAGAAATTATCCTGAAGGTTTCTTTCAGTAGGGACATTACTTGGGAGCCCTTGAACACACTTAAACACTAGAAACTGAATGAATCTCCAGTAGGAACTACTCTTTTCAGGCTTTGAAAAAGGCCCCAACAGGTAGCAACCAGGATAATACTGACAGAGCTGCTTTTAAGAATTCACTTGTTACTGCTTGTACTAGATGTATATAAAATACCATATTTCAAAATACAGTTTTGAAATGTTATCTACCTTAATATTTATGTTTTGTTGTTCTCACTTCCCATGTGCACAGTGTTCTCCCCTTTCAGGGCACTCACCTGTCTGTCCATAGGCAAAAATACAAGCGTTATATCCCTGAAAGGCCTTTTCCAGAATTCCTTCTCCAAGGCACTTGAACACCACTTCTTGACCTAGAAAATAATTTAGTTTGTTTATTTTAAATTGTATAATATACTAAAATTGACCACAAACAAGAATAAAAAAGGTTTGCACGTTATTTTTTATAGCAATGATGGAAACATATTACTCCTGTACAACTGAATGATAAGATCAAAACTGTTGCTATCCGTGTTTAAATATTGCTGATTATCTTGTGAAGTGAGCAGTTCTTCAAGGGGTGTCATGGAAGCTGAATGCTTAGAAAATAACACAGATGTCTACATTTTTCATTATTTCAGTGTAGTTTCTGCAATTCATAAGCATTATTTAATCACAGACTACACCCAAAAGGGTTCTGTAACAAAATTTCAATGAAACCTTTTGGTGAACAGGGACGTTATGGGCACGTAGGAATACAAGTAGCTGTTCTCTTGGGAACTGGCATCAAGTTTCACCACAAGCCATTATGATTTACCCTGTGGCAAGGTGATGTTGGAACCAAGATAAAAGCATTCCAATGACATTCAGGAAGAAAATGTCTATTAGGAGGCTGTGAGACTTCAACAGAGTGGTTTAAGGACATATTCTGCCAAATCCATAATTTGAAACATCAGCTGCAGAATTTGATAGTCTGAAAATTGTCTCCCTGAGACAGGCAGATTTTAGATGCACTTCAATCTTTTAGATGCAGAAGATGAAAACACTCATAGTTGATTTTGTTTGTTTTTAATAGGAAAGCCCAGAATTTGTACACCACAAAGAGGGTTAATGTGTTGTCTGCTTTAAGTTCTGATCAGACAATTACACCAGCTGTGTGTACACCCAAAATAAGGAGAGCTGAGCTAAGGACAGCATTTGTTCACCTTCAGGTGTATGGTTTTAAACTTAGATTCACTTCCTGGTGACTTTGTAAACACCTGTGATCAGCTGCCTCCCTCATCTTGGTGTGGGAGTTTCAGCAATTGCCAGCAAGGAGAAATGATTTCTTACAGGGGATGCAGTGGCAACTTCTGTACTCTCAAAATGGCATATACTAGCATAAATTTCGCTACACAATTATTTCTGAGAACATCTACATTCAGTAGCGCAGAGAATTCCTGCAGAACCACCTCTGGAATGACTGTAGAATGTTTTAGAGGTATGTAAATAGGACAAGAAAGTACATTACTTTCATTTTCCTTTAATTATAACCTCAATTCTTTTTTTTCATAAAGAAAAACTAGTGCAGCAGTGCACTGTGAAATGGTCTTTGTGTATCTTTCTAGCTGAATTTCTAAAATTCTAAAGTGTCACTGGACTTGAATTAACACAGTTCAGAAATGCTGAATATATGAACTAAAATCAGAGGAAAATCCACTGTATTCTGGAGTAACTCCATTTCCTTAACCATGAGCATTCAGTCACTTCTCCTTCAACAAGGGGTCATTTGGTAATTTTAAAATAATCTGCGCTGAGAGAGCACTGTTCAACAACCTGGAAGCAGAGAATGTTCAACTACTGATGAATGAAATATATCAGCAGAATATATATTTTAACAAGAATGTAGAATAAATAAAAATTTGCTCTAACCAGCTCCTGAGGGAGCCACTTATTATCCTGCTGAGCAAGAACACAAAATCACGTAAAGACTGAAGCTGAGTATAAATATTAAAAGAAAAACAAGGTATATATACATTACACAGTGATTGTGAGTGAAAGATAAAACCATTTGTCAGAAGAGGAAAAAACTTTTATCACCCACTTCTGACAAGCAATAAACCAGTAACCCTCTCCATGCTTCCTAAGGTAAAAATAAGCAAATACCAAAGTGTTTTGAAACTGCGCATGGTCATAACAACCATAGGATGACCTGCAGATTCCTGTACTGCTAAACATCAGGGAAGGAATCCACTTTACATCTCACCAGCAAACCTGGATTTATTTTTTAGGAGATACTTAATTTTCAAAATGTCATCGCAAACAGAAAATCAATGAGACACTGATATATAACTCTAAAATGATATTTTTATTAGATATTTGAAGAACTCAGCAATACCAACACAGACAAATGGGTCATTAAAGAGTGTTGTTTATAGTAACCAGTCAAATGATCATGGGATAAAATAAGATTTGGTTTTAAGTGCATTCACAGAAAAGAACACAAAATGCTGAGCTTCAATTATGGATATTTTATTAACTTGCAAATGCAGGGCACTGAGAGTAGCAGTATACCATCCATAATATTTTGCTATTTTTCATTAAGAAACCTCACTGCTTCCCACATGAATTTTATTAGCGGGTCTGCAAACTGATTACAAACTCTGTATCATACAGAATTATATTCACACGGATTTACAGTCAAAAGAAATAATACAGATCCAGTGTCAACACTGCTGCATTTCTGTTTTGCTAAATAAATCTATACTACCTGCAATTCATATTTTTCCTTATTTACAGGACTTTTCTTCCACAGATGCCTAGCATTTAAAGAGGGAAGCAAGGGTTTTAACTTATGATTTAATTTTCAGCAAATGGGAGAAATTAAAAAAAAAAATTCCCTAACAGGAGGATTTCCCCTACACTAACCCTTACTGTCTTTAAGATGGGAATTCCCAATCTTCTTAATTAAGCTGGTTAAGGCAATTTAGCATCTTACAGAAGCAACTAAAGGCCAGAGACATCCAACCCCTCTCCCACCCTCTGCTCAGAAAAGGGGCAAGCTCAGGACAGCATGCCCAAGGCTGCCAGGGAGCCCAGGGTAAGCAAATGAGCTGCCAGTTCTCACAGGTCAGGATCTCCCCTCTGCCCATCCTTTTGAGGAAAGGGAAGCAAAGTCTAGTGAACTTTTCTTGCTAGACCGGGAACAGCTTCAATGTTAAGTCAAAACTACAAATAGACAAGACACTTGTGTCTGCTCAAAATTCACAACTCGCTCTCTCTCATGAGGGTAGAAGGGTAGAGCTCTTCAAGCCAATTGCCTGATTTGCTTCCTTTTAAAAAGGAAAGTGCTGCAGTCAGCATACACATTTCCTATAAAATTACAGTTTAGCTCAAAGTCAGGTGTATGGCCCTTCAGGAGCCTGTAAAAACAGAGAGCTGGGATTTCAGGCCAAACATGATGCAGGTTAGGAAGTTTATGAAAAATCCACAGGCAAGTTAATGCAGTGTGGAGTCCTAGGAATGGACCTGCCTAAGTGCAGCAGTAGTTATTTATGCCATCTCTTGAATCTTTCCCAAACTGAAGGGTTTCTTTTCTTCCTTTTAAAAATCCACTTCATTGCAGACTTCAACAGGCTCTTACTGTTGTCCAGGCTTGTAAAAAGAATCCTTTGTTCTCATCTCTGAGAATTTCTCAATATCCTCCTCTTCACCAAAATGCTGAGCAGTTATTTGTCTCTGAGAGCTTTTCAAGGCAAGCAGGTGTGTCCTTTATCCATGAACTGACTCTTGACCCATTCAAGTCAAGAACAAATGGCAATAAGCTATTTTGCTTACTCTCAAAGCACCTTTACTGCAGCCTATAGACAAAGCTCATCCCTCTTCCAGATCAAGGCAAACTCATTCTGTCCTACAAGTAAATTCGCCCTCTCCTCAAAAACTACTTCATTGCCTTCTTTTTCACACCTTTCCAATGAGAGATCCATATTTTCACCAAACACCTAACTATGTCTCTCAGAAAAAAAATCACCAGAAAAAAGGTGCAGGAGCTAGCATGCGACGATCAGCACAAAAAATTCCTTACTTGGAATGACATGGACACAAACTGTTCACAAATGCACAGCATCAATATTCAGTGTAAAAACCAACTAAACAAAAACAAACAAAAAGCCCCCCACACTGAAAGAGTATAGGCTTAGAGAGGATACATGGAAAAAATTCTTTACTGTGAGGGTGAGAGGCACTGGCACAGGTGGCCCAGAGAAACTGTGGAGGCCCCATCCGTAAAAGTGTTCCAGAACAGGTTGGATGGGGCTCTCTCTAACACAAGATATCAAGTTGTTAAAGAGCCCTCTTATCTTGGGGGACAGAGATCAGAGCACCAGTTCCACAAAGGCTTGTAAAGAGTTTAATTCTCTTCTGTACTCCAGACTCCCTGTTGTCTTTATGAGAGACAGTCCTGCAAGGACAGCCGCAAAGATGCCCTCTACAAGTTTTTTGTCACATGAAGGTTACCTTCGCTATTTCTGTGGGTGATATCACTGGATCATTTAGAATTTAAGAATGCAGTTTCCATTTCAACAGGAAAAAAAAATGCTAAAAAAGCAATTCTGCTGCCAACAGCAACAATACCCATATTTTCAAGTGCTGGAAAGATAAGGTAGGTACTTCCCGAGCATGAGTACAGAAAGAAAATTAGTGTGAAGAAAATAAGCCTTATGTTCAGCCAAATAAATTTAAGACCTCTCATGAAAGAAAGATGGCTAACACCATTTGAGGATCAGCCCTACAGCCCCAGAACCTGAAAATTGTTTTCAACTACCCATGCAATTAATTTTATCAAACAGCAATCTTGCTCTTGAGCGAACAATATGAATAAGTGCTGGTAGTAGCACAGATTAATCAATAAAGTGAGAAATAAAGCCAGTTTGATCATGTGTGATAGTTTTAAGGAAATTCTGTAAGAAACGTGCATTTCCAGAGAGTGGACAAACTTTGGGTTTGTGGGCATTAAAAAAATAACAGCAAGAAGAGTGATCCACATATGTTGTCTGTGGGGCACACCACTCTGGGTGTTCTCGTGACCCACCTGTCAGTCAGCTAAATCTTTAATACAGTATGATATACAGAACTATATATCCATTCAACATAATGCAAGATGAGAACATTTAGTTTGCACAGAGAGCAATGACCGATAGGGTAACCTAGTACTTGTTAAACTTTTCACTGTATCATCTTCCACTGTATTACTGTGATGCAGGTAAAAGGGTTTTTCAAAAAACCAAATTTGTCACATATGCCTTTTCTAAGAAATTTACTTCAGCCTAAAGCTCATACACAACTTACATTTTCAAGCAGTCTGGACTTAGCTTTCAAGCTTTACACGTTACCTTTTAATTGTGCAAGTCATCCCTGCTGTTGGCAATGACATTAAACTTAAATACCCACAGGGAGCTACTTTGGGCAGGGAGTGTTTAATGCACCTAGCTTCCAGATCAGCATTCCTTCTGTAGGCCAGCATCCAAGAGTTACCAGTTTACCTCCAAAAGTCAGATGGTCAGATGGCTTGTTTGGACTCTAAGATTGTACCATCTCTGGATGTAAGACAAGATGATTATTTGCAAGGTGCCTAGGATAATGGAGGTTTGTTCCATGAGGCAAAGAAGTTATCAGAAATCTAGGTACAGTAATTTTTTTTTTGTTAACAAATATGCACATTGAGGCCAAGCTATGAAAACAGACTTAAGGAGACTTAATATCAACAATATATAAAACTGAAATATTGCCATATCCACATTTGGTTTGTTGAACCTAAATCAAGAAATGCTACTGCTCTATAGGATAGCATCAGCTCATGCCCAAGCAGGTGAACAAGCCAACAACCCAGTAACTAAGGCCTGAAACACTCCGGGTTTGGTTTTTACTTTTAATTTGATACTGTATCAAATTCATTATGTTCTAGAACATAAGGGCTGGCAGCCACGAGATAGCTTCAAGACCATACAACAAACACAACAACAAAATCAGTGAAACCACTGGTTTTTGTATGCAAGTCTTTAAGCTCACATTCTTAGCATATTTCTGAAAAGAAAAAAAAAAAAAAACACCACCAAAGCCTCCCACACAGTCTTCCACCAAGAAAAAAAACCTCCAGCAACACAACCCCCACCCCCTATCCCCCAACAAAACAAGGGAAAGGGATTTCATACCAGAGCTAACAGTAGTCAGAGATATATTTTTAACACATCTATATGGCAGTTCATTTATAAGATCACTGATCTTAAACTTGGAGGCAATGAACCCTATCATCTTTCAAGATTTCTTACGGGCCACAAAATTTCTTTCATAAGGTGAACATCTAAACTGAATGCTTGGGGTTTTTTCCTTTCCATGGACCACAGCCTTGAAATCCCAGTGTTAAGACCTCTCTCTACCAAAACAAGTCCTCTAATAAAACATGAATATACTAATAGACAAATCCAGTTATGCGAAAATTCCTATGATTACAATCTTGGATGGAATTTCCAGTTTTTGGGAGGAAGGAGTCACAAAGCTGATCACTCAAAACACATTAGGGATCTGAACAGTCAGACTATGAATCACTTGAAAGACCTGAGATAACCACACTGCCTGAGGAGAGCATGGTTTATTCCCCTCCCATGCAGAGAGATGCAGAGCACTGAAAACACACACATTCATCACTAGCATCAGTCAGAAGTAACTGCTGATGCAGAAATGAAATTGTAAGTGACAGAAATGACAAAAGGCACTTCCAGGTGCTAAAAACCCCAATGTTATAGCTTAGATGTAAAAGCATCCCTCTTGAAGTGTCCCAGGCACCTCAAAACCTGCAGTCATTCTCAGCTGAGGGGCTAGCACCCAGATGACTCAATCCCTGTAAAAATGGTAAGTATGCCTCTGTGAAGAAGTCACTTGAACATCACAGTGCAAAATGTAAAAAAAACAAAACAAAGCAAAACAAAAAAACTTCACAAAACAAAAGTCCAAACTCCCATATGTTCTCATATTATTTACACTGCCCATATAGTTTACCTGCATATTTTGTGGTGTTTGATTCATCCATGGACCAGAAGCAGTGATCAAAGGCAAACACCTGCAGAAGCACATAAAAAAACAAATTAGGAACCCTAGCCACAAGACTTTTGTTTTGCAGCAGTACACATCCATGACAGTGTAATTGCAGTTGGGCTCTACTATTTCTGCAGATCCTGAATGAGAACTGTAAAAATGCATAATCGGCAAAAATACTTTTGTGTAATCATGAGAGTTACAAAGCTCAGTACTCCTTTTCTATCTGTATGATACACTACACAGATTACTCCGTACTCTATCCCCTAATACATATTCCAAAACACAGACAAAAACAAATAATTAACTCCATTCTTCTCTGGGCACCAACAGTGACAAATGTTTCTGTTAACAGTAATAAAATGGCGGCACAAGGACCCAATATACAGAACTTGGTGAGATGACTAATTAGCAGACATCAGCACAGCACACACGAAAGTTTTACCATGGGATGGAATTCTAATACTCAATGAAGAGCATTACTACTTACAAGGTGCAAATAAATAGTATTAGATTATTCACCTAAACCAAGAGTACAGTACTGCATCTCAATAGAGGAAGCTCAGAAATTACAAACAGAAGATGCAGCTCTATTAGAGAAACAAGCTATCAGAGCCTGCTCTAATGAAAAGACTTAATATCAATTCAGTCAAGAGATTCAGTGAGGTAGAAATTGAATGAGATTTAATATTGTGCTCAGAGGGCTTGCAAACCTGGAACAGTGTCCTGTAAAACCACTTAACACACTGGGATTTGATCCAAGTTTCTTTTCCTGCATATTCCAGAACATCATGACAGACATTTAACATTTTTTTACAGCTTTAGATTGCTACAAACACACCTTAAGCTCTAGTGTATTTTCCATATTTTGCCACGATAAACTGACTGTGGATGAGTTAACAATATAGATTCTGGTTTTGTTATTCAGTTTGGGTTTTTTGGGGAGAGCACAAGAGGTGGGGAAAATCTCAAACCACATTTTTAGTAAAACTTTGCCTGGGTCAAGATTTTCTTTGCCTGGTCATCTAGTATGTGATCTCCTTTGTGAGACAAAGCATGCATGTCAGTGTAGAGCAAGAGCCAGAGGCTCTGCTAGCCAAAACATGCAAATTCCCTAGAGACAAATCCTGATGTGAGGAAGAAGATGGAACATTTTCATTTGCTTTTGGGGATGAAGAACATTGTGAAGTCCCAGCTATTCAGAGTTACACAACAATCTACAGATATGTTGCCATGTAACCCTTCTGAAAACATCTATTGCTGCAAATATTACAGAAGATAACACCAGGTTAGGACACTAACCTCACCTCCTTCCCTTTCCTACAGCTTAATGCAAAACATATCAAATGGCCTGAGAGAAGACTTAATACTGAGACAACACTTAGTCTGTTACAGTGAAGAGTTCTGGAATACCCTTCTGAAGAAAAAACAAACAAATCCATAGTAATAATAATAATCTAACAGCAGGCCTGAGTCACTGCAGCACAAACAGAATCTGACATCACCATGAATCAGGATGCTCCCTGATGTGACTGAGTGAAAGACGTCATTTGGCCACTGAACTGCAAGTAAAATGCAGCAGTTACTCCAGCTCGTCTTCAGACATTCACATAAGTAGGGGGCATTTTAAATTGCCTTTTGTGCATTTGATCATCAAATCTAGGCATAAAACCATGTCATCAGTAAGAACACTAACCCTTTTCCTAACTTCTATAGTCCAAGAACTACTGTATCTCTTCTCATAGTCCAATTCTATGGAAATTTTCCTCATGGGACTTCCTAACAATAGCTAGTTTCCCCAATGATCAAATGGCAAGCAATTAAATTACCAAAAAAGCCCCCATACCCTACTGCAAGGATCCAAAACTGACTATTCTTCACCCCTAAAACTAAATGTTATCTGCAGTGGATCACACAGACCAGTTTAAAAGGTTACCCGGCTATACATGCTCCTGTGTAATGACTTAAGTGTCAATACAGCATACTACAGGCCAGTTTAATCTATTGTCCTACACATTTTCCCCTTGGTTAACATGGAAAATAATGAGAGGATCATTCAATGACTTCTAATTTAAACACTGATCTTGCAAAGAGACTCTTAAAACTAAAACATGGGCTTGCAGCCAAGTGTTTCTCCTAGAAAAGCAGATTTTATTGGGATGTTTTTAAAATGGTAAAAATTGGTCAGACTGGTTTTCAAAAGGTCAAAAATGATTATGCAATAGGAAGAGAAAAATTCTGTCTTAAGATTAAACAAATGTAAATATAGCATTTTAGTTTGTTTCCATAATAAACATAAAAAAGCCAGGGCATGGATTTGGTCTATTTATAAATTCTGTTCTGGAAAATTGCCAAATCCTTCCAACAGAAGTAACAAGATTACTTAAAAAAAAAGAAAAGTGTCAGGCAAAAAGGCAGAAACTGCTGGGGCGTGCACTATCTGCTAAACATGCAGAGCAGCTGCAGCAAAACTCCCCTCCTCATTAAAACAGGCAGGCGAACACTTAAAACATTACTTTGATTAGTGACAACAAAACAGCAACCTTGAACATTCCCAGCAATCATACTTTAAGGATTCACCCAACCAAAACGATTTTATGGACAACTGAGACCTTTGGGAAAACAGATTGCAAACACAGGAATTAACAGAGTAAAAATAAGGCACACAGGAGCAAGACACATGGTCCCAATCAGCAAGGCTCCTCAACATGTACATCAGGAAGGCATTTTATGGGAAATATCTGTAGGACAGTATCCTACCAAAAGAGTAACCCTTATACAAAAAGGATGATAAAAAAGATAACTATTTCATATTTTTCTGAAGCCCAGTGCAGGAACAGCAGGACAAGCAATCCCAAGTTGAGCATGGAAGCATACTTAGAGTCAAGACACAGAACACTTGCCATGAAGAAACAACTAAGTATTCTAAATATTATCTAATGTGCTCCCTTCTTTCTCCTCTCTTCACTGATTATTCTTCCTTAAAATGGAAGCAGTGGGTATTACTCTTTTTTCTAATACAAGTGTGCAGAATAATTAATTTTCCTTATTATTTTTTTTCTCCCCAGAATCCATTTTGCTGAAAAGGGTATTAACCCGCCTGTAAATATGACTATCAAAGCTGCGAGAAGTTCTGTCGATGTTCAAGTCTCAGACTCAATAGCCAATATTCAAACTGGGCATTATCAGGCACTGATAATGCCTTTTTAGCAAAAATCTTTACCAACTTGTACCAAGAGTGTATCCACCAACTATATTAAAACTATGGAAAGGTATTTGAACAGATATATCTGTGGCACAAACAGAACTTTTTATACTTCAAGCACCCTATATGAATTAGTTTTAAACTACATTTTGGAAGGTGTTTAATAGTATTCTTTATTTGCATTGTGTTCTGGACTTTTAAACAACAGAGGAAATTAACAGACAAGCTTTAAAATTTTCTTATTTCCTGCAAGATTCTGTATCTCATACTTCATCCTAGCATCTAAAAGAGAAAGGTAGATAAAAGGAAGCTGCCAGAGACCTGCCACACTAGGGTAGTAGGTTACAAACCAAAGATTTTGAATGAAGGGATGAACTGGGTACGTTCAGGACAATCAATCATATAAAAATGGAAATTTATGAGAAAGAACTAGGTGGGAAGTGCTGGATCCTGGTACTACTGTATCCAGAGTCATTGTAAGTGTCCACATTAGTCTAAATAAAGTAAGTTATGAAGGGTCTTTCTAGGTTATAGAGAACTATACTTGGAGTGTCAGCGACTATTAGAAATTGTTACCAGAATATTTGTTCTGGTAACCACAACATTTAAGAAAAACAAAAGATATGGGGCTTTGATTGCTTCAGCAAGCACCTGCAGCAGTTAAAGAGGGCTGATGGTTATTTTGCTAAGGAGACAACTAGAAGTTATGGCTTCTTCAACAAGGCAAACTGGGATGCAGGTCCATGCATCCATCACAAGTGTCAGTGAAAAATCCAAAATTTTAGCTCAAATTCATCTGTACCTGTGGCTTTAAAATGAAATTGCAGATTTTAATTAGATTTTAAACTAGAGGAGCCATTGTGCCTGCTGCTGCCATGATGTATCACAGAATCTGAAAATACAGCCAAATGGGTGCTCACATTTTAAAAAGCCAATACAACATTCTGCACAACTCGTTGTCATTAAGGTTCCTACTCAATGGCATGCAGAAACAATAATTTTAAGAGTTTATGCATGTAAGTGTACTTATGGAAACTACTTACAGGTAACGAGCACCATACCCAATATTAACTGCCTGCCAGTTTAAGCCGAATTACATAATTAGTTTCAAAAGGAATTTAATTTCACATCCATTATTCTTCTGAAGTCTAATCCTCAGTATAGGCCAGGCAGAATCTGGGGCTTCCAGCATTCAGCAATGTATTACCCAGACTGAACATAATCCTTAACACATTGTCTATGCAGCTATAAAATGTTCCAAATGTATGCCCAGTGTTTATTAGCCATTTCTACCTGACCAAGAGATGGCCAATTAATCACATTTGGCTTTCACTGAGGAGCAGTCAGTCTGAGAGGTTGGGTGACTAATGGAGCTACCTGCTTCCTAAAAAGGAAAGGAAGGGAGAACCGAGGAAGGGAAGTTTTCATTCACTGAGCAGCTGTTCCTACATCCCTACAACTGCTGATGGAGATAAGAAATGCAGGAGATACACAAGGAAATGGCACTTAGTCTACACCAGTCAGCTTAATGTCAATGGAAGCAACTAAAGAACTGAAAGAAAAAGTTGGTCACTATGACAAACACAAGACCTATGACAGGGCTGAAGAAGTGTGGAGAGAAAATCTGAAGGGACCCGGGGACACAGTTCACAGATTTACCTTTGTCACAAAATTACACTTAAATGTGATGTTTGCAGAAATAGCAAAATATAAAGTAAAACAGCACCTCAATATCCTTATATAGATTTTTCCATCACAGCTTCTGAGTTACCAAGTTGAAGTGGGAAAACAATTTATCCATGGCTGATGATAAAGTAGCACATTAAAGATAAAGAGACTTTCAATATTTACAAAATTTTATTTTTTTTTTAATTTTAAAATCAACTATGTACAGTACCCTAAGAACTGTATCAATGAAGAAACCTCATACCACATCTTTACAAACTCAGCAATGCCTGTTTTCCACAGATGGTACTAACCTCCTTCTGTCTCAATCTGATAAATATTTCACATAACATCATAAGTTTCAGCACTATAGCTTAAGGATATTAATGACCATCCAACTATACCTAACAATAATGTGGCATTTACGCACAAGCATGCAGCTGTTCTGCTTTTGTCAAGGAAACACAAGGCCACACGTAAGCTTTTACATAATGACCAGAATAACTTTATCTGCCTATAATGGAACACAAATGATGCACTACAGAAAATGAAGGCTCTCGTAAAAACAGTGTTTTTGGTGGAATTACAACAACAGAAAAGAGAGTTTCCTTCCTTTAAAAAAAAAAGTTTAACAATGATCAAACTCTCTTTTATTAATCATATTAACTGATAGAAGAATTCTCCTGCCCTTCCCTTGCACTACAAACAACACAGACAATCTTTTCCATATGCTTTCTGGCATACTTTGGCAACTTTTACACTAATTACTAATTCCTGACTATCGTCAAGTGCAAACAAAAATGGTTTATTTATTATTATATTTTTTGTTGCCTTTAAAAAATAGTATTTGAACTTTTAAACAGAACTGTGAGTAATGAAATGTTTTACACACACTACTTATTCGATCTTTCAACTGTTTTTACAACTGCATTAAAATTTTGGCTTGTCCTGGTCACAGCTTTAACAAGCCATGTGCCTTGCCTGCATGTCAGTTGGACTAAAAAATATATTCTTCTGAAATTATGACACTTTTAACTTGGAAGTCTAAAGAACAGATTTTTTAATGTTTTCCTTTTTTGAAGCTGTGTTGTTCACATACTACAGCAGTACGTCCAATACTTCTTCACTGCTCAATATTTTCAAGCAGATACAAATGTAAAAAGAGACAAAATACTTACCTTTGGTGGTTTTCTAGGTGATTGGCAATAAACCCAGCAACAGTGATGAGAAGCACGAATACACCATTCACATAAAGAGAAGGGAGCAAATAAAAAAAAAAAAAAAAGAAACAAAGTCAGTGTATGTCATTACTATAATTTGAACTTTTTTTTAAATCCAGAATGTATTTAAGAGCAATCAGATCAGAAGATATTTAAATGACACACCACATATTTTTAACCAGTAATTACTTAATTTCTAATACCATCCCACATTAAAAACGAAGTGTCAGATTCCTTATGAACATAAACATCTAACAGAGCTGTGTTCCAGAAGAAAGACAAGTATCTGTTTTGTCTTAAAAGATGAAACACAGCCCATCTCTGGTGGCAAATAAAACAAGCCTGCAAACCAGCAGACCACGGGGCCACGGTGGAGCCCCACTGAGTTCAGCAGTGCTGCAGAAGCATGTCCAAGGTAAGAGTCAAGCAAATGTTTCTTGCAGAGATTACAGAAGTGAAGAAAAAGAAACCTGTGTAGGCTGTGTTCTCCCTGGTCACAGAAAGCCCACACAGCACATAAGAAAACAATGCAAAAACACCATCACCCTTCACACCCAACTCCAACGAGTGCTATCAGAAACAACACAGGGATGACAAACCCCCTGTCTAGAGACACCAGGTCAGAGTACTTCAAATTGTCCTTAAATGCTTTAATGCTTTTGCTGGCAGGCATATGACGACATTATAAATTAAATCAGCTTGGGTTTTTCTGGTGAGATTGGTTTCAAGTGAGATTGCTGCCCTGTCTCAGTGTGCAGCCCTGTGCTTGCTGATGCCCATGTAAGAGAGGAACATGGGCATGAACACACAGTGCAGAACTAGACTGACTTAGGCCATTCATCAAAACTACAACCTTAGGCATATGTTTAAATTATATATGGAAATAAGAAATTTCCACTCACTCTTCACATCAAGGGAAAAAAAAAGCATGGATGAAGGAAAGAAAGAAAATGTGGATGAAGAGGAAAAAAACACAACGAGAAAGGTCTACAGACAAACAACACAAGCAGAGAATGCAGTAATGTTTGTAAGAGAAGGACACAGATGAAAGGTATAGCAACAGCCACTACACAAAATTCACAGATATCAAAAGGCTCCACTCTCAGTGCAGAAACACGTGGGACCAAGCCATGCTTTCATCCACCAGTCTGTACATACCAACCCCACCAGGTTGGAAGGAGTGCAGGGCAAACATAAAACTCTGAGCAGTTTTCTTAGCAACCCACAGTACAAAGGCTCAGCAAAAAACTCCGAAGGGACGCAAACCCACAAACCCATCTTATGCAATCTTTTCTGCCTACTCTCAGCTCGTACCTCAGATGACACATCTGCCTGAAACAGAAGGTACAGAGCTGGGACACAGGACTGGTGAAATGCAAACATTGTTTGCCTCCAGCCAAACCACTCACTGCAGCTTTACCCTTTCATTAGTGGTGGCTACACAGCTCAGTCCATGGCTAGCTCATGTACAGGTGGCTCAGAACTTGCACAGAATGCACTCTTATCTATTTGAAAAATACATTTAGCTCTACCCTGAATATTACCATTTTAATCCATTTTCAGATGTGATGCAATTACAGTGTTATCAGCTTGTCTAGACAGAGTCCCAGCATCACCTCTAAACTTCCAAGAGAAGTTCCTATTGAAAGAAGTCATCCAAAGTTTTTTGGAAAGCTTTTAAATACACTCAAAGCTTGAAAAATAATTCAGGATTATATCAGCTTTGCTAGAGAATTCCTGATAGACTGCTGTACAGATTCAGTAGAAGTCCTAAACAGTTTATTAGCAAGTAAAATCCAACAGAAAGTTTATCAACTGCTTTTTCTTCCTGAGATCATTCTTATAAGCCCTAATTGGAAAGGGTACAGAACAGCACTGAAGTAAGCAAATGGTTTGACATATACTTCTTAAGACATTTACTTAAACAGTGTAAGTTACTACCTGTTTGGAAGTGTCCTCTAACTTCACTTTGATGTCTATTTCAAGAGAAGCATAATAGTCACTTTTTAAACCCCTGGTGGATGGCAGAGCTTCTCAGTAGCATCATTGATCTCTGGAATTTCAAAGCATAAGGAGCTGCAGCTTCCTACCATATGTCAAGTGCTCCAAACTCTTAATACCAACTTCAGCAACTCCCCACATCACCAACAGCAATATGATCAAAGGCCTCTGGAATAAGTCAGCTATATTAACTCACAGGATAAATTTTTAAGTTATTTGGATATTTCAGCTAATCAACTCAATGTAACCATCATTCTGGCAGTGATTCAGATGGAAACACTCCAAAGTACTTCAATCAAAGGACTCAAACTAATAACTAAAGAACTGTTTACAGTTTACCAGGAATCACATCTGTGGCAGCTTAAACATGTGCTATAAAATCCTGCATTAGCCTAACCAATTTTTGACATACTTTTTTTTGTTTCCTTTGCTGTCTTTCTTTTAAAAATATGTGCTTTCTGACTTCTTTCCAGTTCCAGAAACCAGCATTTTTCAGCTTCATAGATAATTGAAGCTGTCTCAATTTTTACCAAACAGTGACCATATAAATGTCATTATTTAGTGTCTCAGCTGGGGCTGGAGAAACAGAGACACACAACACACATATGGACATCAGATCAGAGATACAACAACTAAAATGTTTATTTCCAGGAATTTTTAATTTCATGTCTAGTCATCCACACTGTCAATGACAAGATACAGGTATGCCTTTTGAGTGACAACAAAATCTCCTCTAAAGCAGACAGCTAATATCTGCTTCAGGAAATTATCAAGGTTACCTAACCTTGTAATGCATCTGGCACAACAGGAGATTTTGATTTAACCTGATGGGCACCTTCCATCTGTACACTCAGACAGAAGACTGACTTTTTTCATATGCCTGGAATTCAAAACCCAAGCAAATACAACCAAGAGTCTGAAAAATGTTCTCACAGGTCAAAGGAAAAGTATGATTTCATGACCACAAAGACCACTGAACTTCCTGACCTCCTCCTGCCTTTGTCCTTAAGCCATCATGACTTCAGTAAAATATCTCTAGAATGATTTTCTAACTTTGCTGAGCAGAGTGTCTTCTGTGGGTATCTACTCATGCTTTTTTGTTTCCCAACAGTACTAAGCCTCTCCTGCCCTGCTTGGTTAACACACATCAAGATCTCAGAGTGCTTAGCTACCTCAAACTTTAAGCTAGATAAAGAAAGATAGGTTACAGAAAGGTTTGTGCTAATGTCAACTTTTTTTTCTGTTATCTCTTGCTGAAACTAAACTCAATACTTCCCACATTTGCCAAAAGAAGCGACTCACGAAACGTCAGTTCTCATGTTCTATGTCAGCACATGAAAGAGAAGCCTTCCTGACTGCACTCACATTTTTCCTCTAGCACCTCAGCCCATTGCCTGGGACAACACACCACAAGAGAAGAGCACTTTGCTAGTAATTTAACAGCAGCATAGGTTCTTTCTTCATTTTTTTAAACTATCTACATTCTCTCTCATAGGAGTCTCCTTCTGTCATACAAAAAGTTGGTACAAGATGACATTGCATATTCTGACTAGAAAACTAGTCCCATGCAATAGGAAGCAGCAGAAGACACTCCTGCACTGTGAGCATCCAGAAGTAGGCAATACTGTCATCTTGAAGACTTAGTAACTTTCAAAGCAAGACCTTTTTCGTCCCTTAGTGATTGTGGTCAGCATTCCCAACCAAATGTTGCTTCCACCAGAAGGAAAGACATTATATACATCAAAAAATTTTGAAAGAACTATTTTTTCTCTGCATTTCACGTAATGAAGCTTCATCATCCCATCCACCCCCAACCCTCAGCAAAGAAAGTCACCTTCAATAGGGACAAGGTACATTATAAAATGAGAAGGCAGGCGTAAAACCAGGTACTCCACATTAAAGGAGACTGGAACAAGGCATCTCTGAAAAACAGGTCTTAGTTTCTTTGGAACATGCACACAGCCCAATTCATCTCCAATTCAACTGCTCTAAGCAGCCAAGTAGGTCACAATTGTACTATAATTATTTCACATTTTGGAAAGTATTTGGGTTATTTTTTTTCCTATACTTTCTCACGATCAAGATGAAGCAACCATAACCAGCTATTTTGAAGAACCACACACAGCATCCATGAATGAATGAACCAGATGAGTGTGCAGCTCTTGTAAGCTGACTACACCGAAAGTCAACATCTAAGACACTGAGTTTGAAAAAACTTATTGCTCTCATCACATGTGCAACCACAGCAAATTCACAGTACTGACTGATTTCCCAAATATATAATTGTTTACATTTAGTGGTCACATGGTCATTGACATAATCTTCAGGGTCACTGGTCAAAAGAATTATTATAAGCAATTATCAATATATAAGAAAAAGGAGAAAAGTCTTCAGGCCTTTTTTCAACTTGTCATATAAAACAGTCTTTCCTCTGTAAGCATAAAGATGATCAAATTGCAAAGATCATCCTGATAAAAATAACATTTCTTACGTTTCACTGCTCCAACATCTCTGGAGTCTAAAGACCAGCTGTTCAAAACAAGTATTATAGTATTTTTGAGTGGTTTTAAATTTGGTTTAGTTTTTTAAAATCAGGCTGCCTTACAGCTCAGGGTGAGCCTGTCACCAACAGTGTGTGTTTGCCACACTCAGTGGCAGAGTACAAGGGAGCAAACCCTGGAAGGATGGTCGTAAGGAGAGTGCCTGGCTATCCAGGACAGAAGTAACTGCACTGTTTGTTTATCCATGTGTTTGCAGCTTCCAGAGTGGCAGCAGCAGAGACAGCAAGCACTCAGCACTCCTAACTGCAAACAGTGTAAATTATGTAGAAGCAGAGAGATCATGTTTCTGCTATCTTTCACAGGAAGGTCATGCAGCTCTAGGACCCTTCCTCGTCTCCTGGTTTATCACTGCAGGCTGTTACCTGCAGGCTTGATACCAAGCACCTTAAAAAGCATGGCTTTATATAACTGATGAACACTGTACTAAACTACCTAGATAAAGATCACAGTCTGCCACAGCAGCAGTTTCAGGTGATTACACCTACTGCAAACTACTGGTAGTACACCACTTTCTCTACAAAGAACACAGAAAAAGGACAGTTATTTGCCCATTTCTCCCATGAATTTTCTAAACACAGAGTAAATGGCAGGGGCAATGCCCTTAAAGGGAACAGCATCCCACCTTTGTGCTTGTCTGGGGGGTACCTCCTGTACAGCTGACTAATGAAGCTGGCATCACAATTCCTTAGTGGGATTCTTGGAAGAGTTACTTTACATACTGTATGAGCACACATACATACACAAATATAAATAATTAGTTATTTTATATGCTTGCATAAGGTGAGCAGCACATGCCCTGTTTAATCCTCCTACCCAGCAAAAGCCTGTTCTATAGACAAAACAATCCTTTGAAGAACAAAAACCCCAAACATTTTAACAAGTAAAGCAATTTGAGCAAGTGCCTGCATAATAAGGTGGTAGCTGATCATAATCAGAAACACCATGAGAAACAGACGCATACTCTAATAAGAAGTTATTCTCACACACTTTATGGAAACCTACCACATGCAAGGAGAGAAAAGTCAGACACTGAAATCAGAAAGACAAATACTGCAATGCAAGTTAAGATAGATGTTACAGTAGCAGAGTGACTTCCATGACAAAAGAAACAAAGACGCCTGGATATTTCACCATAACAGTGTTCCACTGAAGTTCAGTCACTACAGCAAGGAAACTAACCAGGTTATGAAACCAACCCCAGTTCATCAAAGTAAGTGAAAGGTGTTATATTCTGACATTTACAAGATGGAAGACAAAGTGACAGCTACCCAGAAACATCACTAGTTGCTAACTTACCTTCACTCCCAAATTCTGAGTATTATTGCTGCCCAAGGCATTATTATTCTGATGCCAACAATTTGTTGATGTGAAGTTCAAGTGTATTTAACCTTGACACAGAAGCCTTGATGTCAGGTAAAAACAAGTTCTATTGACAGACCAAAAAAGGACTGATACCTGCCTTACATGCAGGTATCAACTGCACATCACTTCAGAAACAGCAGCTGCCTTAAGAGAGCAGCACCACCCACCAGCAGAAAGATGAATTTATTACTCTGCTAGAAAACTTGCTAAAAACCTAAAATCTGAATACATACCCCACATAAAGTAAGATGGGGTTTAAAAAACCCATTTCAGTTAATTTGTTTAGTTTCACTGAAAAGGCAAAAACTAACTAAAATTGCCACTCTGCTCTGAGATTCAGGAGCTTTAATTCAATCCTGCTGAGATGCCATCTAGAACCCACCAAGTTAAATGATCTATTTTCACGAAGTCTTTAATCATACTAATTCAAAACTTATCCAAGACTCTAGTTATTGTAATGAAAACTTGCTACACCAACTACAAGTATAGTATAACCACAAGGATAACAAGCTTGTTCTAACATCCAGCTGTAGCCTCATCACAAAAAGGCAAAGAAATGCAAGTCTACCTCATGTTCCCAGGTACATTACCAAGTAGTCCTGTCCTTCTAGTAGTCTTTTTAAAACCAATTCTTTTCCCCTCCTTTTCAGTAAAACTGAATATGCAAGAACCTAAAGGAGCAGATTTTTACCACCTAATCGAGTGTAACTAATCAGGACAAGGAAACGAGGGATGTGAAAAAGAATCTGATCTCAGAACCCATGATCTATTAGCCCTTAAGTCTCCAATGAATGATTCTTAGCCTGAATGCAATGAAACTGCTGTCAGAGCAAACATGCTACAGCTCTGGAGAGTATGTGGAAACACATTCTAGGAGTGTTAATAAAATTGCAGTGGCATTTATTAGGCACCTCTTATCCTGTTGCATTTATCACCAGTGCTCTTGAGGAGAAAACACCCAAGCATTAACTGGCATTTCAACTCTGTGCACAAACTCCATGGAGACGCTCACACCCAACCCGTCACTGGCTACTGACAGCTATTAAGTACATCCTAAGTTTCCCACGTCAATGGAAAATGTTCCCTTTCAACACTACTACTCCTTTAACATTCCTTCAGAAATGCTACTTGTAAGAACCATCAAAACACCAATGAAGACATACCCCTTGTGGAAATAGTGCTCAAAGCTTTTCAAAAACATACTGCTATTTTATCACTATGTACAGTACTTAATCCAAGACAGATGACTTCCAAGGGTATGTGAAAGAAATTTGGTAAGCAACATAGCATTTCATAAATTGAATTTAATTTTGTTAGTTTACTGGTTCAAAACTCAGGCATTACAGTTTGCTGAAAGGACATAAACAGAGTAATTAACAGCTTCACTGACAAGGCAGAAGACAGAAGATCTCTTGTCAGTGGGGAGACTGTGTACCAGAAAGAACTAAAGCATAGGTATAAATCAAGTAACTGGATCTGAACTTTGGTTGTAACACCTTACTTTCCTCAACAAATGGAAAAAAAGACAAAAAACCCTCTCTTTCTGCTGCAAAATAAGCATATTTTTCATACTCCATCAGGACAAGGATATCGTTGAGAAGTTACTACATGTGCACAAGTCCTGACCATATATTCTGACTGAACAACAGACAAGAACCCCCAGGTTTCACCGTCACATTCCTTTATCATAACAGGGAAAACTATCGTTCAATGGTCATCTACTTTATTTTACTAATGAGATTTCAAGAGAGATGCTAATTGGGCTTGACACTTCATCCTTTCACACAGCTTTGCAAACCTATGTTAGCATTCCTCAAACTGCAGTATGAAAAAGTTATCTGAGATACAGCAAAATTCATGAATTAGTGGTTTTGTCTCATCCTAGCATGTGTTTTTATTGACATGAATATTTAATGAACTTACCAGAAGGAAAATACCATTCATTAATTTGAAATTAAAATTAAAACTTAAGTTTGATGACAATACACTTTAGCATAGCAAATTCACCAAAACCATTTTGCAAAAAACAGTCTATCAACTGGCTGCAACACCAGTTGTTTTGGTAACTTTGAGATGAAATTATTTGCTTTAACAGACAGCATTAACAACAGCTACCATTTACCAGAAAGTGAACATAATGCAGAGAAACATGATGATGGTGATTCAAGGGATAAATAAGGTTTATTATATGGAACAATACACCAAGAATGTAAACTCAAATTAACTACATAAAAAGTAAGACCTCCTGAGCTGTTGCAGGACCAACACCTAAAAGTACTGAGGAGACTTTATTCTTATCTAGTACTCATGCAAGTGACACTTCCAGAAATCTTTCCACAGAGCTCTGCAAAGCTTGAGAAGCAACCCAGTGTGTGCATGAAATGAAATACAAAACTAATCCAAAGGCTAGAAAAATTCTTCAGGATGTGTGCTCCAAGTTTATCAGTTAACAAATCAGGCAGGTAACCACCTTTACAGAGATGACATAAAGCACTAAATTACCGAATCTATCATGGAAAGGTACCACCTGAACACATTTCTACAACCTGAGAGTAGATCATTCCCAGCAGAGATGGGTGGCAACTGCTATGGCACTCAGAGTTGTTTTTTTTTCATCTGAGGACCTCTGACAGAGGTTAGATGCCTTTCTAGTAGACACCAGAAAGGTAAAAGAGACAAGGGATGTGAGGAAAAAATTATTTAACAGGCTCCCCTTCTCCCGTGAGCTGTGAATTTGTAACAAATTGTATAAATATTATGTAACTTTGAGCCACAAGCATTTCTTTTTTTTACAGCAAAGCTTGCAGGCCAGGCCCCTCTAGCAGGCATTATGGGATGTATGTAACCTGTACTTGGTGGAAATGACAACCACCTCTGTGCCAGATGCCTTATGATAAATCACAAACTACAGGAGTGACATCACACTTCTAACCAACCACTACAACAAGCACTGTGGGGAAAAAAAGCCAAGATCCCTAAGTCTTCCTGAACTGAAAAATTAAGTATACACTGCTTTTGTACAACAAAATAGGAAATATTTAGACTTGTAGCAGCACAAGTCTTACATCTTTGCAGGGCTAAAAAAACAAGGATCATCTTATGACTGAAATATATTAACTTAACAGATAACAAATGACATTTCGAAACACTATTACACAAATTCTTTTGCTAGATCTAGTTGAATTCTAAATGGTTGAATTCATATTCTTAAAGAAGCCTGGCTTGATATGATGGAGAATAATCACAAGAAAAAGAATTCAGTATTAGGAACCGGAGTATTTTTCCTGTGAGGAGAGGCTGAGGAAGCTGCATTGTTCAGCCTGGAGAAGGCTCCAGGGGAATCTCATCAAGGTATATAAATACCTGAGGGAAGGTGCAAAGAGGAGGGAGCCAGGCCCTTTTCAGTGGTGCCCAGTGACAGGACCAGAGGCAATGGGCACACACTGAAACAAAAGAGGTTCCATTTTCTCGCTGTGAGTGTGACCAAGTGCAGGCACAGGCTGCCCACACAGGCTGTAGACTCCCCTCCTTAGAAGTACTCAAAAGCTGTCTGGACATAGCTCTGCTCAGCTTGCCCTAGGTGGCCCTGCTTGAGCAGAGGGGTTAAACCAGATGGTGTCCAACCCCAACACTCTCATGAAAAAAGCTAAAACCGCTTTTTAAAGATGTGGCACACAGCAGCAACAAAAACATTACATATAAAAATATATAAAATATGAATATATAAATGTATGAAATATCATCTGCAAGGCTTCAGACTCAGGAACATTTAACCATTACTATAACCCCAGACTTGTGTCAATTTTCAAGAAATCAATAAAAAACCACCTCTAAAAATCCTTAGATCATGTGTTCCCACACCAACCCATATGTAGCAGTTTCACAGAAAAAAAAAAATCAATGTAATATAAAATTTGTGGCAGCTCAGCAACTTTCAGTGAGGTTTCATACCTGGGTTTTATAACCAAATCTTTCCCACATCTCAAAAACAAACAAACAAACAAACAAAAACAAAAACAACAACAACAAAACAAAAAACAAACCAAACAAAAAACCCCAAAAAACCAAAAAACAAACAAACAAACAAAAAAACCAAAACATCAAAAAACAGGCAGTCTTCTGTGAAGAATATTATTCACTGTGCCCATCAAGTGAAGCTACCAGGCAAGGCTCAGTATCCAGGTTTCACCTCGATTTTCAGTGGCCAAGCTGGGACAGTATTATTTTTAACATCACAGTGGCAAATTCTCTAGTTCTAAGCAGATGGTCACAGTCATTACTAAGAAAGTGATGGTACAGCTGCACTGGAAATGAAATGCCTGAAGACAAATTCTGAAAAAATACTCAGTAAGACTGAGAAGGAATAAGGTACAAATTAGAATAAATCTTAAAAGATTTGCATGTGCAAGTCAGCAGTGTAAATGGGTAAAACAGACAAAGCTGATTTACTGCTGACTTTACATAGAGACTCTACTACAGAGGAAAGACAGTTACAGCTTTGAAGTGCCTCAGTAGAGAATGAGTCCACAGCTAAATGTCAGCATTTGTAGTGCTCACCTCAAAAACAGAAGAGCACCATAATTTATTTGTTTTGTTACAATAGACTTCATTTTTACAATACCCAAAAGAGTTGGCCTCTGTCCCATAAAAATTTCAATTCATTTGAAAACCAACAGCAATACTACAGTGGAGGTCAAGAATGAAATTCCTGATTAAGTATTACAAACAGTTTTCAGTATAAGAAATGGTGATTTCAAAGAGTAAATACGAACTCACAGGATCACAAGCACAGCAAGAACGCAGTTTACAAGATAGCAGAAGAAAAACAGAAATCATCTCAGACCTCACAGACATTGATGGCTTTTAGAAAGTCTAGAAAGAGGTCACAATATAATGGTACACAAGTCATTAATGTGATCAGAAAATTAAGAACCAAAATGGATTTTCAGTATTTCCTGAAAAGACAGAAACAAAAATTATTTGTGTCTATTCTTACAGCTAAAGAGTGAGTTTACATCTGCCAGTACACATTATCTGCCTGAATAAAACAATAAAACAGAGAGCAAGAATCTCCACGTCACATAGTCTATAACTGTCACAAACAACAATGCCATAAAGTCTTTTGAGATTGAGTAGCCTTCCATGAGGCAGAACAGCATTGACTTTGAATTATTTTGACTCACTCTCCTGCTGTCCAGAAAGCTTTCCCAAATTTTGATAGTGAAGAAATTGAATCTCATTTATTTTGTTCTTGTACCAACACTGTCCTGTAATTTAACCCTTCAAACTTGGCTTTCTGCATGTGCTCTCATATGTTGCACTTCCCTTGCAGCTCTAAACACACTTCTAGAGGTTTTGTAGCTCTCCTCCTCTTCAAATCAGTTTGAATTTATACTTCTTAAGCATAGTGAATCTGAAATGCAGAGAATACATCAGAAGTCCAAGATATTACCAAGTCCAATACTACCAAGAGTGTCTTAGAATGGCATTGTTTCTGTGTTGCATTCATACCGAGCTGCTTATGAAGGAATATTTGCATTCAAAAAAATTAGAAAATACAGAAAGAAAAAATCTTCCTGCACAGAAAGCAGAACCCTTTCCAGACTTTGCTATATTCCTTCAGTATTCTTGAAGAACTGTTGCCTAACTCTTCTGTGAATTATAAAGGGAAGAATCATGACACATTTTGGTTTGCATTAAAGACCAGAGCGGAGGTGAGAACCATAGAAATTTCTTTATTTTTGAAACCTGAAGAACTACTTTAGCTAGCAAATTCTTTCTGAGAATATCTCAGAGAAAGGAAAACTTTGAAAGCAGAGATTGTATCTTTAATTAGGCTGCAGGTGAAACAGTTTTATCTCTGCAGGAGGTGGGGAGGAGGAAAAACAGGTAAGGTTTCAAGTGTGTATGCTGTTTCAGGTCTGAGGCAGAATGAGTAAGGTTCAGACTAAGACATTGGCAAGGGTTGCTCTAAGAATACCTCACTGTAATTGCCCAAGAGGGAAAGCCAGTTCAAGGAGTTTCTGCTCTTCTCCAACTTCTTGTGCCTAGCTCTATGCCACAGCCTCTCACATTCAGCTATGCTTCTGCCAGAAAAATGCAAGGCAGTGGGAGGGCTGGGGGGAACATTAATTTGCTTTGACATTCTTTATTTGAAAAATTATCTTAGTTTTACAGAACTAGAAACCAGCTGTACAGGGAATGTACCCAGCAAGCATTAATGTGCAATGAACCCAAGGAGAGGGGGTGAAGCTGTACTGACTGCTAGACCACTGCCATATCACAGAAGGGGCAGATCCTGCCTCTGACAGACATCAGGTCCTTTAATCAAGCCACCTGATGAACACAGCAGAAAACCCAGCAGCAGCCTAGTGCAGCTGCTAAACACAGGTGTTCTCATCAGCCATGGACAGTGAGAAACTACAGATGAAACTGACTGGAATTTTTAATGGCCTTCAATGACTCAGTTTTTATATACTAATTTACTGAACCATTTTTGAAATTAGACTTCTAAAAGTTGACATCATGTGGCAAAGTCCACAGTCTAATTACAGATATATCTTTGTACTTGCTCTAAATCCACCTTCTGATAACTTAAGTTAAAGTCCCACAGTTCTTGTAAGGCAAAGGGCAGTAAATCCTTCTGCCTGTTGTTCGTGGACTTACAGATCTCTCACCATATCCCTTTTCCCTCCCCAGCTGTCTTCTTCTAGACTAAAGACTTCTTGCTTTATTATTGGTTCTTCATGCAGAACTGCCCTGTAAGCTCACCACCCTCCCACTGCCACTCTCTCTCTACCCAGTTCCAGCAGACCTTTTTGAGACAAGGAGATCAGAATAAAACGCAACAGTCAAGAGCACTTTGTAGCTGTACAGAGACATGAAACTCCCTCCCTCATTCCCTGCTCTTTCCTGACATGCCTTCCCAGTAGGTCATGACAGTCTCTTGCCATTTTTCACCCACTTGCTGAGCACTGAGCTGAGGTTTCCCTCAAATTATCACTACTCCAAAATGACTGGCCTGGGAACAGGGAGCCCAGAAACCATGGCTGGGTACATAAGGTCAGAAGAGATTTGTGTTACACAGTGAGTTTCACATACCCATTTATCATTCAGCCACAACCCACCTGTAGGTCCTCCCACAGCTTTCTGTGGCTGCCACACTCCAACAGCAGCCACAGCAACACCATCTCACCAATATATTCCATCACACCCATATTCACCCCTTCTGCTGTTCATTTATAAGAGAAGAAATACCAGACCAAGCAGAGACCTCTTAGGACTCCACACAAGATGTTCAGGGGAGAAAGAAAGGATTTTGGCTGGACACATGGCTCATGCCTACTGAGGCTATTATTTTTATTAAGTGGGAGAAGCTAAAAGTCAGAAGTCCGTGGGTTGTGGCTGGCTTCTTTTCCTCCGAAACACTCGAAGCACGAATATCAGTGCCTTGATAGCTTAAAATAACTCACTGGAACTGTAAAATTATTTTGAGTATTGAACCTTCCAGAAGTCTTTATAAAAACAGGCTAAGGAAACTTGCAGAAAAGAGCACATCCCTTCCAGATGGAACAAAATCGTCTACAAAACCTTGGCTAAACTATACACCCAAGACCACTCCTATAGGAATTGCTGAAAAGAAATGCAGAAAATAAGTCAGAGTCTTAAAAATGCTATCAATATTTTTGCTAGACACTAGTTTTTTAAACTAAATTAAGTGTTGATAAGGTAACTAGAGAACCTCTTGGTCAGGTTCTCTCAATTATCTGAAATGATGATGCCATTACTAGAACACCATTTACTGTTGTTTCAGAAGAAAAGGATGCAGATTAAAAGAATGCAGCTATTAGAAAAGAAAGTGATACAATAGTCCAAAATCAAAATGACTGCACTGAGTTTTGCCATATCCTTCAAAAGCACAATATCCTCCTCCTTTGGACCTAGATGCACAATCAAATCTAAAGCTTGGGACATGAAGCAATACTCAGTACCCTTTTTTTTTCTTTAAATATATTGCAAACAAATTATGTGACATCATCCAATTCAAAAGCTGCATCCAAGACATTGTACTCCAGAAAAAAAGAGAGCAAGGCTAAAGACAACATATCTAAGGGGCTGAAACTATTTGCTTTATTTGCAGCTTTCTTAACAGGTTGCAATGGAAAATTATACAAACACCCTATCTTTTCTACCCCTCACTTTCCAAATACTGAGAATCGGTAAGTGAAACACACAAAAGCTTCCTTCAAATACAGCTTTTAATATCTATTATTATTATATAAACTGAGTGGCTACATTCTGGGATTGCAATTTTGTTTTTATTTAATGTGCACCGTGCTACCTCTAACAAAAATTTGCTTGCCCTACTGAACACACATTTACCTATTCTGTAGGTCACTAGGCAACAAAAAAGCAAAAATGCAATTTCATAATTAATGTGTCTTTCCTAATCTAAACAACCTCTTTGTAGGCAATGGAACCTATCCCTAATAAATAGAACCAAACCTCAAAGGTTCAATACAACACTTCCTTTAGTTATGCATCTGTTGCACAAAAATTACTGTCAATCTCAAAAAAAATAAGTTAACTGCACAGCATAATGATATATAAAAGTGGTAACCTTTCAATAGAAACCTAGCTTTTCCAAATTAGACTTTTTTAGACTAATCCACATAAAGTACTTAGGGTAATTCCGTTAGTTACTCTGAGAACCCTAACTCTTTACTCTTGGGCAGTTACAAATAGACACAATTTCTGTACAGTGCTGCAAAAATTATCAAGCATTTTCTAAATACTGTCTCACTCCAAAAAAAAAAAATCTCAGGAAAATAACATTGTATATTATAAATCAAATGCAACCCCAGCTTGTCAAGAAAAGGCAATAGTATCATATCCTATCCAGGAGGGAACGAAAGAGGGAGTGAAGGCAGCAAGTGGAAGAGAAAGATTCTTTTTTCCTTACAAAAGAAAATGACCACCAGTGGTCATTAGATGAAAGACTGAAATATTCCTTTAGGCAGCTGACCAAAACAAAATTTAAACAGAAAAACTTGGTTTTTTTCCTTTTTGCCTTGACATATTATATTACAACTACATGTAAGTGGTATTCTTTTCCTGCCAGTTTGATTATTTTCTGCTCCTCCTTTTCTACTCTCCTCAAATGAAACTGTTTGGGTGGGGTTTTTGTGGGTTTTTTTTGTTGTTGTTGTTGTTATTGTTTGGGTTTTTTTGTTTTTCTTTTTAAAACACTGTGCTAATGAACTGGAGTGAACCTAATAAAACCGAAGAACACTGAAACAAAAAATATGAAATATTGCCAACATTAATTTTGGCCAGTATGCTTAATAGAGTCTCACTAACTGAGTTCAAAATCATTTACGGCTTAAACATTTTGGATTAAACTCCACTGTACCAGAGCGAACTCACAAACTGCAACACTGCAGTTTCAGTTTTCTGTCTCTTCTTTGACCATTTTTCCATGGATACTTTTCAGATCTTGTTTTAACTGCCATGTGTTTTAATATTTGTTGTAGCAACGTGATAATGAAATGTATACAAGTCACTGCAATCACATAACTCTTCCAAAAATACAAAGAATTTATTCCAGTTGCAGAAGAGTCACATCCTCAACCTCCAAGCCAAGCTTTATGTTTCTCACTAGGTATACAGCTTAGAAATAGAACTGTATAATGGAAATACTGAGAAGCTCTTTGCCATAGCATCACTGGCAAGAAAAACACCCAAGATTACAAACAATATCATCATGTGAGCATTCCAGGCCAGCCTATAAATAGAATTCAGAAAGAACTGGCCTCTTACAAATACGGTGCGCCTCAGTTCAACGTGTATCTGCTAAAAATACCAAATATGTTCAGCAACGTAAGTCCTTCTGAATTTTGTGAATTAAATACCTATTTAGACATCCTACCTTTCATTTAGCTGATGATAATTCATGATGGACTTCTGACTGAACAAGTGTATATTTTGTGTGTGAGTGTTATCAGTATTTGATTTATCCAGGAATATGCACATATTTCTGGATAAACCAATACTTTCCTTGAATAAGGAAATACCATGACTATACCATGGAATACCATGACTAAGAGGCTGTCTTGATCAACATCAAGATTAAAATTCATGACTCAGTAATTAACTTAGGATTCCAGCCAGAAAAGCAAAAAGATGATATTATGAAGAGATTCTTAGGGATAAGATGCTCATCTGCAGCTATCTAGACAGATGATAAATATATACATTCAGAAAAAAATATTTTTTTTTGGTACAAAAGACCATTCTATTTCAATGCCGTTAATTATTTTTCCAGAACAAAAAAGAGAACAACAGATTCATATTAATGGTTACACCACGTACTTATACAATACAGGGAGTGGACACATTCCTCAGGTAGCAGATCAGTAGTATGCAGCGTTTCAGAAACAATCAGAGCTTCCTGAGAGATAATGGAAAAGATAATTCATGTATTACTCAGGATAGGCTTATTCATTTCGCTTTGCCAAAAAAAGGTGGTGTTGGACACTTAAGAAAGAAAATGACAATTTACTTGAAAGTATTAATGACTTTAAAGTTTATCAATGGCTGTAAATGTCAATTTTAGCTCTTCTTTTGGATATAGCCAAAGAAAAAATACTAGTCTGGTGTCTCTGCAACATGTCTCATACCCCACTTACTTTCTACACTTCACCAGCTTCTGTAACACTTTCTCTCACATCAACCACTTCATTCACTGTAACAAACCAGTGATAATAGAGTTGAATGAAGAAGAACGAGAACAAAAAATTGGATTTAAACACATCCCAAACTATCTTCACTTGTGGCATTAATCAAGCTGTCTATGCCAAGCACTTGAAACTTCCCCAGACCTGACAGTGATTTCAGCTTGGCACAGGAGCAGGAGTGCTTTGACTGCCAGCCCCCTTCCCTGTAAGGCCCAGAGCAAGGCAATCCCAGAGAGATTCCCAGCAAAGCACTGGCACCTGAGCAGCAGCACACTGAGCTACTACAGACTCCAGGGAATGACCCAGACCCAGAGCTGAGGAGCAAAGTTAACCACAGCAGGACATCCCAAGCAGCACTGTACACACACATCGTAGTGCCAAGGAGTGTGGGAACTCCTGCAGAGTGCCCTCCTGTTCCCATCCCTCTCACCTCCAAGCAACAATCACTGACCTGGCTCCTGACCATTCTATGCAAGCTGCACAGACAGAAAAGTTTACTGTTTAGAAAACTAGACACAACCATCAACAAACAGCTTCTAGAGCATTAAGGGGAAAAAAGACAGGGCAGGTCTAGGAAACCATAACACTGGATTTTCCTTTTTCAGTCACTAGTTTCATTTATTTACCATATAGCATTGAAAACTTAAATTTACTAGATAAGCAATTAAGTGTAAATTGAGGAAAAAACCTCCAACATAACCACAAAATACATGGAAATCTCTTTAGATCAGTAACAATGCTGAGACAGTGCCAAAAATTTTGCAGCATCCTGGCACATTTTTATAATCTTCTGTTCAGCTGCAGTTACAGACCTGCTTCAGAAACCCAAATATTTATACAGATACTAGAAATGAACAGAAAATATTCCCAGATAGAATAGGGAACTACAACATTCTCAGTGTTAAAGACAACTAATTAAGTCTCTGTGATGGACAAAGAAGTATAAACACTAAACGGTTCTTTTTTTGACAGAACCACGCACAGCTTTTAACAGAGTATAAACCAGTTATTCCTTGGAACTACATCAGTTGATTACTGATTCTATTTCAAGAAAATAAATAACAGCAATTTCAAAGTATAGATTTTATTCATGACTAGCAAGACAGATCTGTGCCGTTACCAAAAAGTGCTCTGAAATACAGAGAATGTATGTGAGACAGTTTCAGTTTCCAAGTTGCATGTTGAAGCAGGAATGTGCTCTTTTGTTCTATTTTTTTCCCCTCATTTAATCATAATGAAGTCACTTGCGACATTATGACGGTTTCCAAAGCAACAGTCCAGTCAGATGTGATGAACAGAAGATAAGGGTGTGTGGGGAGAGCTGTAACCCACCGGTGATCTTGGTGGGAAACACAGCATTCTGCAAAATTCATTCTAAAATTCATATTCTGCAAGAATACCTTCATATAACAGGATTAACATTAAAGAAATACAAGGTGAGAGAATGGGTGTTTTTCCAAAATATCTCAAAAGAATGTGCAACTCAGCTGGTCCGTTCCACAGGGAAAATACAATATATATAAAAAACAAGCAGAAAAAAGCTACTGTAACACAGCATTTACAGTTGCAATAGTGCCAGTGATAATCCACTGGTTGGCTAGGCTCACCACCCTTCCGTATTTGCCTACAAGATTTCCCAAGAACTTATAGAAATAGTGCTTTATGAATCCAGAGCAGAAAGGGTAAGGTGTAAGCCTTACACACCTTAGATTAAGTCAGGTGCATGTGCCAACCAGACACTGTCAGAAATACGAGAAACAGAGGATTGTGCCTTGAAAAGCAGGAACTTCAGCACGAGAAGTGCAGCCTGAATTCATCCAGAGATACACGTAGTCTCATTTCTATAGACAAATCACCTTTAGGGGTTTCACGAGGTGTCTGCAATCTTTCAAAACAGAGCGCTTGAAATGCCATGGATTAACCGACTCATGTGTCTGTGTCCTGGGGCATGTTATGTGTATATACTGCATATTAATGCTCAACCCACAGCACAAACAACACCAAAACTGCACACTCAGCATCATCTGAACATGTGAGCCAGGGCAGATGAGCTCTTCTTTCTCACACTACACTAATACTTCACAGATATTTAATTTTCCTAAAGATCCTCCTCAGAAAAAGTGGTAGAAATACGTTGTAATATTTTCTATCAAAGCACATGTCTTCCTCCTGAAGGAACAGCCTCAAAGGAACATTTAAAGGAACAATTACCAGCAAAAGCAATTGTTTCCTTATTGGTATTTTCTAACTATTAGCATGAAAATTAACCAGGAGTCTTGCCTCAATAGCAACCCAGTCCTTGAACCATCCTTCCAGACATTTCATATTTCAGGTCAAACATAACACTAAATTGCAGTAAAAGGGAAGCACTGTAGAAATGCAGCAAACCTGTAAAAAAAACCTCTGTATAAACGAGTGATACAACTCAAGAATATTTACTATGCTAATCAGAGGCCTGGGGAAAAAAATCAACTTCAGAGATTGTTAATTTCTCTGTTTAAAACGTACAGAAACAAACAACAGAGAACTTCAGGAAAAAGGTCTAAGCTCTGAATAGTACAATGAGTACTGGCAGACAGCATTTCTTCTTCTGAGGGTACTTCCAACATAGACAGACACCTACCTATCTATAAAACCACAGGACCACAAATGCATCTGCATCAGACCCCAAAACAGCAAGAACTTTAAATTAAAGTTGCATTCTCTCTATTTCACGCTTTGGGACAAACAACAACAATGGACAAACGACAGCACTCCTGGTAAATTTGGTATCTTGGCTACTAACTTCCCAAAGGAATAAAATCCATTCAATGCTAGTCGCAGAGAGCTGTTTAGGACATCTAAACTAAACCTACTGTTACTGCAATATGAGTAGCTATCTCCTAGTTAAGCTTTCAGAGGGACAAAAAAGCCAACAACTCCAAGAGAGGTTTTGGAAATGTGTGTTTTAATTGGGGGAGGCAGTAGCAGGGAAAATAATACGGGGAAATCTGGGTGAAGTGCTTGTTTCCAACAAACTCAGAAGCTTAAAAGTACATTTTGCAAACCTAAAATCTCACTAAGCTTGTCTTGGCCCATTTTAGAAATTGTCTCAAAAAAGTCTTTCTTAAAAACGTGCTACTTATGGCAACTTTCTTCCAAAAACACACCTCATACATGAAGCAAAAGGGAAAAAAATTAAAAAGTATAGTCTATACACTGATTATCCTTCAGGAATCCCTGAATGCTGATCACATTTCCATAGTCAGACTTGAGTGATCCATCACAGTAAAATATCTCCCAGATTTTGCTGAAGGAAAGATTATTGTTCTTACATGCCTTAATTTGGTGTCAAAACCTGGCAGTCTGGCACACAAACATAAAACCAAAGTTGAAATTTTATTCCTTGACAGTAACTCTTCTCGAGAAGGGAGGCACAGCATGGCAACATTTGATTGTCTCTGGCGCCCAACAGCAGCAGACACACCTACACCCAGCCCACCTTCACTCTCTTTTCATTGCCAGCAGCAACACTAGATTAACAGTGGAAGAAGTACTAAGAATTCTTAAATACTTCAGCCTTAGAAATATTCTTCCAGTATATCACCCCATTAACCAACTTAAGTGAACAACAGTAATCCAAAGCTATTCCAAAGACATGCTAACTTCATTTTACCTGTAGGATTGTGTGAGATGCCAGAGATTCTGCCTGCTGCCTACAGTAAGGGGAGGCTTGCTGACCCTGGAAGGGAACAATGAATAAGTCCTCTGCCCTCCAGGTTTGCTCAGTTGTTTGCTCTACCCACATCCCGCAAAGAGCTCCACAGTCAAAGCAATTATTTAATGGTTTGTTCTCCTCCATGCCATAGCCTAGAGAACATTGAAGTCTGGAAAAAACTTTAAAAAAACCCCAAACAACATACAAGCAGATGTATTTCTTCAGAGAACAAGTTTCAAATATTTTTGCATTCACAAAAAGTCGAAACAGACAAGTTACTTCTGCAAACTTTTTTTTTCAAACTAATTCCTGAAGAGCTTTTAAAAGTCATTTATTCTTCATTACTGTAAATTACTTCCATAATCTCAGAAAATTGTGATAAGGGATTTACAGCAATTTTCCCTTTCCAATGGCAACCAGTGCCTTCTGACCCAATTCCAACTAAATCACCTCATCTAAGCTTCAATTTGTATCACAGGATTTTTCTTCCAATGCTAAACACTGACCATTCTATTTACAACCTCCTGCAGTCCCTGTGTGAAACCTTGCCTCTGTTCTGCACCTCTGCCACAAGCTGAGGAAAAAGGAAATATTTCACGGCAATTCTGTCCTCCAAATCCAAGACACTGATGATTCTAATTTACTGTAACTGCACATATTCACTATCTGATCCATAAACCTTGTCTCTTTACAAATACATCACTTCCTTCTTGAAGTAAGTTCATTATTTATTAAAGAGGTGCTTTTCTTGCCATCATGGCAGTTCATAATAATGTTCAGAGAAATTTAACATTCAGGACTTGGTCTTACAGACACTCAATATATGTTAATAAGTACTAGTAAATGCATTACTTGGGATGTGTATTTAACACTCCTCCATGGCACAACAGAGCAGCCATTTATCTTTGCACTGTGATGGAAACTATTACTGCCATCTGTGCTGACTCCAGCTGGTATAGGACTAACATAAAATTCTGTTAGCTGCTTTGAGCTGCTTGTTCAGCTGGCAATAATAAAAGTTGAGCTCGTTAACAGCAGTCTTGCATAGCAAAGTTTCTGCTTACCTCAGAGAGACGACTAAGCATCTCCATGAACCTTTTCACCATTAAAAAAAAATGACTATTTATTCCGCACCTGTTTTTAATAACAATCACAAAAAGCCTCACAATTACATGCTGGAGTTTTTTCAAATATGTCTATCAACTGAGCCAAAATTACTTTAAAAAACAAGAAAAGCTGCCCCATCAAGGCAATATGCTGTTTCCTGTATACAAACCAAAATAAATTTCTAAAATCAGAGACCTCTCTAATGCTATTAGAGGCAGCTGAAGAATGAGCATCTCTGAAGCAAGTGTTCAGGAAACAGGTTTTTTTATCACTCAACCATCACTTAATTGCACAATGATTCAGACTTTACATGTCATTTTATAACTTAAACAGACGAGACAAACTACTGGGATTGCTCAAGCAATCTGTCATCTTAAATACACACTGGAGAATTTTATGCTCCTCTGCTTGCAAATTGCAGAATTTTGGGACTACAGTCTGGGAGACAGTAAGGATGAAATTTAACAATTGTAGTGGGCTTTCCATTCTCCCTTCCCTCTGAAGTCACAGCAATGTCACTGTAGGCATCAATAAGCACCAACACCAAGGAAATACAACTTGAACAACTGAATTCATCTTATTAAATGTACAAATGCAGTAGATATTCTCTTGTAAACTGTTACTAGCTTTTGATTCTATCATGCTCCCCTGAAACTTTCCTTTCACATCTACACATTTTGTAAGAAACCCCTTTGACACAGCTCATAATTCACAATGCTCCTTTATCTTTTGTCCTCCTACAGCTTCTGTCCAAAGCTGTGGTCGTGCTCAGTGGTCAACCTTCTGCCTGCAAGTGATTCCAATTTTTCACATTTAGAAGTCATCTCCGATTCTTATCTCTCATTAAACTGCTGAGCCCAAATATACAGGGCAGACAAATACCAAAGGAAAAGCTATTTTAAAAAGAAAATGGTCCTAGCTGATAGAGATGGGCAATGAAAAGAAGTTAATTACCACCTTATACTTGATGGTTAGCAAAATGTGTTATCCCATACTTTCTCTCAAACCTGGGAAATTTCATACTGTGACTCAGAAGAAACTCTTCACCTTTTAAAAATTTTCTTACTGTAATTGTCATGATTGACCAATGTTCCACATCACCAGCAACCTGAGACAGCATTAAAAAAAGAAAATTTTGCAGGTGTAGTTTTTAGTGCAGGCCTTTGAAGAATGAAGATTTTTTCTGTGATACCAGAAACTCAGAAGATGGTAACCACCATCCCAACTTTGTCCAAGCAGCAGGAGGTCAAAGTATTCCACACTTCAGAAAGGCAACCGAGTTGTCTCACCCACCATACAATCCAGAAACAGGAGAAGCACAAGGTGATCAAAGGCAAAAGGAAAGACCTATCTTGTTTCCTCAGGTAAGCAGATACATTCCTTCTTTCCTTTAGCAGTTTCTTCCAATAACTAAGTAAATGCACTTCTGGCCTCCCCTTCCCAACCCCAAACCCTTCGCTGGACTTGAACTTTCAGCTGTTAGTCTTTAGTACATTATGAAACCTTCTGTTCCTTGCATGAAATTATCCATCTACCATTAGTAACAGTAAAATACCTATTTTTTAATATTCTTATTTAAAACCTAAGTATTACAGCTGAAAAAAAATTAACTGAAATACAAAGAACCTCACTGACACTGACATTATCTTTCAGGGCGCAGTATTAAACAGCTGAAGGGCAGTAACTTCTGATGTCACCTCACCTGATGCACAAGGCACCACCTGATCACACTCCTGAGTTCAAGGTCAGTTGTTCATCCAGTCCCAAGTTAATGGTCTACAGTTTCACTCATTTTTCTGTGGAAAAGCCCTGGAACTTTCAGCAGTAAGTTATGCAGCACTTCATTTCAAAAAGCCAGAAGTAAGAAGGTGCATGGGAGAGATTTAACTACTACGCCAAAGTAATCTGGCCTCTCATCAACTTGTTGAATTTCAGCACTCATTCATACCTTGACCTTTTAAACTCTTAATGTTCAATATGAAAAAGCATCCACAATACATTTTTCTTCTTCAGAAACTACCTCAGGTTGGATCTGCCATATGCAGAATCATTAGATTACAACAGACATTTTAATCATCTTACCTCTCAAAAAGAAAACCCACAGATCATAATCTGATTTGACCTCTTAATTACTTGTAATTGATGGTATCTTTACTGAATGAAGACAGCTGGAACACTTTGTTCAAGAAAATAGGGAACATGATGAAAAATATCCTTCTGACAGCAAGAACATAGTCAGAACTGATTAATCTTCACCTGTTTTTGAGGCCTCAGAGAATTAAGTGCTCAGAAAAAGCAGTTCTGGAAAATGGATGGAAAATAGGAGCTATATAATATCTACTTTAAAAACACTGTATCAAATATCATGTAAAAAGGAAAAATCAAGCCCAAATTAAAACCAGTAATGCACTGTTCTTACAATATTTTAAAATCACAACTGGTATACAGCCTAAAGAGATCCAGAACTTACTACTACATTTGCTCTCTAAAATACCTGGATTCTTCTTTTGGTTTCTGACTTGTAAACTTACAACTCTAAAAAGAAGTATTTAAGCTTTTGCAGCCTTTGTTACAAAAAAACCCAGACAAAACAAAGCCCAGTTCAAATGTAAATTTAAGAGAAACGTTAAAAACCTATTTCAATTTTGAATTCAAACCTGTCCCATTCCCCAAAATCCCAACATTTCACAAAAGCGTGCCCTGCCCAACTACTCCTGTAACTCCTGTCACATGCTTCACCAAACCTCTGATCACCAATTTATTCCACGCATTGCTCTGCACATAAACATTGCAGCATGCTTGAAACAAGTCCTAGCGGGTTTTGCTCTGAAAAACATCTAGCTGGGATCAACAGCTTCTCTCTCCACAGAACTTGCCCAGTGAATTTGCAGTGGCATGCTGGCTTTGGTGGCAAAATTATTATTCTCATATTCAAAGCCACTACAAGAAAGATGGATACATCTGCTCTTTTCTACCACAGCAACTGGTGTTAGGCTCTGAGAGATACAGTGACAGCAGTACAGACACAATGAACTGACAACAGGAAATAGGGTGCGAAAGAATCTAACCTCTAAAATTGCACAGGGCTATAATAATTAACAAAAAAATTATTTTGCATCTTTTCAAGTCCTATCATAGTTTAAAGGCCATAGTGACAAAATCAACAACTTTGCTACCTAGTTCCTGACACACTTTATTCAAAGATTGCCAGACATCATAATCACCTTCCCAAACTGACTTCCTAAATTATGCAACTCTCACATTTATTGATAGTAGACACCATCACAGGAATTCTGACTGGCAGCCTGCACAGTGTGCTGCTGTCAGAAAATACTTTTTTCCCTTAAATAATTTGTTTCTCTCTACGCACACTTTGACATTTAAAAATACATGTTCAAACAACATGCAGTATTTCCCAATGGAATTTTACCCAAAGCCTATATACAGCTTAAATACTTAAGAGATACAATAATCCTTCTTTCTTAAAAACTTGTTCATTCTTCTTTAACTCCTACTGGAATCTTTTTTCCCTCATTGGCTTGCAGCTAACAATTTGAGCTGTGTTCTCAGTCTGCAGAAACAGGTTTATCTTTTATAAATATTTGTTTATGAAGAGTGGAACACTACTGTAATGTTATACTGAAAGGTAGAAGTTTTTTGAAATACTTTCCCACTGCCATTACCTGTGAGAATTTTAGCCATGTTGCAGATTTACTGTGCAGGAAAAAAACCCAGACAACTGAGTCCAGCCAGGTTTAGGGTTTTTTTTTAAACTCAGGGCATAAAACAAAGCAAAAAAGTGGCAAAGAGATGAATCAAAGCCTAAAGATAGAGAAGGTGCACGGACCCTTTCACGCAGTGGAAAGCACCTGATTAGGTACTAAAAAGGGAACAGCTTCAGCATGGATACAGTGAGTAAAGGAGCATTCCAGTTTAAGAGAGGGAGAATTTGAGAATGGGAGAGTCTACACCACCCTTCAGAAATGCAGAAGCCTTTTCATTCAGCAGCAGTATACTTCGCAGAGCTGCATTATGAAAAAAGTTATTCTTTTATGAGATTTGTCTTATTGCAGCAGAAAAAACCCAACAAAAACCAAAAAGCAACCAAACTCTGAATTAGATGTCCTAAAATCAAATTAAGCTGTCAGCCCTGACATGTATCAGAGCAGGAGAAAGATATTTATCAATTAGCATAAAAAATATAATTACAAAGCAATTAGTAATAGGATGAAAAAAAACCCAAACCCTGTCAATGAGTACTTACTATAAGGGAAATTACTCAGAGGAGTGAGACATAGAAAGACAAAAGAGCTGACACACGAGTGACACATACACTACCATAATAACTACAGATGGTCAAATATAATCCAAGCTTCCAGTTTAGAGTAAGCAGCAGAGTGTTGCTGGGAGTTGCTAACAACATTCAAGCTCTATTCTGAAGCACCATCATTTCTGGAGGTAACACTTTACATGTTATCTTTAAAGGACATGGGAGAACACAGGTAGAAGGTTAGGAGAACAAAGGGTAAAAAAAGAAGGAAGTTAATCTTGAGGAGAACAGAAAAAGGCATAAGCTTTATCTATGGATCTGCTTGCACAGAAATTAGGAGGTTTAGCACTCAGATTAGCTCTGTATGTTTAAAGAGCCTGCAGGGTGATAAATCAGCCCTGGCTACTGGACCCAGCCCCTGCATGCTGACCCAGAGATTGCAGGAGAGTCTGTGGCCTGTTCTGGCACCCACTCAGAGGCAGTTAAGAAGGGACTTCTGGGATTCTGCACTGGGATATGAAGTGCTCACCAGTGATGCTGTACTGCAGTTACACAATGGAAAGCCTCCTTCATAGAAAGAGAGAACTGTGAAAAATGTATTCCTTCCTTATGACTGCTTTTCTCCTGGTACTGCAAATAACTGTGCTTTAAACTTGAAATTCAGCTCAATCAGTAAGGTCAACAGGTGTATTTAAATCAATCTGTGAGTGTTACCCCACTTTTTGGCAAAGTATTTCAACTACTTATTTCTAGTATTCAACAAAATACTTCAAATACTATTTAAGACACAGCTTTATAGTTCCATTTAGTACCATCTGTGTTGCAATTGCAGTCAGCTCTACCACTCATGATGGGAGTAGGCTGAACGACTCTGGAAACAGATAATTCCTGATAACAGAGTGTACACTCAGAGGCATGTTGCAGGTATTCCCAAACACCAAATCAACACCATGGTGTCCATTAGATGTCTCTATATAGCCAGTCCTCACACAGGGGTTTTAGGAGACTCCCCATCAGCTTTGCCTCGCTACCTGAACACATGCTCATCCTGCATTGCATCTGAACTAGGAGAGCAGTAGTGGAGGCCCACACCCACCTACCTTTTGCCCCTTCCTGTGCCTGGCATTGCTCTTGACTCCAACACTGCCACAAACACCAGCTACAGCAAGGGCAGCACAGGCTAATGAAGCTTTGCTAGACACCCAGACTGTGGGAGTCCAGCACAGTCTCCTGATCTGACTCTGCACGGGAGGAGCTGAGGCCCCACAAAGCTTATCAGCTAAACTTCCACGACACTGAGCCGCAATTCTTCTGTTTCAGGAGCTGCAACTCAGCTAATTATCTCTGCCATAAATAACCCACGGCCTAAATGATCCACCCAGGGATCTGCCTGCATAGTGAATAGAGTTACACAAAGCAATCAAGAAGAAATAAAGCAGAATTACATGTGGTCTCTCAAACAGTTGACAAAAATCCTTAGAAGAGAACGAGAAGCCATAAGGAACAAGAAAGACTCCGAGCAAGCAGATTTGCCTGAAACACCCTGAAAAGTCATACAAAAGGGCACACAGGTTTTGAACTCTGATGAGCATTACATTAATTAGGGAGCAGCATTAATGAGGTCAGCAGTTCTGGGTTAGTAACACTAGGATACAAATGTGAAGGAGCAAAGTAGGTGAGGAGCAATACTGCAAACAAAACTCAGGTTTGACAAACACAGCATTAAGTTCAAAATTATTTTAAAAGTTTATCACACTGATTCCTCAGTGTAGCTTTCCCACTTCGACCATCATCACTAGTATTTCAAGTCAGAGCAATCCTCAGTTCTAAATTTTCAAGGTAATAAGGAGTCAGCTGTTTCCTTTTTTACCTAAATAGCCATTCTACTCAAAAAAAATGGCTAAGACATGTTGTTTGATCAGTAATTCTACACCAGCTTAATTTATTTTCATCTACTACACCTGCAAACTGAGACATGAAATTGAAAGAGCATGCTACAAGAGAAGCAGCAGCTAAGGCAGGTATCTCATTTCAAATACTTTTTGAATAAAGGTACTTTAAGAGAAAAAAAACTGCAAAAATAACCCTAACCAACCAAAAATGCCACAGGAGACCAACAAAAAGCAGTATTTGCTCCTTCTGTTAAGAGAAAAAGTTCTGCAGGGAATTTATAACTTTTCTTCTATTTTGGAAGCAAAGTAGAATGATAATTACAAAAGTATTTCAAATACAAAATATTTCCACCATTATTTGGAAAAAGATGGGCACGTTTCCTAGTCAAATCAAACACTTTGAGCTCACTGAACTCTGACATTGCTCATTACAGCTACTAGTCAACAGGTTGTCAGACTCTTATCACTTCCAAATGTTTCTTGAAATTAATGAAATTAGCTAGTTTTAGTTTTTCTTTTCCTACACAACAACTGCTTGTTGTCAGTATTTCTATTTTCTTTCCTTGGCACACACTGCTAATGAAAAATTCCTCACTAAAAAATTCAGTTCTGCAATTCCATTTGATAATATCCCATTTCAAAGTCCACAAAGACCCAGCATCTACTTTCCCTTTTCCATCTGAGGAAAGACAAGCTCACTTGCCTCTCTCTTTTGAACCATGATGAAGATGCCAACACCTTGAGAAAAACACTTGAACCATGGGATCCTTCAGAAGTCATCCTACAACAACCTCCTAGACAAAGGATGACCCATTAAAATCAATTTGGCTTAGAGAGATTTTAATAAAACTAGTTTCACACCTTGGTCATGTGAGTACAAGAGTGTTCTCAAAGTCTATTTGATCTATCTTGCACATAAGCCATGGATTTCTTCCTCATTCAGGTAAGAAATTCTGAACTAGCACCCAATAGTAAAGTCAGACCACACACCAGACCCGTAATTCAGAAAACACACGTGTTTTGCAAAAGGTTAAGGGCATTCAGCCTGCTCAACACTGCCAGTCTGCATATCTGGGTTTAAACTAGCAAAAAGTTGCAAGAGGACATCCTGAAATTCCAAATAGAGGTACACCACATTCCTCAGAGCACACCACACAAAACTTCTATCAGTGAGTGTAGATGGCAGCAAGGACAGTATTAGCATTTCTGACAGAAAGAGTGCCACTGACACATTCACATCTGCTGAAACTGAAACTTCAAAAACTACTTGAGAGCATGCAGCCTGCCCCAAGGAGTAAACAAGGAAGGAGAGATTAGACTGATGTCTATCCAGGTTCAGCATTTCATCCACCACACCCTGCTGAGAACTTGAAAATAGAACCATCAAGAGCTAACTTCTAACTTTCGCCATAAAGAAGTCAGACATCTCCCTCCTTCAGTACCCAGCAATTCTGACAGTAAAGAGGAATCCAGTCATGGAAATGCAGTGCTAAGAGAGACAGAACATCTACTAAATTTATTAAAATATTCGAGTTACTGTTCCATTGACAGGGACCTGAGAAGAACACTTAAATGCTCCATCTCCAAACACACTCCATCATCCTTTTGATGGACACACAAGTTGTCTCCCATTAGATTATTTCACAGTCTATTTACAAAGGTTCTCATTCATGACATTTAATGTAATAAACAGTAAAAATTCAGTGTTAAAATATGGATTACAGCCATGCACTAAAACATGGCATAGACTTAGCTACAATGTTATAAACACCTCAAACAATAAACATTCTAAGGACTTGGAAGCTCTTGAGAAGGAAGCTACATAGCAAGCTGCCCAGTGTTCAATGGTCTGTTTACAATAACTGAATTTCCTTTTTGTTTTCAGCTTGGATCTCAACCAGAACACCCATGAAGACTTGTACCACCCCAGAGAATGCCAGGTTTTCAGGGGGATGAAAAGAAGCTTTTTTTTTTTTTTTTTTGCAAGGGGGTGGGGAGAGGTTGTTGGTTGATTTGATTTTCTCCAACATGTATTTTAAAGAGTTTCATCATGTTGTTGGGCAAACATTTCTGCAGCTCTCTTTTGCCTTTCATTGTCCTGGTTCCCAAGTATCCTTTCCCTATACGTTCTACCACCTCAGCAGCAAATCCATTAACAAGCCATCTCTTGGGTTACCTTATGTGTCAGTTTCTCTGCAGACACTGAAGCAGCATTTCTCAAGGGCACTCCTACCAAAAATGCAGGTACAAGGATTACATTTACACCAGAAGAATTAGAACTGTTCAGAAGTTCCTTCTTTTTAAATGTAGCAGGCACTATGGAAAGTACAAGCTTGCCTTCCAGAGAGTTTGTTTCAGAACAGCATATCTGCTGCGGACCCACAAAGAAGCCCTGGAACAGCAAAACATGAGTGGTGGGATGATAGTCCATTACACACTTAAAACAAAACTTTCAGAACCATATTTTTATCTCAATGTAATAAAACAGCAAAGTGCAGGAAGTGTCTGCAAATACGCTCTGCTCTTACTCCCTTTACATAACTGCACAGGTCTCTTTAAAGAAAACATATTCAAACTCAACTACTTGTTGCTGAGCATTCAGAGGATGCATAAGCAATGCATTAATATCTTCAGCTACATACAGTGAATAAATGAACGTTTCTCTGTTTTACCAAAGGGCCAATTTCTATTTCAGTCTGATTTTGCTAGATAAAATTCTCTGAAAATGTATTTGAAGTCTAAAAGAAATCAAAAAGTATCTCAAAATAAAGAATGACAACACAGTATGACAGGAAGGAAAAAATACCAAAACTCATCAAAATGTTTAGGACTTGCATCATTCAGGGAGGTGGCACTACTGAGCCAAAACAAGTCTGGAGCACTGCAGACTCACATCACACTGCATATCTAAAAAAATCACATTGATAGATGCTGACAAAGAAAGTTTCCAAAGCAGAACAGGACGTCGCACTTTCAGGGCCATAAAGCAGCTTTGCCAGTAGAACTTCCACCAGCTCTGTGCCTCCACTGGAATGCTCTGTTGATTTATCTTTTGCAAAAGCTTGTCAACTGTAAAACAAGCCTGGGCTTTTGAATCACAAAGCAAAACTGAATTTAAAGTAACAAGAACTCTGAAGCTTTAAAAATTACATTGCAGCCAGTGCCAGTAACTGTACAAGTCAACTTGTTTGGCAGATAAATTGCCCCTTCCACCTCACATGATCCTTTCTGTTTCAACTCTGAAAGAAGTAAGTTTATGAACGGCCACCTCAGCTACATTGGACATGATTTTAATAATGAAGTCAGACAGAAAGTGGAAACCACATGAGAAGAAGTATCAAATCCTCCAGTTTCTTATCTAAGATCTGCTGTTCCTTGTCATCATGTAAGAATTATTAAGCAAAACAGACTATTTCACATACAAGTATTTAACACTAGAAAAATTATTTCAGTAGCTCAAGAGACAGATTCAGGATTTTGAAGCCTTACACTAGAAGAAAATTTAATCTTGTCTAGAGGCTTTTGTACACTATTTAATTGGGATTGACATTTGTGTTTAAAAAAAGCCTCTGGAATAAACTAAGAAAATGTAAGCTCAATAAATAAAATATGATGTGTATTTTTTTCATTGTATTTGTAAGCCTAAAATATTCTCTAATACAAAAAAAAAAATCAGAAAAAAAATTCAAGTGTTGACATTTTCAGCAATGTGTTTTTAAAACAGAGCATCAAGTTACTTTATAGAAAGTTTACAGTTCACAATGCACCCTGGCACTTTTTTAAACATATGGAGCAGTATCTTCCTAAGTACATGCAGAGATAAGCATGCCATTCCCGCCACAGCAGCTGCTTTGATTCATGTTTATGAAATGCTTAAAATTCTTGGAATATACATACACACTGCAAAAAGAAGATGCAGTGACACCATGAATCTCCAGTCACTACTAACCTGCTGTCTATGTTGTTACTGAACATGAAGAAGCAGCAGCACAGGCTTGGTGGAGACTAGTTTTTAAGAAACAACTGAGTACAGAACCTGTTGCTAGTGCATAGTGAGCCGCTCTACACCCATCTGCAGCATCATCATTAACCATGCTAGTCAGCACCCAGAAATGTTTCGGGCACACCTTCCCACTGCTGTGCTGACTGATGCACTCCAAAATAAGCCCTGTACCATTAATAAGCACCAAAATACATTAATGGCTTAATTTGTCAAAACAGTAGTTGTGGTATAAATTTCAGCCCTGAGTCATAACACCTAAATAACAAATTAGGCACTACAGGATGATAAGCTGTTAGGGACTTCATGAGGGGCTGTGACTACACAGATTTCTCTATAGTGATCCAAGTGAAATGAGACAGAACATTCAAATTACCTCCTATTGAAAAAGTTCCACCTTACAAGCCATTATCCAAAGATTATGTAGGAGTATTTGGTAAGTATGTATGTGAGGATGTCTCTATTTAGGATGTAACAAAATGCCAAAATTTAGGGCGTGGCTAATTACTACAGAATATATTGGTTCAGGGTATGGTTATGAATTTATAGATGCTCTGATGGCTGAGGGTTGGGTTTTTAAACTATTATTTTTATATTAGAAGGCAACAATCAAAAATTAAGGCCAGAATTACAGATGATAACACTAAACAAGCACAACATTATCAGAAAGCCACTTACTCACTTTTCACCCAAAATGAGAAATTACATAAAGGGATACTCTCCTCTGGCATTGAAAACAGCCTATGTAACTCCTGCTCTTTATCAACATGGATATCTTGAGCTGAAGTCATTGATTTTCAACTCCTGTCAGCAATGCATTTTTCTGGTTGACCTTCATATTCTAAGATGACTTAACAAGCTCCTCCAGCAAACACCCATCTCAAGCTTCACACACTGAAGAACCACAAAGGCACACATGATCACCCCAAGCTCCATCAAACCTCAAACTCTAAGGACCTATTTCATATCAACATACAAACATACAGGTACTGGCTAAGCAAACTTATGGCCCTCATACTGCCTCTTGTAACACACACAGCAACATTACTTCCAGGCAAGGACACAACTGTTTTAGTTAACCTGGTGCTTTGGGTCATAACTTAACTCAAGAATTGAGTCCTGGGGTGCACATCATTGCACTGCAGGGGCCTCTTTGTTGTGGGCTGCACCCACTGTCTCCATCCAATACTTTCACACTTCCTTAAAGAGCCTTCTCCACTCTGCCATCAGTAACAGAAATTCTCCCAAAACATCGAACAAACAGAGAAATTACTCAGTTAAGCAAGAGCATCTGCACAGCAGTGCTGCAGCAATTGGCATCTCCCTAGAGCAGGCAGTAATTGTTTCCATTAATAGATTCAAACCATGCCCAGGGCGGGCCAAATAAGCAAAGGCACTGCACTACTTTCCCATCATTAAGGACAGTCTGTCCGTGCAGGAGGTGCTGGCACTGCAGCCAGAGGCAGCCACTACTCAATCTGCACCAGAGGAACACAGGAGCTCAGACCTGATAAAGTCTCAAACACAACAGCAACAAGTGCATTCGTCAATTTAAAGATTTAGCTCTAATCTTATTACTAGAAGTACCACCATGTTGAATGCCTGAAGAGCAGCTGCCTGCCTGTACACGCTGCCCTGCAGGCCTGACCAGACCGAGGAGGGATTCGCTTTGTCCCTGAAACTTTGTGCCAAGATTCACACCCCAGCTCTGCTGGGCACACAGACCTGCACACAAGGGCAGCTGCTGTGCACTGCTGCTCCCTCAGCTCTGCTTCTGCAGCACCAGCACTTCTTAAGCACATCCTGAAGTATCTTGACTCTAACCCACACCTGGGTCACAACATGTTTACAAGCATCATTTAACTCTGAGTTTTTTAACTATTAAAGTACAGTGAATTAGAAGTCTGGCGTCTCACCACGTGCACATTTAATAAACCTACCAGACGCACAACAGAGCAGAGAATCTTATTTTCAAAACAAGACAACTGTCTCTATTTACATTAAGGGGGTAAGGAGGTGAAAATAAAACTCTTCCTTTAGCTCTGACATCTCCCAAAAAAGGACAAAAAAAACCCCTCTGTTTTAAGAGAGCTGCAATCTTTTAAAATTCATAATTCATTTCAATAGACAACATATTGAAGGTGTATTGACTAGTAATCCAGACTCAAATCCAGCCCCTGGCTGTAGCAAACATATGCATGCATAGTTGCACCTTTTAAACACAGAAGCTAAATATGTCTACAGGCCTACTGATCTTTTTAAACACATTTTCGTGTCCCACAACTTAGGTACTTCCAACACAGCAAAAGAGAAAAACTGGACAGGTTTGAAGCTGCACCTCATTCAACTGTGTTGTACTCAGAAATATTTGAATGTAACACTCAGTAGTCCAAAAGCACAGAATGGCTACAAAGCAAGGATTGCCTAAACATGGTCATTCTAAGAACAGTTTTCCTTCTCCTCAAATGCTTTATCTATTTTTATTCTGAAATTTTGCCAGCTAAATTTTACAGGCTGCTTACCCACAATCCCAGCAGCTTCCAACAGTAGTTTCCTCTAGCAATCACATTTAAAGAGCAAATCCCAAGGTCCTATCAGCAGTCTGGATTTTATAAACATGGTAAAATAATGGATATTGCATTTACAGTTCAGGTCACCTCATTAAGAACCAAGAGCTGTATCACACAGTATCTTGGATTACAAGTTTGTGCCTCATTGTGTTCGAAATTACATGGAATTGCAGAACAGCAGTTTCAAGGAACTGCATCTAATGCTGCATCTGAGGCATGAATGGATTAAAGCAATGCAAAAGTACCTCCCCAAATGACATCTTCCAACCACACATTTCATAATTCACATCCATCTCCTCTGCCAAGGTTCAAAGCTAACAGCTCACATTCAGAACACTGATGTCTAACAGGAGAGTTAGACAGGTCAAAGTCAGATTACTTTTACAACTTCCTGCAAAGATAAAAGTTGCTGCCTTCTACCGTTTTATGATCCACCTCCAACAGGTAATAATTTGAAGTTCACACATCAAAGACGTGATTTGGTCAGTCATTCCTTCAGATACAGAACTAGTTGGCAGCTGTCCTATTTCAGCTTCCAGAAGCTTCAGTTTGAAAAAGTTACCATGATCATGAAGGCCTCATCTCTCATCTCAGATGCTACTCAAAGCAACATATCAAAACCTGTGAAGTACTGCAACCACCACGGGAAGGATCGTGTACTAAAGACCATCCAAAATCATGTTTTCTCCAAAGCAGAAGGAGCAACAGCTGTTTTCTGGAAACAAGAGTTTTAGGACAAGCTGCCTAAGGATGAAATCTGTGCTTCAGATATTAATCTTTGAAAGTATTATGACCTACAAAAACTAGATAGATGCATACACATCTGTTCCCAGCTATTTATTTTATTAAAGAGCTTAAACCTATGAAAAAAAAAGAGAAAGCCCCCATAGATTCTGGAATCTTTAGTCATTTATTACTATAAGAAGAGGGGTTTTTTAAGTAGAATTTGGCTTTGGTGCTACTTGTCTTACCAAAATGAGGATGGAAGAGGACAGAACAAACAAGTCATAACATGCTGGGGGGGGTTTTAAGAGTTAAGACAGGCAAGAAAGATACTTTTAGAAAAAAGTGAGATTTTGAGTTCAGTTCTACAGTCTGAGGACTTTTTTCTTATCTTCTGCTCTGAGATTTTTATTAAGGCAAAGTTTGCAACAGGCTACTGTGCTCTAAGGGAAAGAATTGCCCAATAAACAAATTTGCGTTTCAGTTGAAACTACAGATGAAATAGCATTTCAGTTCTACTGTCTCCATGGTTCTTGTTTATTTCTGTCAAGACAAATACTTTGCTTACTAAAGGAAAAATCATGTCATGAAGAACTGTTATCAGGGAGCTAAAATAAAACATTTCAGATCCTATGTGTTAAAAAGTGTAGCTGAAAGGAAAGGAAGAAAAGAAGGAAAGCATATTTTAACAATCAGAAATAGAGGAGGAACTAACCCAGCAAGACCTCATTTGTCCTACTGAAAAATAACATCCGTAATGTAAAGTCAGATCCTTAGTAGACATAGAGATGTGAAATTTCCACTGTAAAAAATTACTCAATCATTTTGCAGGATTGTTGGTGACTCCACACTCTAATTATCTCATAGTTACATTTTAATACTGCACCTTGTTGCCAACAACCAAATACAAATATTCATAGCAGGACAGCAGGATGTATTCAATTGGCTTTGAAACGTAATACCCATTTCAAAAGACTCTACGTTAGAATAAGGGGTTTTTTTTCTGTGAAGAGAGTACTTTGAGAAAGGAAATTCAGGTTCCCAGGTAAAGACAGGAAAAAAAATCAGATCTCCCAGGAACTTTCCTCTTGGGAAGAAATGGAAATCTATATTGGTTTGGGAAGGAAATGGTTGAGAGACACAAGGGGTAACTAAAAGAACACATAAGCATACTTCAGCACATATAAAGGAAACTACTGTTACCAGAAAAAGCAAAACATGGGTTAAAGGTATGAAGTCCAACAATGAACTTCTAAAAACTTTGCCAGCACCAGAGATTATACCTGATAGCAGCTAATGAAAACCATTCCTTTTTGAACTCTGTCTCCTATTATTTCAGTTGATTAAAGATTTTCCTGTGCCTTTCAGACTCAGACTGTTCAGTTTTACTATGTTCTGGTTTTCCTCCTTCATTAGTTTAGAACACTAGGAGTCATGTGCCTGTGGGCAACAGCAGGCCTGCTGCTTATAAAAGGACAGAACACTTGCATTTAATAACAATTACTATTTTGTAGCTGTGTTTGTTACGGTGTCAGTGCTGTGTGGTCTAGCAGTCAGAAGATGCAGTCAGAATCCTGATCTAATTTATGGTTATAACTTTACCTCTAATACAATAATGAAAGTTGGACAAATGACAGCACTGTCTGGGATTTTAGGCCTTTTATATCACCTGTAAAACTGGCATTACTTGCCCATCTAAAATCCTTCAGAACTATCCTTAATAATGCCTAGAGACTAATTAAAATAATGCAACTGAATTTATATTTAATTCAAAAACTCCGTACAGCATAGGCAAAGCTAGTAAAATATGATTTTCCTAACCTTGGATGTTCTTCCAAGAGCAAATTTTATAATTTTATAATTATTAAAGAGTTACCTAATTTTACTTTAGAAAATTCTGTCAGTACCTTTTAAATTATAACTGAGAGAACAAAGCAAATAAAGGGCATGGTCCTGAATTCTACTCAGTACACCCTATAGTCTCTTGGCCTCAGCTGAAATAAAAAAAGCAGCCCTGGAAACCAAATTTGCTTTAGAAGGCTACTTATTCTTATTCCAAAATGCAGCACAAACTTGTACTTCCATTCAGCTAGAAAAGGGAAATTTCCATATAAAAAGATAAAACGCAAAAAGGGAAAGGTAAGACTGAACAGAATATTAAAATAATGCATAGAATAGAGAAAGACCAATTAATCACCCTAACAAATTAAATAATTTTTGCAATAATGTGGTTGCTCTGAAAGGAAAAATCCAGTTAAGCTATATAAAAACAAGCTACACAAAGAAAACCAAAAATCCGTTTGACATCTCTAACCCTGCCAAGGCATCAATCCAAGTACAAGCAGCAGCTACTCAGCAATTCAGAGCCAGTTTATACAGACATTTCATGGTGGGCACACACAGGAGAACATTCTCAATCCATTTCTCATCATGAGAAATTAAACTATTTATATTGAGTAAAAAATATAAGCCAGCAGTTTAGCACTGAAGGAAACGTAAGGATGTTCATGAGGCGCTAGAAAGCCCACCAGGCATCTTGACACATTACACCAAACGTCTGCCATTAAGCAGGCACCCAAACTATCTGTTTGCACTAATAAGAGTTACTTCTGATCAGTATTTCTGACTGTCCTTCCCAATAACACATCTGGCAGTTGTTTCAAACACACAAGTTAGCAGCCAGCCAAATTCCAGCCTCACACTGTGCTGCAAGCAGGACAGCTATCCCTTGCCAACACAGCTGCCGACTGTGAGGTCGCACACAAGCGTCACAGCTCACCCATAAGGCTCTTGACGTAGAAACAGAAGCCAGATCCCACCAAGAGAATTTATATATTTTATAGATATCAAAGCCTGATAAACACAAGACACACAAGCTCTCAAAAGACAGTCACTGCACAGTCTCACTGAATACCTGAGGGCCAATGTGCACAACAAGCAAAATTCCCATGTTACCGGCTCTTCATTAAACAACCTGGCCCTTAGTTTCTCAAGTCTATTAAAATAATAATTTTTACATCTTAATTCTGGTTTTGCTTTATAAACTCTATGTATATTTTATATTTCATACCTGTCAATTCCACTCACTTTGAGGAATTTCTTACTCTTATTACAGCAGCATTGTGATGGAAGATATATACACACTTCAATAAACTCCTGTTTATTGAAAAAAAACCCATACATTCTAAAACAAAATAGTTTCTAAAAACCCCCAAGATGTCCATTTTACAGATGAGCTGCTAAGACCCAGAGGGGCAGCACAACTTATAAAAGATCACACAAAGATCTTTGAAAGAAGCAGGAAACAAGCACAGATCTTTCAAGATGCAGGCCAGCACTTTAGCCACAACAATGGTTCTGAAGACAATGCAAGTTGGATCTAAAATAAACTGGTGTGATTAGTTATATTCTAGTATGTGGGTTAATGTGAGAAATACCTTCACACCTTGGACATGCAAGAATAGAAAAAGCCTTAACTTTTTCTGCTGGAAAGCTATAAAAGCATGACACTCCGCCTTTGCAAAAAAAAAAAGAATATTCACACACTACAGTTTCTTCATAATTCTTATGAACTGAGTCAAAAATATTTTTTAAAAAGGCTGAAGTAGTAGGAAGGTGCTAGGTTGAAAACCTCCATATCCACTCAAATGATTTCTCACTCCTTTGCATTAAACGCATTTAACGTATCCATTGAACTTGAGCAGTCAACAGGTAACCGAGCAGATAAGAATACAACGTAACTGAACACACGAGCAGACTACATAACTCTTCCCCTTGCACCTCCCTGTCTTTGCCCACACTCCCTCAAAGGAAAGAAATCTTTTCCTGTTCTGATCTATTTTTACAGTCTAGTGCATTGGTATTTTGGATTTTTTCCAAGGGTATTCTTTACTGGGGCATCACAACTAAATGCCAGATTTCAAAATTACTTTAGCATATTCTCATAGGCTACTTCACAGAACAACAGTGAATTAATAAAAGATCTAGCAATTACAGCCTTTTCAAATGCAAATAGGTTAAAACCTACTAAACAAAGTTATATAAAAAAAGTCCATCAGTAGCATAAAAATCAGATTCTGTTTCTTGCTCCCCCACAGGTTACACCAAGTTGTTAACAGCCTACACTCAAGGGAAATATCTGAAAACAGCACACACCGTCTAAGTCCTGAACTACTCAACAGTTTATTTTCTGAGCAGTCAATCAAGAATCAGTTCCTAAACCAGCGAGACTAACAGGGATCTTCTGTCTCCACACTGGGTACCTCCGACTCCCCCAGGAAGCCAGGTAAAGTACCCACCCTTACTTCCCCATGGATGCAAGCCCAACGCAGCAGCCCCGGTCAGCGCTCGCCTCTCGCCATCTCCCTCCCGCCGCAGCCCCGAAAAGCACCGAGCGACACCCTGGGGACCCCGCTGCTGCCCTGACAAAGCCAAGCGAGGCGTCTGCGAGGGCGAGGCGGAGGAGCCGGAGATGGGCTTTCACTCGGTGCACGACGACTCGGGGTTTTACCTTTCTCCCTGCTTGGCGTTGGAAGGCGGCGGGTGAAGCACAGTCTGGTTCCCTTCCATCTCCACGATGCACTTGGTATTCAGGTCCAGCTCTGCAAGGCGACACGGCGGGGGGCTGTAGCCAGGGCGAGGGAGCGCACCCCCCTTCTCCCGGCAAGCCGGGGCAGCTCGGCCCCCGCCGGCTCCCCCGGGAGCGAGGGGCTGGGGCGGCGGGGG
>JANPWX010000049.1:6140780-6157071 GCA_024734555.1 Trochalopteron elliotii
GCGACGGAAACACCCGAGCGCCTTCGGCACGGGGGCGTGGGGAGACTCCCTCTCCCCCCGCCCCATCCTCGGCCAGCCGCCGCTTCCCAGGGAGCAGGCGCGGAGGGATGCGCGCTGCGCGGGAAGGCGGCGCTGGCGGGAGCCGGGATGCTGTGGAAGCGGGATGCACCCGCGGCCCTGCCCAGCAGCCACCCGTCCTGCCTTGTGCGGGTGTTCGCCGCCACTGCAGAGACACCGCCTTGCCCGACTGTACATCCAGTTTCCTTGGGGCGAGGAAAGGAAAAACCACAAGCTGCCACGGAAAAAAATGTTATGGCGTCAGGGGATTTTTTTTGGTAAAATATGTACAACCCAGAATGACCTGGGTGGAACGTGCGTGGAGGCCTGGGCGCGGTGCAGCACCTCGAGTGATGGAGCGAGGGGCCCTGCCGGGGCTTCAGCCTGTATGTCACCTCCTTGGCTATGAAGGGCTACCTGCAGAGCACCGGGGCCACTCACGCTGTCCTGGTGTTCCAGGCAGCAACGGGCCACCACTGACGGGAGCCAGCCCAAACGCTGCAGGACAGGGTATTGGCCAGTTCAGTACTGGGGGAAAGTATTACAAACAGTGGTGTTTTGTCCAGCAACCGAGAGACCTCCGAGGATGCCTGAGCTTCCAGTGGGCAAGCCAAGAAAGACTTTTAGTTAAAAATGCAATAGGCCTCTTTTCAAAATGTTCTGTTAAAACCTTTTCTCCCCAGAAGTGTTTCCTTAGCTTCAGTAAAATATCTTCCAAAGAATCAATCCTTATTATCGATGCAGTTAAGTGGCAGGAATCGCGGTGCAAAACAGCAATGTCTGTAACATTTTCTTTATGGAAGACAGGCTCAAACCCAAATGGGATTATTCTGTCCACTCTGGGGCTAAACCACTGTAGGAAGAATGGGCTAAACAACCGGCGATGAATAGATAGCTGCCCTGAGAAAGAACAGACCTTTCAAACAAAGGTGGAAACAATGAAGTGAGGCTTAGAAGATCAACCCCTTCCCGGCTGCCAGCACACCGACCAGAAGGGCCCTGCAAAGCGACTGAGAAGAATGTTTCTGGAGGAGGCCTGGCTGTCCCGAATGGTCACAACTCGCAGGAATGCTGAAAGGAAAGGAGACATGCACTTAGCACAGCAAAAGAGAAAGGTTACCAAATAGAGCCAGGCATCTGGAGAGCGTCAGCAGAAGTAGCTGGAGCACATGGACTGCTTGCCTGTAGAAGCAGGCGTAAGGAATGAAGTTCATTATGAAATACATCATAAGCATGTGGCCCAACGAGTAAAGAAAAGGAGTGATGTTGACATGAGACATCCTATTTACTGCTGAAAACTGTAAGAACCCAGATCAAAGTAAGTGCTGGCTCAAGACAAGGCATGAGGTCTGAAATGGCTGTGCAAAAAGGGAGCTGTTCTGTGAAATTTGGACACTGCTGGGAAAGAGAAGACAGCCAACAGATGGAAGGGAAAATACTCCCTTCCGTCTCAATTTTCCACCTCTTAGTGGAAAAACTACATCATTGCAAGATTACATAAAAACAATTACATTAGCTGAAGAGAAATTAAAGGGAGTCTTTATGAGATTGACTATGATTTTGGCTGTGGGAAGAGTCTTGGGAAGAAATTTTTATGAATGTCTGGTATTGGCTTGTGAATTATATTCCAATTGCAGGTACAGAAAGCCAGCCATGCAAAACTGTTTGAAAAGGCAGATGCAACCTAGTTTGTTCTAACACAGACTGTAACTGTTCACTTCTTGTGAAATTTTGGTTTATTCTAGTGTTAGGTAGTTGAGAAAGGGATTTTTGCTCTTTCATTCACATTGATGTACCCTGAGAAATGGCTGCCAAAAATGTTGTCTTGGTTTCCCCAGGTTTTTCTGCCTGCTCGAGAAAGGGCTTTTGGCAACATTTGTACCGTGACCTGACCACACCTATTGGGCAGCATGCTTATAGTAGAATGTATTTCTGGTCTCCCCTAAACTTTTGCCATTAGGGCAGAATAGGAAGAGGGTCATATTTTAGAGGCCCTATGAGATCATTAGGTAGATCAAAGAACAATCAGTGAATTCAGGCCGATGAGCTGTTTCTCTTCTGGCATTGTATCTCCCCATTGAACACCATATGGAACCCTTTACATCTCTGTCTTTGCTACCGGTAGCAACTGAGGATGAATGTCTCTCACCTGTCAGAATTTGTTAGCTTGATCAGTTTACATGCCTCATGGGAACTGACAAGGGATACTGATGGGTCGCTAACTCATTGGAATTAGCTGCCAGCTATCCCAGACATGCTGATGGATGGATGGGAGATACCGGATGAGAAATAACAGCTTACTGCTTCAGCAGTGAGAAGAGATGAGAGCTGGAGAAAGTGAAGACTGATGGTGGGTGAGGGGAACTCAGATGCAAACATGGGGATAAAAATCATCTGGAGCTGTCCTTCCCTGATTTCCCTTTCCTCTCCCTATTTTCCTCCACCCTCTATTTTATTCTGATTCTATACTACTGCAGTCAACAGGAATTTTGGAGGTTTAATAGGGCCAGGATTTAATCTTTGTCTGTTTCTTGTTTTCCATCAGTTTCATTCTTCTTCCTTGCCTTAGAGCAGTTCTGTACATTTGCCCATTGATTCACAGTTCAGCATTAAAAAAGCCTTGCCCCTTCCTTTGGTTTGGTGGGAAGCTCCAAATGCTTCTCATCTTCTCAAGGCACAACACGGGTAATGGGATTTGATGGGATTTTCCCATGTCTTCCCATATATCCTGAGCAGAAGGATCAATTGCTCTGCTTCATGACATGGAAATGGGGGAGTGATGCTGTGCATCCAGGTTGATGCCTGGAGCCCTCATGGGTTCCAGTGACCTCCTTTCTTCAGCAAAGGGCAAGGAGAAATGTCACAGAGCCTGCCAAAAATATCCATCTTGTCAGCAGCATCCCCAGCACATACCTTACAGTGCCTGACTGATGCATGCTGTCACTGGCACATCTAACTTCATCTTGTGTCACAGGAGCCAGACTGGAGTAGGAGCTGGCAGCGGTGAGAGCATGGGAGAGCAGTGCTATTCTTTTGGTGTTGAAAGTGATAAAAGAAAGACAAAGTGTTTAATTTTATAGCACCTGAAATCCAAGAGATGCTTACAATGATGTTTTTTACTACTAAATTTAACCCAAGGAGTGTATTTTCAAAAACTGGCCCAAATGAGAGTTTTGTGTTTCCACAATTTTGCTATGCATTTTTAAAATTTGAATTAACAGAGGAAAAACCCTCTATTTTGAACCCATACAGATTACAACATCATCCAGTCAGAAAGAGGTAAAATGAACAAACACTGTATTATAAAACCAACAGATATTTTTAAGGTTAATAATCTAATATATTACACTTAAGTTACGAAAAAAACAGGAAGAAACCATAGCTCTAACAAAATAATTGATAAATCGTTCACTTTTCATGTTGTTGAAAAAAAAGAATGGCTAATAATTCCTGCATTTTTTAAAAATACCATTTAGCACATAGGAAGGAGGCATGGTCATTATGGAAGGAAGAAATATTTCATACTGGGGGGGTGGGATAAAATAAGACTATATTTGCGACAGGACACAAATGAGTGTCCCGTTATGCAGACAAACTTGAATTTTTCATTAATTAAGATGCATTTAGAGAGCACCTGGGGAAGCAAATGTCTGCCCATAACTGCACACCAGGAACCAAATTTCTGTCACACATCACTAGGTTTTGCAAGTAACGCTCCTGGACAGATGCACTGAATTTACAAAGGAGTGTGAGGGCAGGAATTTAACCAGTGACCTGTCTGAGGGCACTTTTCAGGCTGCTTTTCCTCTTCCTTCTTGCTCCAAATTCAAGCTGGACATTAGTCAGGCTGGATTTTTTCCACCTCTGTCTTATCAAAGATCTGTTTTGATTGTCTCTAAAGCTGTGCAGGAGGCATGAAAATTGTCCTCTATATTTATGGCAACACTCTGGGCCCAGAAAGGGGCTGCAGTGACAAAAGGTCTTCTGACACTCAGAAAAAACGAAGCAATTTGAACTGCCAGCATTAAGAACAAATGCAGAATATATGCACCTAAACATTACCCTGCCTGACAGGTGCTGCTCAAAGCTACACAAAGGATAGAGCTTTAAACAGGCACTGCAGTTTAAACCTAGCTCAGCTCTGAACAGAGTTGGCTTTCTGTGATGAACAGACTAAATCTGTTCTAAACAGGCTAAATTACAAATGTTTTGAGTTACCTGATTGGTTTTACCTCACTGGGGTGATGACCTCTGCTAGACCCTAGCTCTGCCTCCATGCCCACCCTGGCTGCTCCACAGTAGATCTCACACTGGGATCAGAGATGAACAATTACAACAGATGAATGTCCCCAAGACAGGCACAGTCACATCTCCATCAAGCTGAAATATTCCTTGCTGTGGGGGGGGGAAAATATCACATGCAATTTCACTGATAAAATGTGATTTTTCTCCCTGCCTCTGATACAATATTGCAATAGGCTTTTGTAAACTTCATATCAAGATCAGCGCAGTAAATGAAACTAACCCACCTGTAAGAGGAGCTGCTCAATTTTTGCTACATTTAACTCCATGACCATTCTGCAGAGGACAATCTCTTTGCTGCTCTCACTGAAGACGAGGGGGTAAGGAGCTCTGTTCCCCATCTCCTACAGCTTAGAACAGAGAAATAGTTTCAGATTACTGTGGGGACTTTAATGGTCATTACCACCTAGAGATGAGAAGTCCTATTAATAGAAATAAATGACATTAGAAGCAGATTAATGCAACTATAGCAAAGAAACTGATGGGAAGTAAAAAAGGGGGAAAGGTAACAAAGAAACTGATGGGAAGTAAAGAAAATTTCTTTATATTGCTCAGATACATTTCCCTACACTCCAAAAGTGTGACTCAAGCTTTTACTGATTCCAAACAGAATCTTACCATCTTGGGAGGGATTTGGTTATGGTAGAGGATTTAACATCCCTGCAATCGTAACCTCAGATATGAGCAACAGTTGTGTCTTCTTCTGACATCTAGACATGTTCTACGTAGCTCACATTCCTTAGTTGTCTAGGAAAGAAATGGTTGCTTTGTTTACATTTTTGTTGCTATTGATGTTAATTATCTGTATGCCATCCCTTTTTCTCTTCAGGAAACACTCTACCCCCAACTCAAAAACCTTCCTGAATTTGTTTATACCAGGGAGAGCAGGGCTGTGGGTCTTCATCCTGGACTCAACCAAGTAATATCTGAATGAAAACCTATGTAGTTCAGTTATCACTTCAGTTATTTCCTACAGTGAAAGAAGAGGTACAGATGACAAGGTAAAAAGCATGATTGAGATTCCACCTGGAAAGCTCAGTACAGCATTTAGGAAGAGGAGTTCAAAACAGAACCAACCCATTAAAGGGTTACTGGGAGAACTGTGGAATGGTGAACATTATCAAAGAAGAGCAGACTAAAAAAGTTCCGTTTGTTTAGTCTAGCAAAATAAAGACTAAGAAGGGTTATGGCTGTTTATGCTTTCTTTCAGGCCAGTCAAAAGCATGGTGTTACTGAAGTTCCAGGAAAAACACTAGGACAAAAACAAATGGGTGTACACTCTCTTTTATACAAACCTCTTATTTTGGGTTGCATTAGGAGAAGCACTGCCAGCAGATCAAGAGAGGTGATCCTACCCAGCATGGTGAGGCCACACCTGGAATGCTGTGTCCAATTTGGGGCTCCCCAGTACAGGAGGGACATGGACATAATGGAGACAGTCCAGTGAGAGGGCACAAAGATGATTAAAGGTCTGGAGCACCTCCTAAGAAGAAGGACTGAGACAACTGGGGCTATTTAGCATGGAGAAGAGTCAAAGGGAAGAATCTTATCAATGTATAGATACATCTGAAGGGGCAATGCAAAGAAGAGGGAGCCAGGCTGTCTTCAGTGGTGCCCAGTGACAGGCCAGGAGGCAATGGGCACACACTGAAACATGGGAGGTTCCCTCTGAACATTGGGAAACACTTCTTCACTGTAAAGGTGACTGTGACTGACTACTGGCACAGCTTGTCCACAGAGGTTATAGAAGCTTCATCCTTAGAGATACTCAAAAGCCATCTGGACATGGTCCTGTGCAACCAGGTGGCCCTGCTTGGGAAGGGGAGTTGGACAAGATGGACTCCAAAGGTCCCTGCCAACCTCAATCCTTCTGTGTTTCTGTCTCAGGCTGGAAATGAATTGACTTCTATTCCCAGAGGAATGAATGGCACCTTACAGAGAAGACCAGAGGACTAAATTAAGCTAATTTTAAGGGTGAGCATGATTGGGTTAGGTGATATGATGGCAGGGAACCTTTCCTGCTGACCCTACCAGACATGTGTCACTATACAGTCTTTAAACACCATGGTGATGATAATATTTTATGGTAGTGGAAAGGGAAGGGAAAGGAAACTGTTTTACTCTTAAAAAGTAAGATCACAAGGTCCCAAAGGAACTGACATCACCTATCTTTGGTTAATAGAACTATGAAGTTATGAAAAGGGATTGATGTTAAGTTAATAGAGATTTCCCCTTATCTTTCAATTTTCTGCTATGTATTAATAGAAATCAGATGCTTTGCCTAAGAAAAAACCAAGTGCCACAGTTGGAAAAGTTATTTACAATTTAAATCAGGCAGGGCCCAGTGAACTGAAGGAAAGGACAACCCTGCCATTATTCCCCCTACCCAGAAAGCTCTCGCCCCTCTTCATCTTTATGATTAGGAATGTCTGGTATGCAAGCATCACTCCAGCATATCCATGCAGTTCTCTTGTGACTGCAAGTCCCAAATTGAGATTAAGAGCACTTGTGCCAACTGCAGGGAGTTGGCTCACAAACATTGTCCAGAGCATCACTAATTATGCATTTGCTAAGTGCAGGTGTGTGCCTTTCCACAGGTAGGAAAAGTGAGTCTGCAGCCTTCAAGAGTCTTCAGTTAGCAAACAGATGCTGCATGCAGTCTGTCAAACACACAGCAGCACTCAGACTCTGTCTTCAGAGGTGAGCCTTATACTCAGTAGGGATGAGTGGGAAAGCTGTAAATATAAACAGCCTGAGTAGTGGCAGCAGCCTCTTGGAACAAAAGAACAACTTTCCTGTTAACTTGTCTGCACTTAGTTCCCTTGTTGGCTTACTTTCTGCCTTGAGAGAGAAGCTGAACTTTGCTGGCTACCATGGGAGAGACTTGGAACTGGGGCCCTGCCCCTGGGAAGAAGAGGAGGGTGGGGAGGGAGGAGTACATCCACCAAGCTTGCTTACTAAGTAAGCTGAGCTGTTAACCATGCTGGCAAGCCAAAACTTCTCCTTACGCAATTGCTTTTGAGCGATGCCTGCAAATAAGCACTCTAGCCAAACGTGTTATCTTTATAAAGTATGGAGAAGGAAAGAAGCTTGAAAGAGATTAGAAAGAACAACAGAACATGCTGGCACATCAGCAAAGTAAGGAAGATGAGTGAAGCAAAGCCTTGAGAGAGCAGGTGGAATTGTGTTTGTTAAAACATATGGAAGTCAGCTCAGCACAGATCTTGGATCTGTCTGCTGTCTATTGAAGTCATCAGGAAGACTCACATTAAGTTGAGCAGGTTTCATCAGTTCCTGTAGAAGGTAGAAACAAGTGCTGAAGGTGCTTATTAAGGTGCATATAAGACTTATGATCTTCTATTTAGAAAACAAAACACCCCATCACTTCTCCTCCCAGTTCTCTCCAGTCTGAAAAAAAATATCAAAAATAATAATCTCATAACTACCACCACCAAAATTAAAAACACACCAAAAATAATAATAATCTTATAACTAACAGCACCACCAAAATTATCAGCAACAGATCATACTCCCATTTTTCTATTGAAGACTGTCAAAGAGTGCAACCACTGGGTATCATTTGTTGTCATGTCACTTCAAGTTTTATCTTCTTTAACACATGACAAAAGGCTTGTTCTTTGCAGGTAAAAATATAAATTGAGGAACAGATGGCCTATGGAGGCTTTCAAGCTTCTTGTAGGTTGTCTACACCAGCATTTGATATGAAAACTCAGATCAGTGATAGCAGTCACCCATAAAATCCAATACAGGGTCATGGTCACTGGGACCAGCCTGCTGCTATTGCAGAGGACTGAGAAAAACCAACAAACCAGTGAACTTTTAAGTTAGTGGCTTCTGATTGAATTTTTCCCACAGTCGCTATTACAAACGGAGCTGCACAGGAGGAGCTGGAGTAGAAGGATGGCTAAAACTGTTAGTCCACACATAGTTTGAATTGTACAGTCCTTCACCCTCTTCTCTCCTGTAATAAAGCTTGCATTGCCTGTCTCCCAAAGGCATTCCCTGAATGACTTAGGTCCTTTCCCACCATTCATATTGTGATCTGAGGTTTCCTCCCTTTAATCTGACAGCAAAGATGAAAGGCTGTTTTAGAAAAGAAACACAGCAAAATCAAAACACGGACAGAACCTCTGGGGGAATTAACCTTTTTCTGAAAGCAAAGTGGTGAGGACACGCATGTACACCACAGTTTGACTAAACAACTAATGAGAAATACAGTTCTGGAAAAGACTAAACCAGCTGGGAAGAATGGGTAAGGGTTGCACAGAAGTCACGAATAGGAGCAATGTGACTGAAATTCGGAAATCAAAACTTTAGCCTTATCATCAAGAACACTGACTCGAGGTTTAAGTCAAGCCAAACAAAGGGGTGAAAGTCCATTGCTTTATATAGATCTCTGATAATAATTTAGTTGCATTGCTTTTATTTCTCCAGTGAGAGAGATACAAGAAAGACAAGATTTACTTCTGCCTTCATGGTACACTTTTCTAAGTGGCTTGGGTTTGGTTGGTTTTTTGGGGTTTTTTTTTAATTTCAGTAACATTGACACAGTGGAAATATGTGAAATGTAGTATCAGCTGCATTTTAATGATAACACCATCCAAGTACTGAACAGCTCTATGAACATCACAAAATAAATTACAAAATGCTCTAATGCAAGGCCTGGGGTAACTTCAATTTCACCTTGCCATACTTGGTCTTTAAAAGGCAGCAGTTCTTGTTCCAAATTCTTCTTGAAAAGTAAAACTAGAAGTGTCTAACTACCCTGCAGCCTTAGAAATCTTTTCACACAGTCTTCTTGGGACTAGAAGTGTCATCTCCACTACACTGTAAACACTATAACTTTTCTAACCTGTTGGCTAAGACTAAAAACCTCCTCTGTAGAATCTGGGAGACGTGTTCAGGTATAAAGTCTCCAATGAAGCTGGTCCAGAGTGGGTCTTGCCCCAGCTTGCTGGTTAGTGAGCAACTGCACATGCCAAAAGGGAAGTGTGGTACTGTTCCACTTGGTGTAAAGGACTGTTAAGAACCAAGCAAGGGTTCAGTGTATTATGAAAGAAGAAATAAGAAAAGCTGAACTATTACAATAAATTTCTTTCACACAGGATTTCTGATGCTGAAAGTCATAATTGCTTATAATATATTCTAAACATGCACAGGATTTTCAGCACATAAAACCCCAAATCAGCATTCCCAAAATTGTCATTGTAAAGTCTGCTGCAAAGACTTCTCCAGGGCAAACTTCTGCACTAGCCTGAATCTCCCTGACTTCAAGCCCAGTCCTGCAGCATTTATTTATGTGGACAATTCCATTTGCACTACTCATGACTGCACAGATAAACTACTCATGACAGAGCAAGCCTCAACTCAAACAAGTCAGTTCAAGTAATACTAGGAATAGAAAAAGACTAATACACGTACTTTAAATACTTCTGGCTCCATAATATCATGCTGTAAGTTGGGGGGAAGTTGGCAGAGAACTCACTGGAGAGCCCCATTTCCTACCTAATTAAGGACAATGAGAGATAAGGGAGCCAGGGACATAATTTTCATATTAAAGTGATTATGTATTTTTAATACCTAATCTGTCTGACTCTTTTTGCTGGATTTCTTATAAAGCTCATTTTACTGACATTATATTTCTTCTCATGGTAGTACATTAGTCTGTGATAGTAAAAGACACAATTATTCTTTGTTTCTTACTTTAAGTACAGATCAGTAGTTACTAAATACTGGTTAATACTGATTAAATTCCATAGTCCATATTATTCATGAAATCATGCTAGGTGAGCATCAAATGGGTTTTACCTTTCATCTATTTATATATGGAAAAATTCCCAGTAAGAGTTACCTCCTGTGATTATGTAGATGTATAGTTCTTTCAAGACAAATTTTTTGTACTAGAAGTTTGAAAAGCAAGCTTTGATAGAAAAATTATCTTTTTTTCTTTTTTTTTTTTTTTTGGTTGTATGGTTGGTTTGTTGGTTGGTTTTCTTGGTATCATCAGAGCTTTCTCAAAGTAAATTCTTTCTTCTTCTATGCTATAATTTTTGATCTCTAATCTTATGTCTTGCTTTAAATTGCCTACCCTTTATTCATTACAAGGCATATAATGATATTTAAAGTATTTCAAATGTTTTACAGATTCTTGTGACAAGCAATAGCTTCCCAGTTTAAAAAAATATATATTCCATGAAAACATGATTTGCTGTCTCACTTCAACTCTCTGCCCATATAGTGCTCACCTGTGAACAAAGAATAAAAATTGCCTGCATTAAGAGGGCTCTTTAGCAAAATGCTACATATGTATTAATTCAATTACAGGGAGCATACTTCCCTAAAATGCCTAATTTGCTCCAAATCTTCATTCTCTCTTCCCGCCACCGATTTTTGCTACAAACTAACAGATAATAAAAGCTACAAGTAACGGATAGCTCTCCTAATGATTGCCATCTGAAAAGTGTCTAATTGTAGCTCGAAAATCTGTTCAAATGCAAGTTATTCCTTTGCCATAGGTATACACTAATCAGAAGGCAATAGCCCTTACCATCTTGTCCATTTTCCAGGCTGAAATGCTTCACCTCTAAAGAATGCATTCCCTTTACTGGAATGATGGGTGTGCTCTGTGCTCTGGCTTGGTGGAGTTCACCCTCTGCTTAAGCCACAGACACCTTTCATTAATTTTTTTCTCCATTTCAGAGTTCATCTCCTCTCCTCCTTTCTATCCTCAATGTGAAATTTGAGCATTTCAAAACTGAAACCACACACTGTTGTGAAGCACACTAGAAGCAATTATCTAGAAATACACTGTGGTTTGGAAAAGTATTAATTTCCATGATTTGTAGGAAACACCAAAGGAATTGGTAACAAAAAGATCATCAGTATAGTGTCAAAACTTCTTCCAAAATCAGGAAGGCACCTCCCAGTCAAGAGGGTAATTAAACACAGACTTTCCCTGCTTTATTAAGGTAACCTTGTAATGGGAACTCTGAGATCTAGCCTGAAGTCTGCCAAAGGCTTCCCTTGATTCTCAGCTCTCTTGTCAGCAGCTGCAGGGCCAAGACATTTATACTCTGTACTTGCCTCACAGAGAGGCTGCAGCGCCAAGTTCAGGAATATCAGTAAATCTCTTGGAAAGCAGTAGTGAGAAAAAGGTGTAAGTGCAATGTATCATCTGCTCCCTGAGCACCTCTCCAGTATTGGTGAGCTTTGAAGCTGTCCAGGAGAGTCAGACATGTTACACCAAGGAGGCACTTTAGAGAAAGCCTGGATGTTTATGTAACAGTATCAAAGAAGCACTTGCTGGTCTATGGACAATCTGTCAGTAGTTCTCCTGAGATGTCTGAATGAAGAGCAAGGTTTAGAACTCACTTGAAAAATATGTGTATTTTTGCTTTGCTCCTGTGGAGGCAAGCTGTGACTCACAGGTGCCATGTAAACTGTAAGATGAGCCTTTGAGAAGAGTAAGGAAAAAAACCCCTAACACTGAAGAGAAAGAAAAGAAAAGAAATTCTTCCTTTGCGGGGTGCAGCAGCATTGTGACCCATGGTCCCAGGGAAGAAAGCTGCTTTTTCACCTCCATCAACCCTTCCAGAATTGAAAGGTCTCCTATATTCAAGGCTATCTTCTTGATGCACCTTCTCTACAAAATTCTTAGTGGTTTGGCGGCTGGACATTACAGGAGATACTCTCTTCCCCTGAAATCAGTCCATGTTAAAAAATGCTGCAGTGATGTTATATCCATGCTTTGGGAAAATGTAAAGATCAAACTGATGTGCACAGCAATGTGACTGGAGGGAATGGACAGGTGCTCAAATGGACAATGGCCAAAATGAAACAAATTTTACCTTTTTTTTCACCCTTTCTCCCTTATTCATCAATCTGAAAAAAAATATATTTATCTAAAATTATTTTCTTCACAAGCAAAACAAAAAAGTATATATGTTACAGAACATCATCTCAATATGCATTTCTGAAACTCCTCTGACTTCTTTAATTCTTTAGCACTGTAAACATAGCCTGATATATTTATATGCAGGCTGAGATCAGTGCTTAAAAATAAACCAAATAGGAATTGCAGTGTGTGTGTGTGCCCAACAGACATAGCAATCTCCACTAGGGGCTGAAGACATGACATTAAAGGAATACTGTCCATTATATTTATTTGGTTTTAATCCAATGGCTAGAGCATGAGGTGCAGTTATGCAAAGGCAGTGGATTTAAAAAAAAAAACTCAACAGTAATTGTCACTGAAGCAACTAGACACAGTCCTATGTTCCTTTCTGAATGGAATAGTCACCACTCTTTTCCAAAGGTAAGCACACATCTAGCTATCCCCATTCCAAGCACAACCAGTCAGATCCCAAACCTAAGGAATCAGTTCAAGCATAGGCCATTCAACATTTGCCATCCCTCTCTCAGAACACAAGATTTTGTGTCAAAAGGAAGATTTCAGCTTTACTGCTGCATTTTCCCTTACACACTGAAGAGCTCAAAATTTTTAATACTTGGTTTTATACAGTTCATTATGGCAATTAAGGGACCTGCATCAAATTAATTAAGGCAGAATGTAATGGTTCCTTTGATGCAGTGTTGTACAACACTAAGCACCAAGCTGTAGAGTAAAAGGAAAACAATTGTATTGTTCACAGAAGAAGTCTAGATTTGCTTTCAGTAGGTAAGTAAAGCAGAGACTGCAGGAGATGGCACACAGAAAAAAAAATTCTGTTAGGTAGAATAAAGTTCCAGTTTATTTTGCTTTCAAACCCAAAAAGCAAGTGATTCCTAGTTACCAAAGGAGACAGGAACAGAATGGGCAACAATGGGACTTTTTGTAGATTTTAAAACAGCATGAGTCAAATGTTTAAAAATCAGCATTTTAACTGCTGGAAAGTTGCCTACATGGCAGTAGGTCCTAGGAAATTTGCCCATCCATGAATTTAGTAGTAAAAACAAGCTCCTGGTGCACACAAAGGTTTGAGAAGATGAAAGCTCACAGCCCACGGTTCAGAGGAAGTGTTACTGTGACAAAGTATTAATTATGTATGGATACAGCACTGATGGCATTGCATGCATTTTGACACACAGCAGTCCCCCAAAGGAAGTGTTATCTAATTGTTTCTATCAAAGGCAGGCGTCTTCTTGGCATCTAGAAAGGAATATATAATCCAGGGGTCTGCTTCTCTGAGTAAATTTCCCTCCTGACCTCCCAACTGGGCTCCTGCTCAGGGCCATCCAGCTCGTACTGCAGAACAGACAAGGAGGATTTCTGGTTCTTCCAAAGGCACTTGCTGTTTGTCCAGGCAGTCGAGAAGGCTGAAAAATACCAACTGTGCACATCCATATGATTTTCAATAGCAAAAAATGGCCCTACAACAACTTCTGCAGGATATCCCCAACAGAAGAAGAAACCATCTACAGGACAATTGCAATACGGAAATGGTGTTGTAACAAGGAAACACATGAGGAAAAGTTACGAGGAATTATCACTAAATTACTAAAATATAGGAGTAAGCAAATCACACTTTATTGGCAGGCCAGTGTTCAATTAACCTTTTCAAATAGCTGCAATTAATAGGCTTGTTTATATAAATGTTGACATGAGACAGATTAACACATGGCTGAATTAGAGGGCTAAACTGCTCCAATTTAATGCAAGTATTTGGTAAATCACTGGTGTTGTAACACATGCAGTTATTAAATGCCCTGAAGTCAGATCAAAAGCCAGATAAAAAATTTACTGATAGATTCCCTGTGAACTTCAAATTACATTAGTTAATATTAATGATTTCAAATATTAAAAAAAAGATATTACCTCAAAAGTTTTATTCCATTTTAACCTATTCATCTCTACCTCAGATAGCATTTACATTTATATCTAACTTCATTTTAATGCTGAACCATCTAAGTAATCATTTTAGCAGCAGATAAATGCCTAAAAATGCAGGAGCGACTTCTAGTGGGAATATTAAATTCTTCTCAAAATAAGTCATATATACTATAATTTCCACTATGCAATAAGGCAAAAGGACTTGTGTCCACAGTAAACTCTGAGAATATAATATTATTGTGAGTAAAATAAGAGAATATAAACTGATCTAAATCTCCTGTGTGTTCACAATCAACAAAACCTCATTTGGAAGTGAGGGGAAAAAATGAGGCTTACTTCTCACTAACATTTAAATTTGCGGTTGAATCCTGGAGTTTGGAGTGCAAAAAGCACAATGTTAATGACAAAACAAGGGCAGACAGTGCTGAAAACCTCCTACGTGTAGCTGTGTTAGCAGCACAGCCAACTCAAACTTACATATGCAGGAGCATTTGTGGTCTAAACGTGAATACTTCAAGAGGCTTTTAGGCAAAGCAGCCTACACTGTGTAACCACATACCAGATTATCTCTAGGTAAAGACACAGATTTGGGCATTTCAGAGGAAGACAAAGTGCTCTAGTATAACCTTAATAAAAGTGAGAATAAACTAGAAGAGAAAAGAGTGCCCTCAGAAATGCATTCTCCTGGTACAGAAAAAAAAAAATCTTGGAACATGATTTCACTTCTTATAACTCGCTCATCAGTGGTAGCTCCTCCACAACAATGATTTTAGCTGGAATTATGCAACCTTGAATCGATGCTTCCAAGTCTCTTATTCTGTCAAGGCAATCTCCTTCCTTGTGCACAACTCCTGGAAACAGTTCTGTCAGGAGTCTATACTTAATTAAGAATAGTGAAAACTATGTGCTGGGAAATGTAAATAAATGACGCATTACTTTCACAGGTGCTGGTCTTTGATTACTTGTCAAAAAGAACCAAAACCACTTGGTTGTCAAGGCATGGAATAGCTTTAAAACGTCAAATTATTTGTTTGGTTGATTGGTTGTTGGCTACAGGCAGCACCAGCCAGGTCCTCTCCCACAGGTAGGCAAGAGATGTGATACAAGTTCTGCAGAAAGCACGGCGTGCTGGTCAGAGGGTGATTTCACTCAAAGCCCCAGAAACGCCTCCACCCTCCACTCCTACAAACTCCAGAACTCCGCGTGCTTTATGGCCAGAAGCAGCTTGAGCCTGCAGCAGTAAGCATCTAAGCCCACTCAGGTAGAGCTATATACTTTTATTGAATGATCACCACTGTCTAAAACGACCAGGGAGTTGTTTGTCGTGTAAGTCAGTCCGACAGGATAAGACAGCCCGTGGCTAATTAGAGGATTAAAGATTGGAAATTCCTCAGATTTCCCTAAGCATATGACAGCCTGGCTACAAACATCCGTTACTATAACACGACCTTCTTTGTCAAAGGCCACAGCGGTAGCATGTATTCTGGAGGGGAAAACGAGGTTCAGACCGAAGCTGTCCATCTGGCCGATGAGATCCATCTCCGCGCTGAATATCGTCACGCGGGTGCTGCCCTTGCTCGGCCCTCGAGCTTTCAGGTGCTCTATCACCACGACAGCGCCCGAGGTCTGGCAGACGGCAACCGCTCTGGGGCTGACGAGCCGGGACCGGATCATCTGACACTTCTTTAATTCCCCCCTTCGGAAGTCGGCGGCCAAGCGGTAGAGCGCGCCTGCCTCCGAGTCGGTCAGGATGACTTCGCTCTTGGGGGTGGCATCCAAGCCCCAGGGCAAACAGAAGCCTTCCCGGACAGCCAAGACCCCCCTTCCCTCAAAATCGAAGGCCTTCACGGAGCGGTCCCCGCCGTCGGTGACCACCACGTGTCCGTCCGACGTGACCGTCACATCGAGCGGATACTTGATGTCGTTGCCCGCGTCCCCCCGCACCCCGAACCGCCGCAGGCAGACCCCGCTCGGCCCGAAGACGTGGATCCTCTTCTTGCCGTCGTGCGCCACTGCCAGGCGGCCCGACTCGGGGCAGGCCGCCACCCCGGTGGGGTTCACCAGCGACCCCCAGCCCCCCAG
>JANPWX010000049.1:6157471-6170299 GCA_024734555.1 Trochalopteron elliotii
GCCCCCTGCGGGCCAGCGGGGGCGGAGCAGGGCCCGGGCCGCCCTTCCCGCCGGGACCGCGGAGTGTCCCCGTGCCCAGCACGGCGCTGTTCGTATATCCACCACAACATCCAAATATCCACCAGAATATTCAACTGCCCGCCAGAATGTTCAAATATCCACCAGATTCTTAGAGACATCCAGTTACCAAGTTACCGTACCACTACTAGCTCCCTTTTTGCCCCTACCAGAGTAAGGAATTAAGCCACAACTTCACAGAATCACGGAATCACTGGATGGTTTTGATTGGAAGAGACCTTGAAGATTATCTAGTTCCAATCCCCGTCCCATGGGCAAGAATGACCAGGATATCCCAGGCTGCTCAAAGCCCTATCCAACCTGGCCTTGAACACTTCCAGGGATGGGGCACCACAGCTTCTCTGGGCAACATGTTCCAGTCTCATCACCCTTGCACTAAGAAATTTATTCTTAATATATCACCCAAAACTACCCTCTGTCAAGATTTCCCCTTGTCCTGTCACTGCAAGCCCTTGTAAAAAGTCTCTCTCCAATTCTCCTGAAGGCCCTTCAGGTACTGGAAGGCTGGTCTAAGATCTCCCCAGAGCCTTCTCCAGGCTGAACAATCCCAACTCTCTCAGTCTGTCTTCATAGGAGATGCACTCCATCCCTCTGACCACCTTGATTTAATTGGATCTTTCTGCTGTTATGGCAAAATTTAGAAAATATTTACACTCATCACTAGTAGACACATTTCTCAGACAGGCACGTACACACATTTTTGTAAGGTGCATGTGCTCCTTCTGCTAGGTGTATTTACAGGGTATTCTCAGAGTAATTGCAGGGTACACACAGATCTTACATATCCTAAAATGGCTGTTTTGGCACGTGGCATTGCTCTTGCCAGGCTGCTGCATGCCTGGAAGTCCTGTGCAGGATACCACAGAGCATGTGGCAGCCTCGTGCCAAGTGCCTGGCCTTTTGTGGCTATCACATATCTGGAAGTCTGAGATAAACTTCGGGAGCTCTCATGTTGCATCCGGAAAAAACTTGAAAGGAAGGAGATGCTTTAACTTGGTAGCTGCAGTACTGGCCAGCAGTGAAAACAAACAAAACCAGCAGCTCCCAGCTTGCACTGGCCCACCAGCTACGTCCCTTCTTCTCTCTGTCAACCCAACCTTGAAACGTGAGTATCTGCAAACAATACTGAGTGTTCCAATGAGCTGTGGGCATGGGGACTGCTGTGCTAAAACCAGCAGACCCATTTACAGCTGTAGGACTATGGCACTTTAAAAAGCCATAGTCCTAGAGACATCCAGTTACCAAGTTACCGTACCACTACTAGCTCTCATTTTACTCCTACCAGAGTAAGGCATGATGGCTTTTACTCGCCTTCTATTCTTGATGAATACACTACATTGCAATCATATCTTTCCTTTCAAAATGAGCTGCAAAGGGGAGAAGTTGCTGTGCTCTGTCACCCTCAAAGTACAGAAGATTTTCCTCATATTCAGAAGACAAAACTTCCTGTGTTTCAGTTTGTGCCTTTTGCCCCTTTTCCTGTCCCTGAGCACCACTGGAAAGTCTAGTCCCATCCTCTTGTCAACTGCCCTTAAAGATAGTTGTAAGCATCAATGGTCCCTTCTCAGTTGCTTCCTCTCCAGAATAAACAATCCTAGCTCTCTCAGCCTTTCCTCATAAGCAAGATGCTCCAAGCCCCTAGCCATCTTTATAGTCCTCTGCTGGGCCTACTCCACGTCAAGGCTTCTCTTGTACTGAGGAGCCCAGAACTGGACACAGCACTCCAGATGTGGTCTCACCAGGGCTGGGTAGAAGGGCAGGGTCATCTCCCTTGACCTGCTGACCACACTCTTGCTAATGCACCCTAGCATACCACTGGCCTTTTTGGCCAGAAGGGCACACTGCTGGCTAACTTGTTGACCACCAGGACTACCAGGTCCTTCTCTGCAAAGCTGCTTTCTAGCATGTCAGCCTCCAGCCCGTGCTGGTGCCCTGGGTTTTCCTTCCTCAGGTGCAGGATCCTGCACTTGCCTACTTTGAACTTTACTAGGTTCCTCTCTGCCTGGCTCCTGTGCCTGTCCAGGTCTTGCAGCATGGCAGCACTTGGGTATGTCAGCCATTCCCCCTAGTTTTGTATCATCATCAAACTTACTGCAGGTACACTCTGTCCCTTCATTTAGGTCACTGATTAATAGGGTGAACAAGACTAGACCCAGTACTGACCCCTGATGACACTGCTTGCTAAAACCCTCCAACTAACCTAATCACAAGACTGAGCTCCACCACTCAGCCAGTTCTCAATCCACTTCACTGTCCATTTCACTTGGTGAATCTACGTTGACTACTCCGATAACCTTCTTTTCCTCCACTTCCTTAGAGATGACATCCAGGACACCCTCTTACCCAAGTCCTGTTGGTTTGCTTACCCATAGTTGTGCTCTTAAATGAGGGAGCAGCACACTTGTGAGGACATTTTCCACCCACAGTCTCCCCTTCACTGTCATCCAGTCTACTTCCCTCCAGCCTTTCATGCTGGATGGTAATTTTCTCTTGGCAGCTGCTGCCTTGCCCACTCACTGCCAGCTCTTCACTTGACATATATTCACAGGGATGGAGAGAACCAACTTTCCACCTCTCTCTGCCCAGCCTGGTGCAAGGCCAGTGCCACAGAAAACAGTGTTTGAACTGCAGCTGCCACACTCCCAGGGCTGCCAGCTGACCAGGCCGAGTTGCAGAGTGCCAGGCAGACAGTGTTGACCAGCAATGGCTGAAAAGGAACAGGAACATTTCTTTCTCACAGTTCTCATGATTTGAATTGATACAGAAGAAAAAGGTATACTTTGGTAATGGTTGTTTGTGCATGGAGTTTAAGAAAAGCTGTTCACATCTCAAGGCAATAAAGGCAGCTGTGTAGGAGAGCTGATGGTAAACAAAATTTAAGAATGCCCCATTTTAAAATGTGAGATGCAAGTAAAAGCAAGGTGTGAGACAAGGTATTTTAATAAATTTTAATCAAGCTACAAACTTTAGTAGATATAACACCTCCAGAAAATAATCTAGTCCCCATTGTCTGTGCCTCTCCGAGAAATCATCAACTTTTTCAAGACACCTAATCTCACAGCAGTTGCCTGAAAAGGAGGTAAGAATAACAAATTAGTGAATGATTAGTCAATGAAAAATGCAAACTGTCCAGGAATAAAAAAAAACTAATCCACAGATTTCCCCACAGTGCCTAACACAATGACATAAATGCACTGGGAGAAACTTAATTGTTCTGTTTTACACTGGGATGCAACTGTCTATGCCAATGACTCACTGCACACAAACACTGCCAGTCTCAGACAGTTGTAAATTTAAAAGTGAAATATAACAGCACAGCAGGAGGAACTCCTAAAATTAAACTCTTGACATAGCTCCAAATTTCATTCTTTTGATGGATTTGAGTTGTACATTTTTAGCATTTTCTTAAGTGCCATGTTACTTTTCTTCTTTGTCACAAAATTACAGTAGAAACTGTAGCACTGATAGGACTTGTATTAAAACCAGGGCAACTGGTTGATGAGGTGCAAAGACAAAATGGTCAAACAGGACTCTAAGACTGCAGCTACAGGATTACTGAGTGCAGTATGAATCTTGGGAGAATAAAAAGGTACCAAAGGGAGACAAGAAACTGTTTGTCTCTTGGGTTTTCTTCATAACTTTTGAAGAACTGAGAATTTTCCATGACAGCAAAATCTCTGTGGCTAAATGATATTATTTTCCCCAGTATTTTTCCATGACTACAGCCTTTAGATAAGAAGCAAATGACTGTACCACTAGTCACAGGGCAAGGTAGAGGCATATAAACATCTTTGAGTGTTTTGGAAAACAAAAAATTAAGGGTTAGGTGAAATTTCACTCACCAAACAAACTTTTAACTTCAGATTCAGGAACATAAAATGGTGGTCCTGAAAGAAAAGGAGTGAAGCTAATCAGAGAGGAGACAGGGGAAGAAGACAAAATTTACACTGCAGTAGGAGAGCCAACCCCTTGACTCACAGCACCCGGCCTGTAATTGGGCCCCAGGGTGTAACACCATCAGCAGGAGCCAGAAAACATGTCCAGGAACTCATGGCACCTTGGAGGGCCAGACATCTTCAGGTGTTGCTGCTGCTTCATCTCCAGCTGCAGCAGGGAATCATGAATGTGATGTGGATATGACCACTCTCAGTGTGCTGTGTGAATCCAGTCTACAATCTCTTTATACCACAGTGGCACGATTAAGGCTAAGAGCTGAACAATGTCAGAGGAAAAGCAATGTATTAAACTCTTGTTGCTTGTGATAGCAAGATCTATTTTTGGGGAGAGGTAATTATGCTGAAGGGCCCAACAGCAGAAGAAGATCTCTTTCTTTTGTGAGTTAATATTAACTAAAAAATCTCCCACTTCAGTACATAATATAAAAACTATAAAAGCAAAAATACCTTATGATTTTACAGAATTTCACCTCTCCAAGTACATTCAAAGCGTGGTATTGGCTGAGAGAGAGGCACAAGATGGGAAACACATTGGGTTGCAAGTACTGGATAAACAGCATGAAGCTGATGTTCTTGGGAGTGTTTCAAGCTCCAGAGGCCAGACAGGATGTTACTAAGTGCTCTGACTTCCAGCTTCTTTGTAGCAGCCACACTTACAGTTTCATTTCATTGTTAATAAACCATGACTGTCCTCAACTTACCCTCAGCATGTCTGAATGCTACAGAAAGCACAAATTTAGTCCCAAGCTTGGTCAATATCTAAACTTTTCAACACACGGTTATACTGGTGTCACCAGCTAACAAAGCTATGCAGATAAAAATCCTGAGGAAGATACTAATATATCTACTGTATCTTTATACAATTGGTATTAGAGCAAAACCACAACATGAACAGTACAAAGTTCTCACCTTTGTGTTTGTTTGGATCATAGGCAACGGTAACAAGGAGATAAGAAGAATTTTTCTCCACTAGGTTGATCATCAAACTGGCATAGCTAAAAGGAAAAAAATTATACTTTATTAATTTTGTAAGGCATTCAAGCATAGCATTCAAAATATTCAACAAAATGCATTTCTATGCAGACAGAATTTGAACTGAACTGCACAGAGACTAAGCAGAACTTAGTTTAAATTTCAGAAACATAAGTTTCATGCTACACATGAAAAACATAAAATAAAGGTTATCTATATTCCTCATAAACAAGCATTTATCTTTTTTTGCACATTCAAGTCAAGATTAACAGATGAAGTATTCATCTGCCATAGTTTGGAATACAGTACATAGTACAGTACTGAATCTTTTAAAATTGTTGTGAATTGAAGATTCTCTATCTAATTAAAAAAATCCCAGAAGCAGGTTCAAACTAAATTTGGGCTGGCTATAGGCGAGAACAAAAATTTGTAATCAAGGAAAGTGAGGGGAAAAAGCACAAAGACAGAAGAAGCAGACATGGTGAAAAGGAAATAATAGAATTCAGATGAGACTTGCAGCTCTGCTTCTGCTGGGTTGGAGCAAACCACATATTTTCCCACCAAGAGGCAGAGTGGCTTCCTGAAGGAAGAGTACAGCACTCTGCAATTGCAGCAGATGCTTGTGGTAGAGAAGAACTTGTGTAGGTTGGTCCTTTAAATGAAAAAGGAGTCAGTAACAAGTCACAGGATCAAAAACTTGTCACTGATACATCAAAGAAAAGACAGTAACAATGCGATTTACTAACCGTTGTCTGTCACATGGATTCACGGCTACCAGAGCTCCTCTGTCCCAAACCCCATCAAACTTGCCCACTATCAAGCTGTAAGGAGACAAGGAAAAGGCTTAAAAATAGTAAAAAGGGACCTTCATCTTCTTTCAGACATTTTTGTGAGGTGACAAGGATTCTGCAGGTAGTGATCCAGATTCCCCACCACCTTTTTGTTATGGTGCAGCATTTTCATAATCCAAACCAACAGGATCTGGAACCCAAGAAACCCTCCCGGTTCTTCATCCTGCTGTCACAGCAAAGGGGTGTGAGAATTGGTCAGTGCTTCCCCATCATTAGGGGCTGCTGAGACATGCCAAGGAGAAAAGAATGTAGTTTTAACACATTTGGGCTACAAGTCTGGGTGTTCAGTAACCACATCCTGCTGTCTAACATGCACTCAGTACATCAACAGTTCTTGACTACCTTCTAAAACCCATGCATGATTTCACATGCAGGCTAAGGAAGGTGCCTTGTTGCTTTACTATTGTTGACTCAGCACATTCAGTAACTTTAGACACCTGAATTCCCAGCTACATGCCCACGACAGCTGGCTTCAGCTTGCAATTTGTTCAATGCTGGAAAAGCTAAGTTACACTGCTGCTTGCCTCAGTGCAACTCTTCTGCAGACACTATTTTTGCTCCTGGATATGCTGGCAGGTTGACTTCAGTGGCCACCCAAGGCATGCAAGTGAGCAAGACTATCACAAAATGCCTTTATTAATGTGTAGTAAGAGCAGCCAGAGTGACACAAAAGACAAGAATATCTGAGGATAAGAAAGAGCCTTGGTTTTGGTAATTATTAAAATAGGAGGTTAGACAGTAAGGTAGTAATAAAGTAAATTGCACAATTTTAAAGAAAGTTTGAGTAAGTTTACTTAGAAAAATGTGGCATGGAATTGTGCAATACCCTTCTGCCTACTGGGCAGGAGTAGAGTCCAATTGCATCACCTCTGTCTTAATTTCTGTACAGGTTTTGCCTAGGGTAGAGTTACCCTTTTTCATAGTAGCTTGCATGGGGCTACGTTGGATTTGCATTTGCATGCTTGCAATCATGTTGATAACACACTGATGGTTTAGTTACTGCAGAGCAGCACTTACACAGCACCAACACCTTTTCTGCTCCTCACACCCTGACACCAGTGAGTAGGCTGGAGAGCACAAGAATGAACAAGACACAGCAGGCACAGCTGACCCCAGCTGAGCAAGGGGATATTCCAGACCATCTGGCTCCATTCTCAGCAATAAAACTGGGTTGGAGGTTGGTAGATGGGGGCACTGCTTGGCAGCTGGCTAGGCATCAGTTGCTTGGTTGGTGGTTGGCAACTGCTTTCATTCGCACCACTTGTCTTTCCTGGGTTTTATTTTCCTCTCTCTTTGATTGCTCTTTTTTGTGTGTGTTTTTTTTTTTTCTTTTTTTCCCTTACAACGTTTTGAAATTTCTTTTAAATTATGAAACTGTTTTCATCTCCACACATTTCTTTCTCACTTTTACCCTTTTGATTGTCCCCCATCATCTTGTGATGGGGGAGTGGGCAAGCAGCTGTGTGGTGCTTAGTTCCACCACCTCAGCCAGAGTTAAACCTTGAGAACTTCTCTCTGCCCACTGCTATTTTCATTGGAATGGCATTGCTTAAGTCTCTGGCATCTAACCTACAAGCTGATCTTGTATTTCCCACTCTACTGTGATGAGACATGATAAGACTTCCAAGTGCTGACTTCTTTTAAATTTTGCCAAGTCTAAGCATCTAATTTAAATAACCAGCCTCGTAACTGAAAGGAGATTTTTAAAGAGACAGTTAAACAAGCAATGGACATGCAGGGCACAAAGGAACGTTTAGTGGGGCAGGGGACAAACTTGAACTTCTGAGGCTTGGAGGCTGTTCTCCTCTCTGTATAGCTCAGTTTGCTGGGTGACCTCAGGCAAGCCGCTGAGGTTTTCTGCGCTTGGTTTTCCTTTCCAGCTTTAATCTGGTCTAACTGGAATGGCAGCAGTGGCTCCATACATGCATTTCACGTACTTTACTCCCCAGCAATTTCATCAAGACCTACAGACATCCCAGGCTGCAGGCAGGCTCATGCTGTGGCCTTGTCCCAGTCCTGGTCTCCTGGCTGCCCACATCTCAGGACCTGCCCAGTGTCTGGGTGCTCCTTGCTCCTCTGCACACCCAATTTCCTTCACAACACAATGAAGCCATGAGGAAAAGGTCAAAAAAGGCACACAGTTGTCTTTCATCCTGATGTGGAGTCAGGATGAAGCTAAGGTATGAGGAAGCACTTCCCTTGGGTGTACCTTTCACTGTGTCACACTGCTATGTGTTTATATGGCATTCAGCATGGTTTAGGTACTGCTACATCTAACAAAATTTAACATATAAATCAGAAATTCACATATCTGCAGAAAACCCATTGGATTTAAGAGTAAACTTGTGAATTTCTATCTCTGCATATGTTTAGTAGTTTCAGTAAATGCAATTTTTCATTTTCTTTTGAAGTCTTGCAGCCATGATTGTACTAGGAGGTACAGTGATTGTGTAATATAACTGTTTTACATATGTCCCAGAATTCCCAGAAAATGCAGTAATTCCTGTTACTCTTTAACTAGCAAGAGTCTTTGAAATGTCCCATTATGACAAAGGTCAGGAGCACATCTGAGTTCTCTTCTAATGAATGCTAGGCTAATGGAGATGAAAGGGACCTGTTAGTAGGCCAGCCTCAGCAAGAGAGAAATAAGTTTAATTTCCATAATTACTGGGTAATTAATCAAATTGTCTGTACACAGAAACTAGAAGCGTGTGTGCATTTTTCTAGTCACAGATATTTGCTGACTAGTGTTGGGAATACAGTTCATTCTGCATCCAGAACGTCTGCCAATTTACTTTGCGAGAAAAAACTACGTACTGGATCCAGTGATACGCACTGAAATTGTCACTAATTACCTAATTTTGTTTATTTCAAAGTATTATTCCACCATGTTGTGACAGAAGTTACAGGTTTCACCACACTACTTGCTACAAAACTTATGACTGAATTTTTCAAAAATTTCTGAGAAACATAAGCCATTCTTGGGCAACTTGTCAACTCACAGCAAGAAAGACTTAAAGGGATCTACACTGTAGCAGGTAGCTACTCTGGAGGGACAAGGCGGGTAAGAAACCAGGCAGTATCTACAAAGTCACATTCATAGACACCCCATCTGTTCCACATGTTGCAAGACTAGTTACATATGCCCTTAGTGGTAAGGGCACGGCTTCAGTCACTCTGTTACATATACATACTCCATACAACTGGAGTCAGGTGCAGCAGCAGAAGTCTCAGTCATGGTCTACGGTCTGAAAGACCCTGGATTCTAGTAACAAGTAAGTCTTTTTTCCAGTGTTTTGGCAGATTGAAAAAATAAAAAAGATCAGTAGTAAACACTGTGTTCTGGTGTTCTGAACTACCTATTGTGCCTGTATGTACTAGTTCTGGAAAGCCCACTGAAGTAAATGTTAAGACTTTGCCTCCTTTTTACTGAAGAGCCATAGAACAAATTCTTGTGCATGACACAAGACACCTCTGGATATTTTCTCTTTACTTTTACTAAGTTACTCTGAGTAAGGGATTGTGCTAAAGTTTTGCTTCACAGAATTCATCAGTAATGTTAAAGATCATTTGGTTTTACTGTAAAAGCAAAAATGTTTTTTGATAACTTTCACAGAATGGCTTGGAAGAAGAAGCACATTTGACGATAATTAGTTGTCATCCTTAAGGATTAGCAATAGAATTAGACTTTTGGAGATTAGCCATTCAAATTTCTCATACAAATTAATACAAGTTTGCTTGAGAGGACTTGACAAATCTTTGCCTGATTCAAATAAAAAAATAGTATTGGACAATATTAATACATATTCAATTATAGAGAATTGTAAAACACAATGAGTATTCCTACCTGGACAAATCATAAATACTGCAGCAGTAGAGGGAGATGTTGCCAGAGGTACTCTACAATAAAAGCAAAAGAAACAACTCTTATCAGCTGTCTTTAAATATGCACTCTTAGGTATATACTTATACTTCACGTCTTAAAATATACCCATACACTATTAAAAATGAAATTTAAATTAAATTAATTAAATTAAATTAAATTAAATTAATATACACTATTAAAAATGAAATTTTAAATAACACATTTATGTGTAATGGGGAAAAACTGAGAAATATTTTTAGTTTTAGTTTACTGAGGTAACTCTTTTGATCCCCTCTAGAGAGGTTCTAATCTATCAAGGCACGGAACTGTCCAGTTTAAAAATACATTCCTTCTACATTCAGGTGCTTTACTGTCATAAGAAGGCCAAAGTAGTAAGTTTAGAAGAATAACAACTTCTCAGTCCAAAAATACAATTCAGGGCCTCCTTTCAGACCTCTTCAGGAGAGGTGAATGATTACCAGTAAAACAGATGCATAAAAGCAGAATGACTTGTTTGCTCAGTTATGCCAGCATTGCATGATTAACCACAACAGATCATTTGACAACACAGGAGACATACCTGGAACATTTTTGCTCCTGAAATCTCAGGGACTGGCTCCTCACAATAAGGCAGACTGTGTTCTGAAAAAAATTCCTTCACTGCTTGCTCACTGACTTCCACACCAACAATGTTGTGCCCCATGTCCGCCAGCCTGCACGTAAGAGAGAAAGAGGGCCCAGGTTTACATGAGGCCTGCAGCCTGGGCAAAATGTGTATCTCCCATGCATCATTTATTCATTAGGGAAAGCCTAGTTTTAGGATGCCCTGATATATCTAATCCCGACTTTCTGAAGTGTTCACATTATATTGAACATCTTCTTTCCATGATCCAAGCTTAAATTAGCACCACTCAGCATAGAGTTGAGAAGGACTTACATGCTTTATTTAGATTTAATGAATTATTCATTTATTCCTACTAACTCGATGAAAACAGAGGTGATCACACTGAGAAACTGTCCATTTCAGAGAGGTGCTGTGCTCTGAACTGAGGTGACTGAGGCACACTGTCCACCCAGCTGCCTCTGTGGGCTGGCAGGAACAGGCAGCAAAGGAGGTGTGGTAATCTCCATGCTGCTGCAGCTCAGCAAAACACCAATATGTGTCAGAGCCCACAGTCAGCCTAGGAAGTAGTTACTCTGATAAAACCTGAAGATGCAGTGCTTTTAGTTTGTGCTCCCTCCCTCTAAGAAAAAACACTGGCTTATATAGGCCCTAATTTTAAGTACAACACTCCCTCACTACCCCCTCCCCCTGGGAAAAAAAAAAGTAAAAAGTAAAATAAGAAGTATAAAAAAAGAGGAAGTTACATTTAGCCCAAATCACTTAAATTTCCAGAGTGGCATGCCACACAGTCTCTTGAAAATGTTGTCCGACACAACTGACCTCATTGTGGTCAATTTAAACCAGCATTGCTATGAAAAGAAGCAGCGGTAAGGGCATTGCTTCAGTCACTCTGTCCATCTAAATTCAGCATTCCCCAAGCTGAACGTGGGACAATCAGGAGGATTTTCAGGACAGACTTGATCCATTCAATTCATGCCACTATACCACACACCAGCTTCCTCCTCCCTTCAGCTTCCAGTGACACTGCTTTCCTAGCAGTGGAAATGCGGCGCATTTCTACCAGCCAATATAAGGTTGGAAATTCCCCCACTCACTCCCTCCCTCCCTCCCTCCCTCCAGTAAGGTTTGTTCTCTTATTATTTGTGTATTACCATTTCATCTCTACTGCTTTACCACAAAGTGGGAAAAATATCCTCAGTCCACTCCTGCCATTTAAAAGAACATCCATATGCTTTTGGAGGAGCCTGCAAAAGAATAGACATGTTTTACTTTGCAAGTATTTGTGCTGGCACATGAAAAGCCAAGTGCTGCACACTATGCCAGGTAGCATGAAAACTCCATGATGCACATGTTATTAGTTTAATCTGCTTCATGCCATTAGAAGTAAAAACATAAAATAAAAGCATTCACCTTCCATTTACATAGCAAGAAAGTAAATTTCATGTCATTCAGAAATAGCATGTTTCTGTTTGTTCTATTTTCTGTTTGTTTGCAAGTAAACAATCTAACCAACCCACCTCTAAGAGGGTCATAACAGAGATTTTAAACAGAATGATTATGAAACTTCTGCATCAAGCAAATCACTTCTAGAGTTCTTGAAAGACTATATAATAAGGTTTGCTTTCTTAGGTCCTTCTACTGCATAGTAGTGCTCTGATGCCCTCTGCACATGGTTTCAAGCCCAGTTTCACAACACGAACAATAGTACAAAGCTTCTCCATCAGAAAATTTAAGATTTTCTAGTCAAACTATCCAAGCTCTAAGGTTTGAAGCCTGATTCAAGAGTAAAAGCTCTAAATTAATTTCAATCCTTTCTTTTCTCTGTCCTTTGACAAATGTAGGCCACAAAAATATCTATATTTATTTTTGTTTCAAGCTGTGCCCATGTAAGATTATTTGCTTTTTGCAAATGTTCCATTTTCAATTAAAAGTTTCTCGAATGAGCCAAGCCACTCATCTAATGGCATTACTTAAAACAGCTTAGGCAGAAGAGTGAAGTCACGTACGGATGCCCTTCTTCCTTGTGAAACCCGATGTTACCCATTTCCCATTTTTGTAGCCATTCCTCCTCTGTCACCACTCTCTCTTTCTGAGACCCAACATCAGAATCTTCCAGGAGCCCGGATGCATCCACTGAATGGTCCATGTCTCCAGGGAGTGCTTGTAGCTGTGAAAAAAGAGAGAAGAATTACCCCCACCCAATTCATAGTTTGGAACTGTCTCTTACTTCCTCGAACCGGACAAAAATTTAGTAGATCTCAAGAGATCACAATTAGGTGACAGTCGCAATGTAGCTGTACCGAACGCGACAGAGCAACCAGCACACTCTTGCTACCGATAGCTTCGGCCAGACCCCGTTTCCCGGGGCGACTGAACGCGCCTGTCCAGCACTGTGGGACCGCCGGTGCCCTCCCATTTCGCACCCATCGGGAAGCCCCCCCACCCCGGTAACGAGAGAGGGAGATGCCGACATTTCTCTCC
>JANPWX010000049.1:6170687-6204726 GCA_024734555.1 Trochalopteron elliotii
GCTGCCCTGCCCTGGGTGCCCCTCGGCAACCCCGCCCGCCGCCAGCTGTCACAGCCGCGGCCGGCGGGGCTGGGCGCCGCCGCTTTACTCGGGCTGAGTTTTAGAGGTGTGTGCGCTCCCCCGTGTTAATGAGGCTGCTCTGGCTTCCTCTCCGTCTCTGACAGTGTGTGTCTGTGTGGTTTCTTTTCTTAATTTTTTTTCTCTTCCCTAAAGACAAACTTGCTGCCAACTGTGCAGGTAAGCCCCACAAAGCTTTCCAATATAGGCCACGCATTACAGACGGATGAAACGTTATCGAATGTGACAGTGCGTTGTGCATCTCTCTCCTTTTAAAGGGCTCGTTTTCTCAGCCAGTAAGATGACTATAGGATAGGATGCAAAGTCATGTACAGCTTAGTAGAGTAAGCCATGTTTGTTTGTTCTATACGAATTTGTGGGTTTTTGGGAGGGTGTTTTATGGTTTGTCAGGGGAAGTGGGGACAAAGTATCACACACTTGATCTTTTTCTCCCTTTCTCCCCACCTCCCTCTTACCCCTCTTGAAGGCGTAACAGCAAAAATATGTCTGCAATTCTGTACAACTGATCTCTGCCTTTCAAAGTGGGCAGCCTCTCTGAATCTGAAATATTTTTACCAAACTTCCTGGTGAACTGACACTTTTTCTACTCCCCACGTACACAATGCAAAATTTGCATGTTCTTTTACCTTCTTGGATAAAAGGGCCCTACAGCAGCAGACTGTGATCACCTGATGGTCACCAAAATGAATCACCTGGTGCCTTGCTTGGCACTCCTTGCTCAGTTGGAAGCCTCTGACTTGTAAGGACCCTGGCATGTCAGAACTATTATTTACCATCAGAAGCTTAGGTGATACAGAGAGATACTGTTGTGCCACTGATACATCAAGTAAGCTCTAGGGGAAAAAAGCCACCATTTTCTGGGGCGTTTACAGCAATTTAGGGAAATCTCATGTAAATGAAACTGGTTGGTTTTCTTTTTTCTACTCTCCAACCTCATCCACGCCTATACAGTGGTAAGTTACAGTGAAGTGATGCTAGGGGTTTTGTTTCCCCGTATTTTCAGGTAATAGAGATTGACTTAATAATTTTTTCCTACCTCTGGCTAGTTGTAATTGGAGGGGGTACATGCAAAAACAAAGTTAAATTTTGTGTTGGGTTGTTTGGACTAATTTGTCACTTATGTGGATATCCTCATGTGATTTCTCTTTCTCTCACAAATAATTTCTTCTATCTTAAGAGGAGAATGAAGCACCAGTTTGCTTGACTTGAATCAGCTTAATATAAAATATTGTAAAAATTCCCACTCTCCACCTGTTACCTTGACTTTCAGTGGAATTTCTGAAGGAAGATACTGCTGCCTTGTCCATCACTGACAGCTTGAATAAGGAAGTTGCATCCTGAAAGAGGGAGAATTGAGAAGTCTCATATATATGTATATTAAAAAAACCCTCCCAAAAACTTTATTACAAACTGATCCCTATTACAAGGTAACATTCATCTTGCTGTGCTGTAGTATAAGGGGTTTATTTCCACTTCTTTTCTGTATGTTGTAGAGCACTCTTTAGATTCTCTTCTTGCTTTAGGCTGTCTTTGTGCTTTACTCCCTGTGAAAAGAACGCCTTTAATAATACCATTTTAAATATGCTTTCATATTTCTGCATCATACTTTCTCACACTCTGTAGTTTCCAGTTTACATGGTTAACCGTGGTCCATTCTGTGCTCCTACTAATGCAGTCAAAGACAGCTATAGAGCGCTCCCATGCCATAAATCTTTCATTTTGTCCTATAGAATACTTAACAACAAACTTTGTAATATCCCAATCACTTACAGCTGCAATATAATGGCAGTTTAGACATCAAATTCTGATGACTTTTCATAGGTGGCTGTGCAAGTCTTGGAACTGGTTGTTCATCTGGTATTAAACATTTCTTCAGTGCACTGTTTGGAAAAGTGCTTTACAGTGCAAATCTCTTGCTGCCAATAAATCAGCAGTTAGCAGGATGAGTGGTATTTGAATGCTTGCATCAGCATTGAACTGATGTCTGTTCACTTTGCCAACCCAAATTCCAGTCCAGGTCTTCACATAATGCAAATCAGATTATTGAAATCCAGGATATGCTGATCTGGAACAGCCTGTCAAGATGTACTCAGGGACCTAATCTTAACTACGAATTTAGTTTAAAATAGTAGTATTGTTCCTTTCCCGTAATGCCTCATTCCCATTTTCCTCTCAAATTAATAGTCAAGCTGAACAGGTTCTTACTTAGGTAACTCTGTGAAAAGTAGTATTGTGAGTGGCTGTGATTAGCTCTGCAAAATCAAGCAATTTAAATTAATTAACTATTGCCTACCTTTTTTCAGATCTAACAATACAATGTCAACGGGAAGGCTACGAACGAAGAAAAAGGCATGTTCTTCAGATCAGTCTCCAGACAACCTTCCTGTGAGGAGCTCTGGAAGACAGGTATTTATAATAATTTAAAGACACATGGGTTTGTACTTTGCTGTTTATTATTTTCTCTTGGCATTTGTAAAGAAAGTGGGCTTCTTTGTGTGTAAGTTGTCTTAGAGTACTTATCCACAGAGAAGGAGAATGAGTTAATTCTGTAAATAAGCAGGCTAAGTGTCTCATTTTGCAAACAATATTCAGAAAAGATAAATACACTATATAACCTGTAAGTACTTAATGTGTTAAAAATACTTAATGTGTTAAAAATCTGTCTGTACAGATTTCTGTACAGACAAAGCTGTCTATCCATCCAGACAGAGGCCTGAAACAACATAATATACAGTACCTTTGAGGCCCAGAAGGGACATTTGGTATACAGTTTTGTATCAAAAAAAATGCCCTAAGCCTACCTTAGTTCTTTTTTTTTCAGTCACAGATAGGATTGCCAGTTGTAATTAATATCAATAAATATTATAAAAGAGGAGATTTTCCGAATGAGAAATAAAATGAATGCATGAGGCTTGACTCATTAACACGTGATGGAGCTTAAAATACTATTTAAACTGTAAGCTTTGCTTCTAATTTCTTCAGTGCCATCCATTAGACCAAGACAAGACATTTTTAGATATAAATGATATTTCCAGTCTTACTGTGGGTTTGGGGGTTCTTTTGGTGGGTTTTTGTTTGTTCTTTTTTAGTAGGAAAACCTGACCTAATTTGAGAGCTGTTTCATGCTGCAGCTATCTCACAATGGCTACGAAGATTTTCATTAGAATCATTTTAACTATGGGATGCCACTCACAAGCTGCAAAACTGTCTGAATGCTGATTTGTAGAAGATGCATTTGTGTCATTTGTGGTCAGATTCCATCTATTCTTTATTAGGTGAAGAAGAAAGCAGCTGAAGCAGCAGATGATGATGATGAAGCGTCAGAGAAGAAATATAGAAAGTGTGAAAAAGCTGGATGCACTGCAACATGTCCTGTTTGCTTTGCCAGTGCAGCAGAAAGGTTTGTTACTTTTTATTTGCATTATTCATGGACTTTCTAAATCTGCAGCTGAAGTTTAGGATTCTAACAATATTCTCAAAAATTCCTTCATATCTAAATGTAGAGGGAGAATTGAAAGATACTGCTAATAGGAGTCTTAAGATGCCAGGAAAATGTCACAAGTTATTCCTGTTGTGGATAACTTTCTCCTGTGCAAGTTGCTAATTCAGATTCAGAGTATCTTTGGGATATGCTTGTTTATGTTATTAGTAGTGTCCTCTGGAACATGCCTTGCTTCTGTGAAAGTGAGAGCATATTAGTGTAATCTGAGAAAGCTAAACTTGCTTTCAAGATGGAAAATGAAACTGTCATTTACTGTAGAAAGTCTTTACCATTCTTTCACTGGAATGCTTTGCAGTCTGAGGTGAGATTCTGGGCCTTGAAATTTTAGGTCTTAGGAGAGACAGTCATACTTATCTGAACTCTTTGCTCTTGTACACTTTCTGAAGTGCTTTTGCATTCTTACCCTGGTGGTTTTGAATGCATGATACTGGCAAAGGTATACATATAATAGGCAACATGTTAGATCTCATTACGAAACAGGCACACTGCAGTTATGTAGCACTCCTCCCTCCCTGATAATTGAGACAAACTTTCCTTCTTTATAGCATGGAAAAATAAATAAAACTAATTATGTGCTTCATTTAGTTATATCCATGGATTGTTCTTTGGTGGCAGGAAGTCAGTATGTTCTGGATGTTGTCATAGGGAAGCCAAGTGTTTTGGCAGTTGCCTGAGACTTGTGTGGGAAGTGAGCACCTGTGAGATCAGCACTGGTGATATTACAGTTTTTATTTAGGAAACAATGCATATTGCTTACTCATCTTCTTGAATTGTTATTTTAATATTTTGATTTTCACCTTTCCCACCCCCACAAGTACATACTTTCAACTGCATCTATTTAAGATGAGCTCATTTCATGGCTATTTGAATTAGTAGCTTAGGTCACTGCTTTTTACCTTGCACATTTATCTTGAATAACTTCATTGAGTTCAATGAGAGTATTCTAAGTGAAGAACAATTGCTTTGTCTGATGAATGTAATCTTTGTAATGGATTTTTTTTTTTTTTGAGAGTAGTGAAGAACAAATGCCCAGAATGTGTAACCGCTTCCTTAGGGTTTTGTCTCACTGGGTTAAAATCACAAGTTGTTAATGAGAAAAAAATAGGCAACATCTGTTTTGTGTTCAGATTTGCCTTTGTAGTTTTGTCAGTTGGGGGGACAGAACATTGTAATGAATTATGAATCAACTGATCACTTCTACAAGAAAATATGCTAATTTAAATGATCCCTCCCAATTCTGCACTAATATTGGAACAAAATGCAAAAAAGTAAAGGAACTCTAAGTTCTTGTGGAGAGGAGCTTTGTCATCTTATACACTTCCAAAATGCTTTGTCTGTCACAGCACATATTCACTGTTTCATGTTCAGGAAATGCCTGCTTAAAGGGTACTAAAGACAGGCTCAGTTGACCATTGTTAGAGGGAGGCTGCTGGAAGCCAGTGTACATTGTGTACACTTTGCCTCCCTTGCATCTGGTGTTGCTTAGTTTGGAAACTGGAAGCGTTTGAGACAATTGAAATGACCTTATTGTTATTTGTATGGCTGTAGTGCCCTATGTAAGTCAGCCTTCATGAATGTAACATAAAGCCCTGGCTTGTTCTGAATATTTTGTTCACGTTCTAGAACGTGCTACTGTCAATGGAAATATTTTTTTCCCCTAAATGTACTATAAAACTATTTCTATGTCTTCTGCATTACAGATGTGCAAAAAATGGGTATACATCTAGATGGTATCATCTCTCCTGTGGGGAACACTTCTGCAATGAATGTTTTGACCACTATTACCGAAGGTAGATTTACCAATTAAGATTGTGTCCTTTCAGAGCTTATTAAAGTTGGGCAGCTGTTACAGCTGTTGAAACATCATGTACATAAACATAATACAAAGATTAGTCCTCTGTGCTTGCATTGGTCAGTGAGGCTTAGACATTGATGATAAAACTGCAAGTGTTGTATGGACTAATCAACTTAAACAGGGTAGCATGAACAAAACTGGTTAGTTAAGGCAGGCTGGTCTGTGTGCGCAACTATTCTGAAGCTTTTGTCTTTTTTAAAAACAATGTCAGAGAATTTTAAATTATGAGAACAATTATGAGTAAATGTGTTTTCCTTTAAGGTTCACTTTACACTGTGCATTCAGGAGACCTTGCCTCTCTATAGCAGTCCAATAAAAAGCAGTTAAAAATCAGTTTAACTCTTGTGGTTCAGTGACCATGAAGACTCTTGTCAGGCTGACAGAGTGCTTTCAGCTCCAAGCTCCTTCCCATTTGAGTGGGAGTTACATCCAGCTCTACCAAGACTTGTGTGCTTATGTGCTCAGCAGTACCCATCACTCAGTCCAGTCCTTATATACCAGGAATTGTGCTCATAAGCAACTGGACATAATGGTCAGGATGCAATTTACTGCTGTCATAAGAACAGTGATTCTCTGCTTTTAAGAGCAGAAATACAGTGCTCTCTACAGACTTTTTTCTCTGTCCTTATATAAAATGTTTAATTTTAGAGTGACTGTTATTGCTTGAAGCAAACTAGATATTAAATTTTCTGACTGCTTGCTGTTTTCTTTCTTCTTAGCCATAAAGATGGTTATGAGAAATACACTGCCTGGAAAAGGATTTGGACAAGCAATGGTAAAAGTGAGCCCAGTCCAAAAGCCTTTATGGCTGATCAACAGCTTCCTTACTGGGTAAGGTGAAAGGTGATTTATTTAATAGGAATGTGATGTTCTGATGTGTTTCTGATATTCTACTGTTCAAGCAGCAGATCAGTTGAGTTTTTGTGGGTTTTTTTCCCTAGTATTAGACGATTGTGGAAAAGAGCAAGATAAAAATTCTGATCAGCTTCTCCACTGTTGGAGACTTTCTCCACACCCCACAAAGACCAATCTTCTGTTACTTTTCAGTGAAGAAGCAGCTGTGATTTTCAGGTAGAATAAGATTTGGCAGGGAAACTATGAGTGTGAAAACTTTGAAATCAGATTTTGTGTTTCCCTGGTAAAGAGAGCAGAACACAGGAATGGAAAGAAGTTTGGTGGTAGTAGTGTTTTGTTTGAGGGTTTTTTTTTAAGTGATGAAGAATATATTTTTTGAAGTAATACTTGCAAAGTCCACTGAAGACCATAGTAATGGGGAATTGAATTAATTTTGGCCTTAGGTTCTGTGCAGAAATTCAGTTTTGCGTGAGATAGGTAAAAGATTTCTGTGGACCAAACACTACGTATGACCTGATGATTACACAAGAATGTATCTAACAATTATATTTTACAACTTTCTCATGTCTGGCTTCTTTCTAATTGGTTATTTAAGTTGCACTAATCTTATCTGTAATCACAAGCAACAAGTAAAAACATGTTTGTTTTTTGACTTGTAGGTGCAGTGCACAAAGCCAGAATGTGGTAAATGGCGTCAGCTGACAAAGGAAATCCAGCTAACACCACAAATAGCAAAAACCTACAGATGTGGTATGAAACTGAACAATTCCACCAAGGTACCACACAACAGTTTTGCTCATATTGAAATGCAACAAATTGGTATTTCTTGTTTGCAGAAATTAATTTCTTCTTGCTTGCTGCTCAGTGTCTCTAATGTCAAATGATAATCTGATGGCCTGGAGAGTTGCACAGTGACAGGTCTACGTGCTGCTTGCACTTTTTGTTTTCTGACAGGAAACATCAAGAAAGAAGTATCTGAAATACCTTTGTCTGCACAGTCAATTGTAAAGTCCTTCAGCTGGGGGATTATCAGCATGTACAAAATAGACATACACCAAAATGCTCAGTTCAGTTTTGTTTGGTCTTTCTTCATTATTAAGGAAAGTATTTGAAAAGCTCAGTGAGCTTTTCCTAATTGCTATCAAGTTTGTCATGGAGATTTACATGAAAAGTTTCAGCTTTAGCATGAAGATAACTCCTGAAATTTGAAAGAGTCCCTAAAGTGCCACAGAACCTATATGGCACTTATGACATGAAAATAGTGACCATATGAAAACCTGAAAGGTCAGCATTTAATTTTGAAACTCTGTGATAAAGATACTCTTAAAATAAATAAGAAACTCTCTTTTATAGTGTAGACTAGAAGAGTTGCTCTGGAAAATTAGGGGATATTTCCAGAATTTTTCTTTAAAATTCTGTAATTTTTTTTTCCTGAATTTGTTTGTTTCAGTGTTCCACCCCATTTTATGGAACAGAATGTATACTTTAATGTCTGATCAGCAGAAAGTTAATAAATGAGATACATTTTTCAGAGTGCTTTTGCTTTATGGTGGGTTGCGTTTTTAACCTACACATTTCTCTACTTTTTTTTTTTAACAATCATGTCTACCACAGAAGGCTAACACTAAGCACTTTTTTTTTAATTTAGAGAATTATTCCATAGAAAATTATTTTGCTTTATACTTAATTTTTTCCGTATAGCTTAAAAATAGCTCCCATACTATTCACTTTTCTTTCAGACTGAGGGCTCAGACCAGTGTTCCATGCCTGAGGACTTGGTGAGTAGTGGCTGTTCCTCCTCGTTTGTCCTAGAATATGAAAGCAATCTTAAAGCATGGCATATTTATTTCCCTTTTTATTTTGATTCTTTGGCCAATTATGTCAGTTTTTATGCATTTTGCTCAGGAAACTCTGACACTATTTGCAACAGAGTCTAGGGCCTTTTGTTTTCTCATCTTTTTCGTCTTTTCCCTTACCATACTAAGTAGCTTGCAAGTGGTTTGTGGTGTCCTTCAGTTGTGGTCTGTGACTCAAAGTTTACTCCTAATTCTTATTTTTGATCAGGCAAAATAGTATCCAGTTGCCAACTTTCAAGTAAAATTCCCCATCCTAAAATTTCCTTGTCTTTCAGGTGGTTTCTATCTTAAGTCAAGCTAGTCTCACTTTTTTGAAGACTGCAAGAGAGCACCTAAGCATGTTTTCTCTCTCCTCTCCCTCATAATACAAAATGTACATGCAAGATGTATGTTGGTGTTTCAAGCGGCTTGTGATCATGTCACCCTGCATTTCTGATTTCATTTAAACTTATGTTCAATAAGCCATGTTCACAAGTGTACCCGAGGTACTTCTGTCACAGGGAACACACTTAAGCTTATTGTTTTCTCATGTAAAAGCTTTGTGGCTTTGCTTCCCTAATGCACATCTGACTTGTAAATCAAGGGTGAATCGTTAGTGCTTGTTAGGGTTCCAGAAGGTCTTTGATGGGGAGAGCAGAATTGAAATTAAATTGATTGGTTAGTGTGGACATAGTTCCAAGTGCAGATTTCTGGATGCATAAGGTACTGTAAATTTTTTATAAAGGCCTTAATAGGGCATAGACGTGTTGTTATGGCATGTCTTTTTTTCTTTGCTTTCCACGTGGTGTGGTGTTTGTGAAATTTCAGCTCCATGTCTGAGAAGAGATCAATACTACAGGTTTGTTGTGTCAGGCTGCGGAAGAGGAAAGAGGGGGAGAAAATGTCTTGCAATGTCTTATGACTTGCAATTCTGAGATTGGTCCTTCCAGTGCTTTTTGGTCTCAGTTTTGGAGGGAGGGCAGAAATGGGTTCATTTTTCAATGTTTTTAAAGTACTGACATGTTCTCTTCTCCCCTCTTTCCTTCACTTCTCCGCTTGGCCAGAGAGTGGCTGAAGTTTCAGACCATTGGTGGTACTCCATGCTCATACTCCCTCCTTTGCTGAAAGACAGTGTGGCAGCTCCCTTTCTAGCTGCATATTATCCAGACTGCGTGGGCATGAGTCCATCCTGTACCAGCACTAATCGGTTACCTGGTGAATCCAACCTTGCGAAGTTAGAGCACTTAAAGAGCGTGGCTAATGTGACTGGTAAGGGGCATCTGCAGGGCTCTCTTGCTTAACTAGGTGTGATAAATTCTGTCTTATATTGAGTTCATAAGGCACATTAATTCCCCTGATTCAGAACACTGGTTCTGTTCTCAGCACTAACACACAGTCTCTGTGTGACTGCCTCTGTCGTTTGATGCCATTTGTTGTTTGTACGATAAAGGCAATACATTTCTTACGGGAGTAAGCACAGACTGCAGAGGCTCCTTGTGTGCCACTGTCGTGTGTACAGAAACAGGAAATTACTATGCAGGTACTTAAAGACTGTTTGCATTCTTAAGGAAATGGAGATTTATCAAAAAAAAAAACCAAAACAAAAACAACCAACTCAGGATTCTGCTAGTTTTGATATTGTGGATCTTGGGCACTTTGAAGAAAAGAATATGATTTCTTAAGGCACTCAGATTCTATGTAGTTTATTTTTTTTGTGACAGCCTGGGAGTGCAGATCGGCAGAATAGGTCAGGTATAGAGAAAGGTAATTCAGGATTGTCATAGTCATCTCAGAGAGAGTGCTTTGAGGAAATTTCAGCTTCTGTGTTGTCTCAGCAGTCTTTGTTCTCCTTAGGTGCTGAAAAGAAATCTGTTCATATGTTCAACAGATGTTACATCTGCTTAACAGGAAACTTCATTACATAGAGCTACCAATACTGAATGTGGAAGATGATTAATTATTACCCCTTCTGGGAAGTATTGGGAGTTGAAGAAGAAAGGAGTTCAGGGTACTGCCTGAGTTTGTATAGTGATGCTAGTCCTCAAACTTGAATTTAGATCTTACTCCTCATGGCATTGGAGTGCCATGAAACATTACTGTCTCTTTGACAAAACTTCAGCTCTGATAGATCCAAGGCGTATCCATGAGGCAGCAGGGCAATAATTAATGCACAGCCTAGAGGGCAGGAGAGAGGAGAGCCATATAAATGGAATCATTCTGGAGGTGCCTAGAGGCTGGAAAGCTTCCTTACTAGTTATCTGGGTGAGGTCAGTGGATTGTTTTAGAGGGAGAAGGACGCCATGAAGATATGATGGGGTGTGACTAATTCCTGGTGCGTCTTTATTCAGTTGCAGGCATGAACAAGTATTTCCAGCCTTTTTACCAGCCTAATGAATGTGGTAAAGCACTTTGTGTGAGGCCAGATGTCATGGAACTGGATGAGCTCTATGAGTTCCCAGAATATTCACGAGACCCTACCATGTACCTGGCGCTGAGAAACTTGATTTTGGCTTTGTGGTACTCAAACTGCAAGGTAAGAGATGCTGGTAGTAAACTTGTTTGTTTAGAAATAATAGGAGATTTTCTGGGATGAGGACTCACTTCTTGGATGTCTCCTTATGCACCAGAAAAATTGCTCCCATGTTTTTGAAAATCCATTCTAAGATTGGCTGGATTCTGGGGGCTTGTTGGGGATGAGAGTTTTTTGTTTTGATTTATTTCTTTTTTTTTTAATGTAATGAATAGGAGCTTCTTCTGCAGTAAAAATCAAGTTTTTAAATTATTAAAACTCTACAGTGCCTGCCCAGCTATTAACTTTTAAAAGGGATGCTTGAACACGGCTTAACAGTGTTTTGTGGTGCTTTGTGATTTTTTTTTTCAACCTGATTGTTGGACAGGGAAGTGACTGTCTTTTTATTTAAGCTAAGCCTATGGGACTGCTTTCAATAGAATGGCTGAAGTTTTATGTACCAAAGCTTTCTGATATGAATGTCTGCATTTATGTGAAAGGTTTTGGATATTAATCTCCTTTTCCCTCAGAATGCCATTTTGGAATGGATTTTACTGGAATGCCATTGTGAACATTGCCACCATGTAGATTCATTTTGTAAACAGAAAACTGTTTCAATACCATTTCTGTACTAATAGAACATACCATGGAATTATCAAAAGTCTCTTGTAGACTCATTTGGTTTTATTCCATGCTAATCTTGCTTAATAAATTGTTACCTTACTGTGTAAAGCTCACTAACAAGAAATTTCCACAAAATTCTTTTAAAATGCGCTCAGAAGCCTGAGTCATGATTTTTTACCATTTGGTTTACAGTTTAAATACAATGTAAACATATGAATAAGTGGAATACTAGAAAATCAACATTTTCCATTCTTCCTTTCTCTTTTGCAGGAGGCTCTCACCCCTCAAAAATGTATCCATCATATAATTGTTCGGGGGCTTGTGCGGATCCGCTGTGTACAGGAAATGGAGAGGATCCTGTATTTCATGACAAGGAAAGGGCTAATTAATACAGGGATTTTGTCAGTCAGTCCTGACCAGTACCTTCTTCCCAAGGAATACCACAATGTAAGTTGCTGTAATAATCCCTACATTATTAGTGCTATAAAACTACATGGTGCATGCAATAATTTTTTTGGGTCTGGATTTTTGGCTCATTTACATAAATGGATGGAATGATAGGTAAAATTACATCTAAAACCTAATATGTGGAGTTTTTAACAGTGTTCTCTTATGCCTTCAATGGGTATAGAAACAACATAAATTAGAATCCTTCCAAAAAAGATTTTTTTCCCACTAAAATCTATCGAATTCATTCCCATGTATTTGTGCTTCCCATGTGCTGTTCAAATGGATGGGAACTGTGTGGAAAATATACAGGTTCTGTGGCTCCTATAATACACCTCTGTTTCCATAGGTGAGGAAACTGCTATTCCATGTTAGTCTGCAAGAACTATGATTAAAAGGGAACATGTTTATGACTAGCAAGTTGTTAGATATCACCCAAAACTTATTAATGTATTCTGTAAGAGAATATCTCCTAGAAATTTTACGTCATCTTTGGAAAGTGTATTTGTAGGTGTTTTTAATTTATAAAATAGTTTTTACTGGTCAACCCAATCTATGATTGAAATCTTTACAAGGTAAGTATATTTCTTGTCTGATAATTCAATTAGATTCCTACTTTTGTTACTGAAAACTTCAGCTCTTTCTGTTAGAAGAAACGGAGACATCTTCTTCTAAAATCCTTAAAAACTTTAACTATTTTCAAAGCTACCACTGTTCTTTTTCCTATAGTAAATGCAGTGTCATCCTTAAAAGTTGTCACAGATTACTTTAGATAAGAGAGACTAGATTTCTGAAACCTACAAACATTTTTACCTTTAGCAAATGAGAGTAAAATTACAATTTCTATTTTATTTGTAACTATTTTTATTTAAATACTTCAATATTTTTTAGAAATCTGTCATTATTGTTGGGGCTGGTGCAGCAGGATTAGCAGCAGCCCGACAACTGCACAACTTTGGAATTAAGGTAAGAAGCTTTAGAGTACATTACTTTAAAAAAAATCAGACCTCCTCTGCTTTGAAAAGTGTTGTTCATCAAAAAGAAAAAGCTTACATTCTTGTTTCAAACATGTATGTATAGGGCATCCTAATTAATTTGTGAAATCTGGGGTTTTATTGAGTAAACCTGCTGTTTAAAACTAGTATTTATTTGTATCTAAAATTAAAAAGCATGCAGCATATATATTTTGTATAGACGCTGCAGCCAGATCATTGTGTTTAACAGCCTGTAGCATGCCTTAAACTCCAATTTTGAGATTTCCCGAATAAATCTTCAGCTTTTTTTAAAAAGAAGGCTTATTTTTGTTAGGGTTGTTTCTAAAGTAACAGTTATATTTGTACATGTATATCCCAAAGTGTAACTTTTCTAAGATTATTTCAATGCATAAATTAACTACAAATAATCCAGAAATGGAAAAAAGCGTTAAGATTTGCTAACACTGCTGGATTGCTTGGGGCGGGGGGGTGGAGGGGGTGTTTGTGTTTTGTTTTCTCCTTTTCTCTGGAGTTGAACAGATACGTTTAGTAGAATTAAATCTTCCAATTTACTAAGCTGCATTTTGCCACAGGTCATTGTCTTAGAAGCTAAAGACAGAATTGGTGGCCGAGTGTGGGATGATAAGACATTCACAGGAGTCACGGTTGGAAGAGGTGCACAAATCGTCAATGGATGTGTCAACAACCCAATGGCACTAATGTGTGAGCAAGTGGGTTCCTGCAGTGGTCATGATTATCACTAGTGAAAAACTTGTTAAAGCCAGGCTCAGATGGCTGGGTAAGGGTGGGAGTCCTTTTCTTGTGACATGATTAAAATCCTGTTCTGCATTGTAAGTAAACTCCATATTGCTAATATATCTTTGATAATAGTTGGGAATAGAGAAGGGTTGTAGAATGGTTTCAGGCACATTATGTAAAGAAAAACATGGTGGCTCCAGCTTCAGAACTAGAAGAAACCACTTTTTTCCTCTTTTCTAGAGATAGTAACATAAAAGGTCCCCAGCAGCTTAGGGCTGAGAAAGGCTTTACTGTGGGAGGCTACTGCTTCTGTGATGGATTTGCCTTTGCTGCCTCTCGATATTTCTTGCTAAATTCTGCACAAGTTAAGATTAACGTGTCTAACAATTAAATTTTTACTGATGTAAACATGCTGTGATTCAATTTCTCCAAAAATTCTTATTACTTGCTGGTTTGGTTTAGGTTTTTGGAGGCAGGAATCTGAATTTTTCCATGTGGAACCTAAGTATGGGTTTTGCTCAGAGACGCTTGCAAATCCAGCCCATGCCATTTAAATTGTTTAGTACCCTATAGTGCCATGGAGAAATTGTAGGTTTTTTTTAAAAATCATGTTTTATTTATGAAATGGGGAACAATAACTTCTGGATACACTTCATATCCTCATCCCTTTGTGGTCATTTAATGTAATTTTTCATTGAAAGTACAGCAGTATCTTAAGATCCGCAGTGGTGACCAACAGCCTAGAGAGACGTGAGGATATGTTAAAAACCCTGGACCATGCCCTAAGTAACAAGGCCCTAGGAAGAAATTAGCACTATATTTGTGCTGTTTGTCTGGATTGACTCTGTAGAATGTAAAACCATCTTTATTTGAATTGAGCTCTGTTGTGTTTTCAATGTAGGTTTGACAAGCAAAGCAAGGTTTAATTCCAAATAATTTCTTTCTTTGCTTGTTTACTAATAACACTGGTGGTAACTGGCAAGCAATATCCTGTCAGTTCCTGAATTCAGGGAACTGTTTGGGCCTCACACACCAGAAAGTTGTAGAAAGTAACTGATTTTAATTGTGACTTAGAAAATAAATTGAGGTAGAAATAAAGGAGACTGGTTCATCATGTTTCATTACCAGACTCTAAATTTCTGTACTAGCCCTTGCCTGACAGGAAAGTTGCAGAGGAGGTTTCTGTGAATCCCCAATAAAGGAAAGGATGGAAAGTGGGGACAAAAACAATTTGTGGACAATTAACAGATAGAAGGATTGTTCGTATTCCAGTCTGAAGAGAGCAAGAGTTACTCTGACTAAAGTTGTTGTTTTTTAAATGGTATCACTTAAACGTGAGGCATTCACCTTAGGTTAAATAACTTTGAGCAGGCGGGGTGCTGTAGTTTTTCCATACTTAAAAAAGCAATAAAATGTCTTTTTCTTAAGCTTGGCATTAAAATGCACAAACTAGGGGAGAAATGTGACTTGATCCAGGAAGGTGGAAGGATAACAGATCCCACTATTGATAAACGTATGGACTTTCATTTCAATGCCATCCTAGATGTCGTCTCTGAGTGGAGAAAAGATAAAACCCAACATCAAGATATTCCTCTTGGTGGTAAGTGAGACATGTATTGCAAAGTGAAGATGTTGGCTGTGTTCATAAAGTTCTATATAAAATTGGCTCTTACATCAGACATTATTAGAAGTGTGTGGCTGTCCATCTGAACTTAAAACCAATAGATATTTCTGATATTGTATCTTGTTTTCATGAGGTAGCTTTTTCAGTATAACTAGCGTCAGTAGCAGTTCAAAAGACTTGCTTCTGGCTGAAGCAGGTCATAGCTAGACTTAGCTCTTACACTTTTTGACTAATCTGCCTAAAAAAGAGCCTGATCAAAGCCTTCTGCTGGCAAGAACAGTCCCATCTCCATTGGTAACGACTCCCACCACATTTACAGCTTGTAAATTCAACAGCAAAAAATAAACTTGCTCAGAAATGTCTGCCTCCCAAATCTCTTCAGCATGGATTCTGTAAGACAGAATTAATAACCCCTATGTTCTTCGGTGAACCCTAGATCAAATTTCCCAGTTCTTTGATTTTGTAAAAATTAATCAGGATTTATTTGCAAGGATCCTCCATTATCTTGATGTGTATTTTACCTTTTAGAAATCTTCAACTGTATATTGATGATAGCTAAACAATTAATTTCTCTTCTGTCTCACTCAGAAACCTATGAGTAAACAACAAAGTTGTACTCCATCACTGGAAAGATCTTGTGGTTTTGTGTGTTTTTTTTTTTTTTTTCTATGAGAAGAAAAACATCTTAGTACAAATTAGCAATAAACATGAAAATCTTGTGATCCAGGGAACAGGATGTTGAAATGCAGTAGCACCTCTGACAAACTGTCATATATTCTTATTTTAAATGTGTTCTTTCACAGAAAAAATACAAGAGATCTATAAAGCCTTTATTCAGGAGTCTGGTATCCAGTTCAGTGAGCTGGAAGAAAAAGTACTACAGTTCCATCTCAGTAATTTGGAATATGCCTGCGGCAGCAATCTCTCTCAGGTGAGTTTTGACAGCTGTGTTCTGAAGTGACTGACCTTCACAGAAGACAGAGTTGGAAGTAACACTGACAAATCACCTGATCCATTCTGTGGCTCTGGAGGAAGAATCAGCTATCCTGACTATTCCTACACCCATCACCTGTTGTTTGAAAATACTGAGACACTGACTCCAACACTGCCATATTTAATCTGATGAGAGTTCCTGACGTGCTTCCAGTGAGATGCTCGTTAAGTAGAAGTTGAGAGTAGATGTTTAGAAGGGAGCTGGGCATTTTGCTGAGATGCTGGGTGATATGATTCACAGGAGAGTTACTCCTCCTAAGATCTTGGGTGTGACTTCTGCTTCTCAGTTCTGTTTAGAAACTGAGGTATTCCTCTACTCCACGATGTATCTTGAGAATAAACACATTTGACTCCTGAAGTGTTCCAACCCCCTGGTGGTGAGCCCCAGTTCACCAGTCCTAGGTGCTCTCTTGGCTACATGGTACTTGGCTGCCCTCCTGACTTCAGTTTTAACCAAGTAGCTCCAGGAAATACAAAAGTATCATATTGTTGGCAGTGCATTGTTTACTCAGTCCTGTTGCTACATTTAAAGACATTTAGTGTCAATTGTACTACAGCAGTGGGACTGGTATGTGCAGATGCACAAATCTGAACTGAGAAGTGCACAAAAACATAACAAAAATCTGCAAGACAATGCCATACCAGAGCAGTTACTGGAAAATATTTTGATAGGTCAAGTTTTCATATTCCATAAGTGCCCAGGGGAATTTTGAAAGATGCAAAAATCTACCTTACCTTCAATTTTAAAATCAAAATATGATTGATTTTATGCATCTGCAGTGATAGGAATTGGCGTTTGAATAGTAGTTTGAGAATTGTTTCAGATTTTTTACTGCTAAATGGCAATTTCTTAGTGCAAATACCACTCTTTTATTAACGATAAGGTTGCAGGGGCTGGGGAACAAGTTCAATGAAAAGTATCATGGAATAACCTCCAAAGTGACAGAAAAAATCCATTGAGCTGGGGGATTTTTTGTGTCTTGTTTTCCCCTTCATGTTGGGAAATGAGGTATTTCCATTTTTATATGAAGTCCTAAGGCTGTAAAATTTGATTACCTTGCGAGATACAGACAACTGATATAAATACACTGCAATTCATCTGGATTTTTGTACTATTGTCTTTGTTTTCTCTACTAAACAGAACCATAAATTCCCTGCTAATGACCAACCCATGTTATGACTTTTCTTAGTCCAGCAATTCATATGTTACGTATTAGCATTAGGTAAACAAGCATTTTGATTTTGTCAGCATTGCCATAAATTCTGGTGATACGCTTCTTTTTTCCAGTTGCAAACGGGCTAGGGTGGCTTCTTCTAAAGCGTGGAACTTTTCGGAGTACCCATGTCCCCTCACCAGTAGAAACAGCCACTTGTGTTCTGTCCACAGGTATCTGCACGCTCATGGGACCATAATGAATTTTTTGCCCAGTTTGCTGGAGATCACACTCTTCTAACTGTGGGATATTCAACTGTGATTGATAAGTTGGCAGAAGGGCTGGACATCCGGCTGAATTTCCCAGTGAGTATGGAAAGCATTGATGCAGTGCCTGTCTTGGATTGCTTTGAAACACCCAGTCATATATTTGTATTCTTTGGGACCACGTGAATCTGTGCTGTGACTGTTTCAATTGGTCTTTAAAAAAAAAAACAAGAGGACAATTTCAACATTCTGAAATTCTTCCTGAGGACTATCAGTACTTAAATATTATGATATGATGATATTACATGTTAGAATCACGATGAGTTTTGTTTTTCAGCTTCATGGACGCTATTTTTTGTCCTTCAGGATTTCTCTGGAAATTTGTGTTATTCACTTTCTAGATTGCTGATCAGTGCTATTTTAGCTGTTCTTGCTGAAATTTGCATTGCATATGTACAGTTTGTAGTACAGTCTCTCAATGTATCTTTCAACAGGTTCAGAGTATTGACTATTCTGGTGAAGAAGTGCAGGTCACTACTGCAGATGGAACAGTGTGGACAACACAAAAGGTACCAAGTATGCTTCAAGACTAAGAATTTTAGAGAACACACAGTACATGTCCTTTATTTCTCTTCTTTCTCTTGGAAGACTATTTAGTCCATTTTCTCCCCATTCAAAGACGAATACTCATGTATTTTAGTGACCTTTATTTGGGTGTCCTAGGGACTAATTTTTGGCAAGCATGCTTGAGATTTGAGTATAAGTTGATTTGAAAAACTAAGGACTATAAAGGGTAGCACTAAAAATATGAAGCAAATAGATTTTTTTCAAGTGACATTTATGTTATCTAGTTCCATTCCCTGCTCAGCTTTACCCCATTTAGCATGTGTATCCTGTTAAAATTTCCAGGATTTGAAAACCCCTATTTCTCAGTTTCTCTTATTCTCTGTATCCCCACTTTCTTCATGCTGAGTAATTTAGCTTTCAGTAATTTTTAAAATGGTACATAAACTTGATAAAGATTGGATTGACATCAACGGTGTTACTGAGTGTATTTTAAAGAGACAGAATCTCTAAAGGAATTCAAACAAAACCAAACCACTGACTATCTCTCATTTCAAACAGACACTTTTGTTAATCTGAGAGTTATTGACTATATCATTTACTGAAGTATTGGTAGCATGGTTAGCCACTGGTCAAGCAGTTCAACAGACTGTGATTTAAAATCAGTGAACTGTGGGATCTGTTCTCACCTGAATGTAAGGCATGTGTTTCCTATTAATGGGAACTAAAACCTGACACTCATCTAGAAATGTCTGGTGTGTTATTATGCTGCATCCTACTGGCATAATTCAAGATAGTTAGGAGGATGCTGTGAGGCTTAAGAGCTGTATTCAGGTTTTGGTACTGTTGTGATTGTAGCTATTTCTTGCAGGTATTAGTGACTGTACCACTGGCCCTTCTTCAGAAAAATGCCATTCAGTTTAATCCTCCACTGTCAGAAAAAAAAATTAAAGCCATTAATAGTTTGGGAGCAGGAGTAATTGAGAAAGTAAGTGGTTTTGTATTATTTTTAATTTTCTTTTCATAGAAACATTGGCTGCATTGTCCCTGTTGCTTTTGCAGTGTATTTATCAGGGTTTATGATGCATAAACATACATTTATATTTTACTTGCATACAGTAGCCCAGGAGAGCAAAATGTTATCAGGGATCACATGTATTTCTGTTTCTTAGATTTCACAACTTAATGACATTTTAAAAGAAACTGTTCACAGAACAATTTCATGGCTTAAACATTTCGTGTCTGATTTTGATTCATGATAGTCTTGGATCTTCCAGAATTCCAATAATGGTTTTATTTCAGGTCATTTTAACCGAGTAAATTCACGAAGTATTTGTGAAAAATACTGAAAGTTGTGTGTTTGACCAATGTAAAATCTCCTACCCTTTCCCAATACAAAAACACAGCCTCTCCTGAAAAGCTTCCCAGTAAGATGTGTGCTTAGAACAAAACAGTAAGAAAGTAATGCCAAAAACAGGATTATAAGAATGTTGAAATTTAAAGACAAGCTTAAGAAACTCCAAATACAGGATGCTGCTCATTTAAGTTATACATTAGGTTTTCAAAAAAAATCTGCTGAATTTCTTGAGCCTTTTACACAGTTACTTCCATTGTGGATATGATATTCTGTGCATTTGCAATTTATGACATGAGCATTTTTTTTTGCTTTGCCTGTCCCCCCTTGGAGGACAGGTTCATATATTCTCTGTTGAGACTCACTCTTAGGAAGAGCTGTGTCTAAATGAGTGGAAACAGGAAAATGTATCAGAAGAACATATACCATATCCTGTTATGAGTTTTGTGGTATGAAATGCTTAAATTCCATTTTTCTATATCTTTCTAGATTGCCTTGCAGTTTCCATATAGATTTTGGGATAGTAAAATTCAAGGAGCTGATTTTTTTGGTCATGTTCCACCCAATTCCAGCCAGCGTGGGCTCTTTAGTGTCTTCTATGACATGGATCCAGAGGTATGATACATGCCAACTGTATTTTCTCTTGGCCCTTCATAAATTCAGTTTGAAATCTAGGTGCAATAATTACTGAACAACAAAATTTTTCTTCATCTCCCCTCCCCCATCTGAAACTGCTAAAAGCAATGGAAACAGTGTTATTTATCAAGATAAAGCTCATCAATATTTTGTTGTAATAAATGGGGATGTTTTCCATTGTTTGGACACAGACTAATATACAGGCAAGTATGTTCTCAATTTCTACTGAAGACAAGGTTGTAATACCTTACTATAAACCTACTAATGTGGGAAAAAGGCTACTAGTCACTTCCAGGTTAGGACCTCTGCTCCCCTGTTAAATCAGTTAAAAATGCAGTTAATCATCGTTGACTTATTAATGCTTACTGGCTTGCAGGAAGTTGGAATAGCAGAAGAAAAGACAAACACCAAGTTCTGTGTGAAACTGAGATCTGTAGGGTCAGTCTCATACTCATGAATTCCGAAGCAAATTCAAACCAGTGGATTGACATCACATTTCTCTTCCCTGTCAGTTCCAAGCAGACGCATTACACATTTATATTATATCTCTTCATGCTTTTACAACAACTGCTGCTTACTACTTTGCAGCAATTAAAAGGCCATTTTGTAAACCTGATGTCTTACTCCAAAAGGAAACCATCCTGCAACATTTGTGCTGTTACTGATTTGTGCTTGTATACAAAACTTTGCTTAAATAAGTTCTCTCTAGTACTCTTAAGCTCATGTTACAAGAGGTTCAGCTTGCTGGTGCTGTCCAGAGATCCTAAATATAATGCTTATTTTGCTTAACAGCTATTCTCGACTAGTTATCGAAGTTAGTAACAGAAGAATTATTGCCTTACATAAACAAAGGAGGCAGAATTCCTTAAAGGCCCTGAGAACCTGTGTGCTCATCCCTACTCACCACTTCACCTCTAAAACTTCTGCGTGGTAGCAGATGTCATGAAGTGGAAGGAAATACTGGTAGATGTGACATTTCATTTCGTGGTCCAAAATCTGTTGGTAAAAACCTAGTATTGATCTAATCAAAAACATATTTAAATATTTAAATAGATTTAAGTATTTAAATAGACTCTCTCTGTCACCACATTTTGAAAATGGAGTACAGCTGAGGTAAAAGTTGGCAAAAACTGAAGCTTAAGAGGGTGCATAAAGAATAACACTATCAATGTATTTTTTTGGGGGTACAGCCTTTAAGTGGGTAGATAGGAAGTTTTCAGTGAATTCAGCAAGTTGTAAAAGAGGCTGACTGTAACAGATCTGTGAACAAGACATCAGAAGATGTAGTAATTTGTGCATAAATACTGTAGAATATGCACCCTTTGTTCCAAGGAATCAAATCTGCTTTTTTCTACAACAACAGTTGCTTTGCAGCTGAAAATATCTTTGCAATACCAATTAAAAGAGACTGTTTATTAAATACTTAATAAGGTCTTGTTTTTAGGGCAAAGAAAGCATTTTAATGTCAGTGGTTACTGGAGATGCTGTGACAACCATCAAGAATTTAGATGATCAACAAGTACTGCAACAGTGTATGACTGTACTCCGAGAGCTGTTTAAGGAGCAGGTAAGAGAAGCCTCTTTTATTAAGAGATTAATTAACTTGTCACCAGAATAAAGCTTTCAAATGTAGTACTTCGTGATGTATAGGCAGACCTTTGACATTTAAAACTATTTTTCTTTTCTTGTCAGTTTCAGGGAATAGGTTTTCTTTGAGACATACTAAAAATCATGATTTTTGGTCTCTTGTGTGAAAAATAAATATTGAAATAATCTTTTATCTCTCTGAAGAACAGTAATATTAACTGAAAAATAGAAATGAACTATCGTACTTTAAAATGCTTTTTAAAAGCAAAATTAAAAGCAGTACTTTAGGCAGGTAACACAAAACATACTTCTTACTTAGTTGTCACTTTTTTTCTGGTCATCACCACTTCTAATATGTGATAAGATCTTTAGGCTAGACGACTTTGATTTCTGCCTTCCCCCATGCCAAGGCAACTGAAATTACAACACCCCCAAACCAATCCAATCCAATCCATTTCTCTTCTGCTAACTAACAACCCTTTCTCACCTGCCTTGGGGTGGAGGTAAGGGCAAATGATCTAGCAAGGGCCCTACATTCTGAATGTAGAAAAAACACTAGATAATTGTTTTTTTCCTTCCCCCACATCATCATTCGGATAAAAACTAACAGGGAAATCTTGGGCAAGCAAAACACTATCACTCAACAATGTTATTTGCATTCCACTCTGGAGATAATAATGCCTCAATTAATTTACTTAGAGCAGTTAGATCCCCAGGAATGATTATGTTCAGGGTTGGTCTCTCAAGTTTTACTGATGGTTCAAATGTTAGGATTAAAGGTCTTGGAAGAACTTCAGTATCTGAAAACTCAGCAATTCCTAGAAACATCCATTTGGTAATGGCTTTGTTGTTACTAGAAGCCCATGCAGTGGAAGTTCACATACCTGTATCTTGATCACATGAAGATGTAGCAAAGGGGTCTTTGGTTTCAGTGCCACTGTGGTCCAGAAGAGTGATTTTCACAGCTGTCTCCATTTTACAGCAATTGTGAATTTCAGTCACCTGAGGATGATGCAGTGGGATTTTCAATGATAAGACAGCTTCAGGGGTTTACCAGAGCTACTTCTGGGATGTGCATACAACTTGTCATATTTGGATGGTCCTTGTCTTGATCACTTGAGCTTGAGTTTCTCATGTGGTGCCTGAATGGAATTTATTTGTTGATACCAGACATTCTGCAAGAGGCAACCAGAGCTGCTTCTGTTTACTTGTCATGAGCTCGTCCAGAGCAAGAGACAGCTGTAGCTGACTCAGCCTTCATACAAGTGTTTTTCAGGCTCTTTTTGGTAGAAATCTGTGGAATTTGCATGCTGCAATGTGACAAAGAATACACATGATTACTTGCTGTGGCTCAGCCAGATCCTGATGTCCTGGTTTTTGTTTTCTCCCTGAACATAGTTTTCAAGACAGCACATTTTCTGATCTTACATAAGTAATCTTATTTATCCATTGGAATAAAATTATCTCCAAAATGAAAATTAAATTTTGAGATTTAACAAGCGAGATGTAACAAGCATTATGCCTAACCAAGACAAAAATTGCTTACATGATACATACAAACATGTTGAACAATATCAGTATTATATTGGATTACAAGAGCATGTGTGTATGCATTTTGAGGGGACTTTTTTTTCTCATGTACTTCTAGGTGTATTACAATATGCAGATCTGTTGCATTCAGAATAGTGCAGCTGTGATGTTGCAGGCATCAGACGAGTCTAACAAAAAAAATTATCTTCGTGGTTAATACTATAAAAAAAAATTAGGAATTTAATTCTGGAATGTAATCTAATCTGTATCTCAATAATACTAAATACTCTAAAGATTACTGGAAACTAGAGAAAAAGCTGTGCAACTCTGAACTTTTCTTTGCAATGTTTAACTTCTGTTTTGGTTATGCAGGAGGTTCCTGACCCAGTGAAGTTCTTTGTTACTCGATGGAGCAATGACCCTTGGCTGCAGATGGCATACAGCTTTGTGAAAACAGGGGGCAGCGGTGAAGCTTACGACATGATAGCTGAAGACATACAAGGAAAAGTTTTTTTTGCTGGTGAGGTAAGCATCTTTGTCACCATTAGTTAAGGCTACTTGGGAGCAGTTTCTTGTGGAAGGTAACATGTCTTGCTACTCAACACAATTAATGTAGAGATAGTAAATAAATATTCTGTTATATAAATATGCTAATGATTCTTGACACAGAACCCTCTCTATTCACATTATTACTGGGCATGGGGAGTCTGCCAAATATTTCAGATCAGAAGTAAAATGTATTTTTAGTCAAATTGTCTTTCTGTTACTCCACTTGTGGGTAACATAAATGCACTATGATGGTGTAGGTGCATTCTGTACTGGGGCAAAACTTAACCTGCCCCACTAAGCTGCAGATAGCAGAACAGACTGCTGCTTTTGTAGCTGAGTTGCTTGCAAATTTTGAAGTTCCTAAAAATCTTAAGTGTTTCCTTTAATGGTCTTTCTAAGGAGTTTTCCATGGCTGTTAAAAATGTAGATATATGCTTAAGGAAAACAAAACTGATGTTATAAACTGAAATTCTGTAGTAATAGTTTTAGAAACAGTTGACTTTTTTCTTTTTTTTCTTTTTTCTTTTTCTTTATACAGGCCACAAATAGGCACTTTCCTCAGACCGTTACAGGAGCTTACTTGAGTGGGGTTCGAGAAGCCAGCAAAATAGCAGCATTTTAAGTACTGAAATTTTGTGTTTATAGATATATTTTTAATTGATTTCTGTGGGTAAAAAGTATCTTCAAGTTTCCTATTGCTGCCTTTTTCCTACGTGGTACTTGAATAGTATATGGTACCTGAAGATAAAATCTTCATCTTCCTCTTCCTCTTTCTACCCCACCCCCTTTTTAAGCCCTGATGATACATGTTGTTGGGGGCTTTTTTCCAGCTAAGGTATTACTAGCAGGAGTGACATTGGAATTGCTGACCACAGCTTAACTGAGAGAACTTTTGTCAAGAGTCCTCTTCTGTATGGCTCAAGTCATGCTATTGTGAACCTTCATTTCAGAAGGTCAGATTAAAACAAGACTAAGTTAACAAACAGCATTAAAAATGCTGGCAGTTAGTAATGATATGGGAATTTTCCACTAACTGTGCTTCTCAGGTTGATTATGCTCATAGGAGCTCAAACTGGCTTCCAAGAGCCTGAATAGCCTAGAAAAATTCTAGGATTAATGTAGGAAGGAGCTCAACTATCACTTTTCCCACTTGCAATCAATAACCTTTTCTATAATATTTTTTCATATTCTTAGCATCCACTAAGTGGGCTTTGGGATATGAAGTTTGTTCCGTTAAATAGGAGAGCTGGAACAGTTTACAGTGCAATCATAGAAAGGTTATTGTAGCTAATCAAAACTTGAAAATTAACTTCTACATTACTTTAAAAAAACTTTGAAATATCTTTGCTACTTACTCAGAGAAATTCTTGTTACAATAGGCTAAGAGTTTAGATTTGCTCATTGCTTCTGTAGAAACAGGGCAGCATAAAAATACCATATTGCTATTATTATTTTGAAAACAAACTTCCAGATTCATTTGGGCTGAATAGAAGAAGTATCTGCTGATATACAGTGGGGGGTGCAGGACTGTAAGTTCCTAATAGCTTATTCAACTTCTATATTAAAAATAACTGAAGATGAATAAAGAAAAATATTAACACTCTCATGAAGGGCTGAAACAAGGTGGCTTGCACTTTGACTTGAAGTTTATTTTTTTTCTTTTATTATGAAAGTATTATTAAAAACAACTTGAGAGAGTAATTCAGTAAGGGCTAGACATCTATCTAGTAGCTTTTTCATGGGACAGGGAGGAAACTATTTTTCAACAGAAATAAGAGAGATGTAACTGGAATACCTGTTGTAATACAGTTCCACTATATTGGTATTAATGAAAAAAAAAGTTAAAATCCACTTTTAGATCTCTTCCCCCACACCTTCTCTCTGTAACTTGGCTGCATAGATGTTATGATTTCTGAAATGAACATAAGCACTTAGTCTGTCCTGCTCCATTCTCATGCATAGGCTTTTCTCTTTCATTAATCCCTTCATTTAAGAACGACACAGCAAACATTTTTGACTTACAGTGCTTATTTCCTTAAAGCTGCATCCTTGGAAATAAACAACAGGCAACCTTAAGAAAAATCATAGATTGATAAGGGGTTGGAATAGACCTTAACAATCATCTTAGTCCCAATGGCCCCTGCCACGGGCAGAGACACCTCACACTAGACCAGGCTGCTCAAGGCCTTATCCAACCTGGCTTTGAACACCACCAGGGTCCTACTGAATAAATGCAATTCTTCTTTTCAAATATGTAATATTTTGTTTTTAGAGTAGGTATGATATTGTTAAAAACCCTTTATTTAATCTCTAATTTACAAGGTGAAGATGTTTATATAACTAGATGTTTTTCAGATATATATTCTGTTCTGCTTCTTAAAGCCGAGTTATATGGACTAATAGGAAAAGTGTAACTGTTCATAATTTTCTTTTACATAAATGGTGGTATGTACGGTTTTAAAGTATTTCCAATTTTTAAATTGCAATTTGAAGGCTGCAAGAAGCAAGACAAAGCCTTCTGGTAATAAAATTTGATATCCTGATTTTTTTTTTTTTGCTTTTGGCAGTCATTTGCACTTTGTTAACTTCATATATTACAGGCCATCTTATGGCATAACTAGCAAAAATTAAGAGCTATGTATGTTTGAGTTGCAACTTTCTTTCCCACTTTATCATGTATGACAAATTACTAGGAGAGGAGCTTCTGGTGGTGGGAAAAAAAACCTTATTACAGTAAGTCCAAAACCTTATATTCAATGGCTGCTTCAGCTAACCTTGCTTAAAAACTTCATTCAGCTTAGTAACAGGTACAAACATGCCACATTTCAGGTAGGAATGGCCTGGAAAGTTTAGCTCAGCATCCATTTCTCCAGTCCAAAGTTTGTATGAACATGCTTGATTCATTCTGTTAATTTGTACATGGGGTTTTCAATTTGCCTACAACTTTGCAGCTAGATAAATGCTGTATTCTAGAGACTAGAGATGGACATGAAGAAATACTATCACATCTGGCTTTAGATCATGCACACTTACAGCATTAGAAAAAATGATAATAAAAAATTTATCAATGGCCTAGTCTACTAATTATTTGTACATTGTTCTGGTGCCGGGGCACTTAAAACTGTTGTGCTGCACTGAAGTTTGAGGAGTAGATGAATAAGTATGTTTCATTTTAATTTACGTTCATTTGAAATACGTTAAAACATCAGGCTGGTTCTGAGACTTCATTCTTTAATGTTGCCCAAAATTTTTTTAATAATCTATGTTAAAATTTATTTCAACCATGTATGTATTTTTTCTTTTGTGTTTAATTTATTCCCTCAAATAAAGAACTGGGGAATGTTTTCTATGAGTAGGTTTGTTTAAATGTTATTAAAAAGATTTGAATGCAGAGCATGATCTGTTACCCTTCAGTTCTTCTGTGTGATTATGTTATGGCAGCAGAATAAAACTGGAAATTATCCACGGGATGAACCTGTTGTGGTTGGTTTTTCTTTAAATTTAACTAGTGGCTAAGCTACTTTTTTATTGCATTTTATATTAAGATTTCATTTTATTTTATTCTTAGAGCTAGACAATTCCTCAGAAGTGCTGCTTTCCAGCCTTAGCTGAGGTCTGACTTCTAACTGTGCTTTTCTTTGGACAAGAAGAACACTTGTAGTAGTCACTGTCTTTTGCCTCAAAGTTTTATAAAGCAACTCATAAATCTGTGTTATTTTCCTAAGGCTAGGGGAAATTTAAGCTAGTTATAACTGTTTAGAAGCAGGGCCCATGATTTTAAAATATCACCAAATAACCATTTAATGGTTTTCATGGAATAATTGTAGTGTGGACACTTTGTAGGACCATGGTCCTCAAAGCACAGACAACCCCAAGCATGTGCAAGCCTGACTACATACTCAAAACGTTTACAATACAATGACAAATTATAGTGACACTTATCTACATTGCACTTCTGAAAGGAAGGTTAGTTGTTCATTTAGTCTAAAGGTACTTTTTTTCTTTTTGCCCCAGGTGTCTAACACTTAGATCGGAAATAAGTGAAATAGTGCAGTCCAGTGAACGAGGTCAGGTGAAAAGGCAGGGCAAGTTACATCACACTGCCATCCTCTTACACCCAGAAAACGCTGGAGATGATCTGGTACCAAAGCTGCTGCTTGGAACAAGGCCAGCATGGAGCTGGTTGCTTGGGGCCCTGCCAGCCTGATGTCCAAACATCTCCACCAAGGGGGATTCCACTGCTCCTCCAGGCCCCCTTTCTGTGACCACCCACACGGTGAAGTTTCTACCCCTAGCAAGTAACTGCAGTTCCTCTGGTGGCAGCTGGTGCTGTGCACCTCCAAGCAGAGCCTGGCCCTGCCTTCCCCAAACTCTCCCATTTGGGAGCTGCAGACTGCAGGATGATCCCCTTCATCCTTCTCTTCCTCAGGCTGAACAGGCCCAGCTCTCCCTGCCTTTCCTCCTCCACCCTGGGCTCCAGTCCCCTCACCATCCTGGTGCCCCTCCCCTGGACTCACTCCATGATGTCCATGCCTGCCTTGCCCTGGGGAGCTGGACACTGCTGCAGAGGCCAGCTCACAGCTGCTGAACAGGGTGCCAGTCACTTCCCTGAGCTGCTGGCCCCACACTTGCTGCCAGAGCCCTGAGTGCTGTTGGTGTCCCTTATCAGGAGGGCCCATTGCTGAAGGGCCCCAATGAGCATCTGCAGGAACCATCTGCCCCTGCCCAGGCCCTCTTTGGCAAAGGTGCTTGGCCAGACACCATTGTCCCCACCCTCACTACTCTAATCTTTACAGAGCTGTGAAGAAACTCAGGGTCTGTATACCCTTCATGCACATTGTGAGATTGGAGAAAACCAACTGCAAAAGGATGCATGGAGAAACCAATATCTCTGTTAACAAAAAACCTGTATCAAGCTGCTGAACCAAAGACACACACATGGGATACACACCACTGGATCAATTACAAGATTTGCATAAAGCCACTATAGAGGCTCAAATAGAACTTTACCTATGTTCTTCCAGCAAAATGGAGAGCTTGGCTGATACTGTCAGTTTACATGCAAGTAAAAACTAACCATGTGCACACAGCAGGAAATACATGAAATACACCCAAATCAGCAGGGTTTTTTATTACTGTTTCAAGGAAAGAAACATCAAGTAGTAAACCAACAACTTACCAAATTCCATTTTCTTTCACAATAAGGTGCAAAAGCTTGCTTTATAATAAGCATGCCAGTTAAGCTACAAGGCAATACATGATGAAAGATTTAAAGCATTTACCTTTTCTAGAACTGTTCTGGTTTTTCTTAGTAGTGCTGCTGTCTGCCTTCTTGACATTTGCACTCTTCACAGCTTTCTTGGTTTTAGAAGTCATCTTTTTAGATTTTTCTCTTTTAGATGCTTTCCTAGGGGGCTACAAAAAGAAAACCAGAAAATTAAAGTAATGGGTATTACTTGAACAATCCATACCTCTTTTCCATAAGGAAAATTTTCCACTCTGAGGACAATTTACTCCAGCCACTCCATGCCTAAGTTTCCAACAGAGCTGGGGCAGCAAAACAGATACACAGCCTACATCCTTCTACCTGGATTATATAAAAAACTGTCATAAACCTAACTCTTTAAAAAATGCTACAATCTTAAAGCTGTACAAACAGGTATTTTCCATTTCATCAGGTCCTATTTTCAAACTAATTTGACAGACCAGTGCTTTTGTAATAATTAAGCTTTTATTCCATGCACCTAAACTTCCGTTTCTGAAGCCTTCAGTCCACTCAGCCATCGCAGACATACCTAACTCCTACCTTCTGGAAGAAGGAAAATATGACCCACTTAGATCAATGGAGTTTACTGCTATGTCTTTTTGTTTGTTGGAATTTTGTTTGGAGAGTTTTAAGCTTTTTTTTAAAATAACTGAATTCTTGAAAAAAAAAAAGACAACTTTGCCTCTGAAGCAGACACTCCTCTCCTCACAGTAGAAACCCTGTTTTCCTAAAGAAATTAACACATATGTAAACTTTTAGTATTTCAGCCCTCTTTCAATTTGCCATTTATAAGGAAAGAACAAGGCATAGTAGGCATTAAGGTTGTTTCATGGAGGCACAGGAATTTCCTAGAACCATATTTTACATTAAACTCAACACCTATCAAAATGACCCCAATAAAACAAACTGCTGAGTTACATTAATTGCCTTCCAACAAAAGATTGCTACATTTCCTATAGCTCAGGCTATTAACCTAGCAGCCTGTCACACTTCCATTTCAACAGACAGAATGTAACCCAAGTAAACAGTGGCCTTATATTACAGCCTAGGGTTCCATAGTTTCCACAAAGAACTTTCCTGGACACCAGCAGTTTGACTAACTCCACTTTGTTGTTGCAGGGGTCTGATAAGGAGTAATGGTTTTAAACTGAAGGAGGGTTGATTAGATGAGAAATAAGGAAGAATTTCTTTTACAATGAGGGTGCTGAAACACTGAAACAGGTTGCCCAGAGAGACGGTGAAAGCCCACTTTTGGAAACATTCCAGGCCAGGCTGAATGAGGCAACCTGATCCAGTTGAAGATGTATGTCCCTGCTCATTGCAGAAGGATTGGACTAGTGACCTTTAAAAGGTTCCTTCCAAACCAAACTATTCCACGATTTGATGCTTCTTGCCTAGTATGCAAAAAGTTTTAAAGAAAACACAACGTACAGTGAGATTAAGACACTTCAGAGGTTGCAGGGATCTTTCTGAGGCTGCCTACTATGTTGCTTACATTAAGACACAAAACCTAAAGAGAGAGATTAAGATATAAAATTCCAGGAGGAATATGGAGACAAAATCCCAATCCAGTGCAGTCAGGTAGGTCAGTGACTCCTACTGAATTCAAAGTTAAGTCCTAGTTATCAAATCTAACACTGCATTATGAAATTACAATAAAGTCATCACAAGATGACATAAGAAATACAACCAATTACACTAGGAATCCTGGCTGCCCCAAAATGACACAACGGCCCAACGTAGCAAATGGTTCTATAAGGTGCATACACACACCCAAGACCCAAAACTTTCAACTTTTATCTAAATGATTCTCTAAATTCAACACACTAAGAATTTAAGAAAATCTCTTATAAACTGCAGATGTGTCCCTTTTTCTTTTATTTAAACATCACTTATCCCCCAACTCTGTGTTCCAAGAGTTACCAATTGATAGCAAGGACATAACGTTGAAAAACGAACAAAACATATAATTACCTCATCTTCACTTTCTTTTTCTTCTGAAGACTCATCCTTTTCCTTTTTTTCATCTTCACTACTGGATTCATCTGACAAGATCTCTGGGCACTTGGTGCGTTTTGCTTTTCTTGCTGTTCCAGAGCTACTGCGCTCTTTTTTACCACCTTTGCTTTGTGGTTTTTTGGACTTTGGCAAGGGCTGAGAGACAAGAGAGGTGTGTAATCCAAGTAGGAATACAAAGGCATAAAAAGACAAGTTCTTTCAAATCACATGAAAGAATACTAAGAAAATATAGAGGTGTCTTAACACAACCCAGGACTATTTTATGTACACTTAAGTCATAGTATTTTGCAGTAAGCAAATATGCACTACTGAGACAGAGCTGAACAAAATGAAATTTCAGTTCTAAGCAAGTGCACCCCTTTCCTAAGCAAACAAACCTTCAAAGAGGTGCATTAGAGAAGGGAAGCAAGAAAAGTTACTTCTAGATTGTTCTTTTACCTACAATCCACAAAACAAGCCTTTTCTTTTGGTAACAAGTCAGCTGACAAATCAGAAGACTTAAAGGCAAGAATTTTGTCACGTCTTATGCAAACCTGCATTTTCCTGTAACTCAGTACCTGTATCCCTAAAGCAGCACACCCACCCCTTATTCACATCACTTCCCAGTGTTTGCTGGAAACAAGATTTCATTTCCTGAGCAACAGTGCAACTATTCTAGTATTACTTTTAGATTAAGAATTGAAAGTCCAAGAAGATTAACAACAGAGTTTAGCAGTCTTGGCACTCTAAATCTAGTGCACTGGTTAAATCCATGTTTTTGTACCCTGCAACAAATTCCATTTGGTGATGTCCAAATGTGATAACTTACATTTGCCAAATACAGTAAACACAGGTAACATCTGACACTTGATTTTCCTGTCCTTTCGTGTATCTATTCTCCACCACCCACAAGGCAGAGGCTAATTGGTATTTGGGAATGGATATCCTAATTAGCTCCCTGTGTTGAACTCACTCTTTGGTGCACTAACAGTGTGTAATGGGTACACCCACATATAAACAGAATTTCTCTTTAAGCCCTCACCCCACTATGGATGCCTGCAGTAGTGGAACTACTCTCAAGAAGTCATTCCTACTTCAGTAAGTTACAACAGTAATTGCATTATCACTGGAAACAAGCAAACAATGAGCAGTAGAGAACAGATGCATTTTCCATTAGAACAGAGCTATAAAAGCAAGCATAACAATCTGCATCTCACCTTGCCCGAAGATTTTGGATGCATTAGGAAGTTTAATATTCTGGTTACAAGCTCACTATTAACTCCTGATCTTTCCAAGTCAAGAACTTCACAGATACTTTTCAACATTGCATTTCTAAATCTGTAGGGAAAAAAAAAAGAAAATAAAAGAAAAAAAGGGATTCAGTATCACACCCTGAACAGTTAACATATGACTGCCAGAAGCTGCTGCCTGGTTTGTGTCTGCCACCTGACAATATATACACACAGTCAACTACACTTTCAGTCTTATCTATAGTTAAGCAAATAATCACCACCATATTACATGAAGCAAAATGAAACAATTCCCAAATCTTTATGTATATGTAACAGAATGTTTAAAAAAAGTTAAGGAATCATAGTAAGAAAAGTATTACATTCTTTATGATCTATAGCTTGAACAGTAAGGTTCTGCAAAATACATGTTGGCCTTTGTTCACCTTGTTCAGTGCTGTTGAAATATGACATGCAAGTGTAAAGTCTGGGCTGAAATCAATCACAGAGGAAGAACAAATTAACAAACTGATCAACAGTTTGTGTTCCACACACAGCTATGAACAGCAGCAGCAGCACCACAGCAACCCAAGCACACAGGGCTCTGCACCTTCATATGCAACCCAAGGCAATCAGGTTTCAGAATATTTGCTGAAGACTAAATTAGTAGTTGCTTCATATGGAAAACAAGAAAAAAAAAGTACAAAATTACTTAATTTTGCAACCTTTTTTTGGTAAGGGGAATTATCCAATTAAACCCATGGGAAATGGTCAAAACTCCCAACAGGAGAGAGAGTTTATCTTCTGTTTTTCCATGTATTTGACAAACTGTACTCCTAGAAAACTGCTTATCTGAAGAAGAAAAATTTGGAAATTCCAAGTTCTAGAAGCCCTTCTACCATCAACAAACAGGCACTAAAAAAAAACCTCCCAGCTTTAGAATATATTGAGTAAATGTTATTATGCAAGGGCATTTTAAACCCTTTCAGGCCAGCCAAAACTAAGTTGCAGCAACTTCTGTTGATGAAAAAGCAGCTTATGAAGGGAGACAGTAGAAAAGAAAAAAAAAAGTTTGTGAGACTAGTTGCTACAGCAATTGTGGTATGTTTAATATATAATAAGCAGAAATGGCTTTGATTCTGCAGGAGGAAGGTTTTGAGGCACAGAAGGATGCAGGTTTGTACCATGAATAAAGCACAACGTGTTCACAATGCTTGCCCTGGGGAAATATTGCTTTCCTCTCACTTGGCAGAAGAATCTGTTAGTTAGTACGCAATAGTTAAAGCCAGGAATGCAGGAATTGTGAACAAAATGTTCACAATTTAACTCAATACATTTCAAGCTGTCTTAAGAGACCAGTTTGTGTGATTAAAATGAACTCAGAAAAAAATTTAGAGCTCTAGTAAACAGCCACCTGGCTTATAGTTTAAATTTAATCTCAAGTAAAATTATGAAAGAAAAAAAAAAAAGTGCATGAATCAAGCTTTGTTAAGTATCAAGAGCTCATTACTTTTTCAACATTTCTTCCTTCTTTTTATATTGGTCACTTCCTTTTTCAAATGGAAACCCACTGAACTGACCCACATTCTTCTTTAGAGATGCAACCTAGAACAGAGCACACAGGTTACTTTTCACTGCAAGCAGTTTAAAAGATTTCATCCGACTACAATTGTTAACCTTTCACACATGAAAAATCTGTTCTAGCATTTAGCTTTCTGTTGACAAAGCTACACCTTTCAAGTTATAACCTACATGGATTATGCTTTTACTTATGACAGACAAACTACAACAATTAAGTTCAGCTTCTTGTGACTGTGGTACTCTCATTATCTTACTAGACAAAGTCACTCA
>JANPWX010000049.1:6211870-6488287 GCA_024734555.1 Trochalopteron elliotii
GCCCCGCACTGCCCGTGCCGAGCGCGCCCCGACAGCGGGAGGCGCTGCGCTTCCAGCGCCGGCACCGCGCTCTTCCCCCCGGGGCCCGGAGAGGCACTGACCGGCACCTGCAAACGCAGGGAAGGTAGCTGAGCCCCTTCCCTCCTTCTCCCCAAGCTTCTCCACCCCCGCCTTTCAGGTGAAGAGGAGGTGATTGGTGGGTCGAGGCATGTGTATTAATTGCGTTACCTTCTGCAAAAGAGGTGAACTTTTAAAGTTTAACTGAAGTTTGCTTTGGGATTTGCGTGGGGTTCCTCTCGACTAGAAGCTTCGGAATGCAAGTATGCTCCGGGGCTAACATAATGGGATAATGGCATTTAGTGGGGATTTTATTTTGCATCCTTACAAGTAATATTCTGAAGCCCAATTGAGGTTTCATTTTTATTTTAAATAAATTCATTTAAGCCTGTACTCTCTGTAATTTTGACAGTTGTTTTAAGCTATTTTTCACATAACTTTTCTTTAGGTGTGCTTTGCTACATGTACGTGTATTGCAAGTGCAACTCTACAAAAGCTTCTTAGCCTTGGAGAGGCTACTGCTGTGATTAATCTTCACACCTCTCAGTTCAGGCCCTTAGTGTTTACTATGAAATACATAAACTAGATGCAGAAACAAATATTAAATATCCAAGTGTTCCCAGTCCATAGTTGAAACAATTGCATTTATTATATGGAAAAAGAAATCCCAACTGAAGTTGTTTAAAAGTTTATACATCTGGTTGCAATATTCAATCTACTTTAAAATTCCATGCAAATTCTGTATGAATCATGCCTTATTTTTAAACGAATGTAACTTTACACTGAAAATATTCATAGCATATTAAAGCAATATCCATGGCCTGGCTTAGACTAACAAAAGCCATAAAGTTCAGTATGGAAGCAAAGCATTTATCCTCATTTCACCTCTGTATCCTGGATTTCTAGGCATTTCTTCTCACAAATCATGTAGTTATTCATTGTTTGACCCTTGCAGGGCTTTAGGTTTAGTGAAGTAAGTAAATGCCAGGTGACCAAGTTCTGTTCCCAGCTACTTCAGACTTTACACCATGGTAACTTGATTTGTTTCAGAGCTGTCACCACAGATTTACCTGAGTGTGACTGGAGCCTGAATTTGTTCAACAGCTTCTGTCATATTTTTTTTACTTTGCCAGCTTAAGTAGAAGTTTTTAATACAGATTTTGTATGTAAATTGGATAATGCAGTTTAATTGATTCCCTTCTTTGCTAGGACTTGCAGAATTGGAAATACGCTTTTAGTAGAGACAAGAAACCGCAGTGCTGTTTTGTGTGGCTAAAAGCTATAAGCTTTCAGTCCTGGTGGCTTTTTGATATGACAAAACTAAATGCTTTAGGGAAACTATTTTATGTGTACGCACATAATAAACTTGCAAAGTTGAGATGAGAGAGGCTTTTAAAGTGTTAGAAGAATTCCAGCAATGACATTCTGAAAGAGAGAAAGTTTAAATATAGGAAGCTCATATTTTCCTTTCTGGTGGCTGGACTTCAGAGGCTTCACTGGTTTCTGCATCTGGCTTCCTCTTAGTGTGAGGTGGGCTCCACCATGGCCTAGGACACCAAGGAAAGTTGCAGGAAGCCTGTAGAGAGCTGCAGAGGTTTAGCACAGGACAGAAGATTTACTGTTTTGTAAGTCAGGTCTTGGTTTGTTCTTGTTCTGTGTTAATGTGTGTTTAAGGGGGCATTTAGGTAAAGTTTGTTTTCAGTATAAGAACCTAGAAAGACATATATTAAATTATTAAAGTATGTAAAGGGAAAATGCCTCATCTTATGTATTATAAAGAAATTTGATATTCAAGTATGAATGGATGGAAACAGATTGTCAATGTTTTAAGTGTTGTCACAATACTTTTAAGTGGAAACAACTTTTGTAACACTTACCTGAAGTATCACTTTTGATAGCAGTACCCTTATTTTGGAGAAAACATGGTTTAATACCTAATTTTGTATGTGAGACTCAACTGCTTGTTATATGAAGGGGAAAATTAAAAGAAATATTCTGAAGTTTTTGCTGAGCTGCAGTCTAATCTAAACATTATAGAAAGGTTAGAAATTTGTAATTGTAGTCTCTGTCACTATATTTCTCCACCTTGTTGCCTTTTAATTTATCATTTTCCTGAGTAAACTTTAATTGATGTGTTTTATTTAGAGTTTGGAGCATGATAGATTTGCACTGACATGAATACATTACATAATTCCAAGAGGTATCCATATGCAATAATGATTATGAAAAACCATAAAAAGGGAGAGTGCATTTAGGCTGAGATGTCTGAATCACTCACCATTCTTTCCAGTGGAGGTACTGGCTGAAGAAGCTCATCATTCTGAAATGTGCCATTGTATAGTGCATTCAAGTGATGTGGCAAGGTCTGAAAGCTGTGAAACTAATAATTCCTGACTAACAGCTGTGGACATGGTGATAAAAATTTCTTTCTTACCAGAGCTTAAAATAAAGACTGCACCTTGGTAATTACCAGATAAAGCAATCTGGCTTGCTGGAATTACAATAGGAAAAGGAAAAGTCCCTGTGTTAAAACTTCAGATAGATAATTTTGCTTGTAACAAGCAGTAGTGAGTGAAATTCAAGGACACTCATTACTTTGGTATGGTATAAAGGAATGAAGATGCTGGAGTAGGAGTGATTAGAGATGCTGCTATGCAAAAGCTAGAGCCAGTTCTGCAGAATTTGACTTCTCCCAAATTTTTACCCTAGGACTCCAGCCATTCTTTGTGGAGGAAGACACTGACTTTAATTTTATTGTTCTTTTAAACAGACTTTTGCCTATTTTGTTCCTTTTGTATGATGATAACAGATGCATTCTGAAGTCTTCCTAGTATAAAGTAGTCTATTTACATGTGTTGGTGGATTTTAGAAAAAATTTGCTCAAGATTTAAATATGTTCTACCGAATATTGCTTAAATCTTCATCTTTGAAAAAGTGGAAAGGTTTTTCCAGTATGGAACTAGAAGACAAGTTGCAAGTTCTGTGTGTATGAATCTGGTAGTCACCGCCTGTGTCATCAAAGACAAATTAGTGACAATTTCTGTGTCTGGACTTTGTAAGTAAAATATAGAGTAAAAAATTACAGATTCACAGAATATTCTGAGGTGTAAGGGACCCACAAGGATCATCAAGTCTGGCTGTTGAGTGAATGGCCCATGTGGGGATTGAGTCCACCACCTTGGTGCTCTTAGCACCATGCTCTGACAGGGATATTCTGAACCTCGCTCAAAAAATGAAGCATTGTGTTATGCCCGGTGAATGGAAGCTATGTAAGTTCTCAAATGGTTCATGGAATTGTATATTGTATGTTGTCATGCCTGTAAAGTTGGGCTAAGCCTTTCTGGTCAAAATACCCAAACACAAGAGTATCCACTTAGATGGAAATCGGTGCTTTAGTATCCTGTGTATTTTGCAAATGATATCAATACACTCTTTTACTTCATGTAATTCTAAGAATTAGGTTGCTCTACAAAATACTTTGGTTACAGCAATCCCTGTATGAGTCAAAATTATTGCAAGGATGTCACAGAAGGAAGAATTTGAGCACTGAATTGCCTGAAGATAAGTGATGCCACATGTGAAATGTGGACATTACAAATAGACTTTCCAGGAATAACATCACATTGCTACTCACATGCATCCGTGGGTAGTTGGTTAAGCTTTTCCAGAAAATTCACAGACTAGCTAGGTAAAATTCTTAAACTGGTTAGAATTTGCCAGTTAGTGTCTCCATGTGAAACCATCTCCAAAACACCAAATTTGGACTAGCTGCTCAGGTAAAGTCAGTGTTTTTTCTTTTTTTTTTTTGGTTGGTTGGTTTTTTTCTTTCTCCCATTTTGTGCCTTAGTAAATTGAGGATTAACATATTATGAATATTATTTAATAACAGAACTGGAAATAAACTGTAAGTCTGCTGATTTCCATGCATACTGTGTGGGCAGTGGAAAAAGAAAATGGAAATTTACAACATCTTTCCTAAAAGTCAGTAGAAAAGGGTAGAATAAACTGATCAAACTGTACAGTCCCAGAGGACCTTCAATTGCTAACAGGAACAGTTTATCTGGAAATGGTTCTGATGTCCATTCTGTCTCCTTTGGTGGTTTTGCTGTTTATGAAGCAGCAGCCTCACCGTGCTCTACAGCTCAGTGTGCTAGGATGAAATGCTGGGCTGTGATCCATGGAAGGCAGCTGGGATTCAGGACAGAAACCTGAACACATACTGTATATAGGCTGATGGTTCAGTCTGAAAGAGGCTGATTTCACTTCCAAATATTCTTTTCTGTGCTTGTGAATGTGTATGTTTTATGACACATGTTTTGCTGGCATGAAAACTGTAACACAGTTATTTTCTTCAGTTTTTGGGAGTGACTTCAGAACTTCAGCTGTTGATGCTTTTCAGGATTCCAGCACAAAGCAACCAAACATCTGTTACTGTAGGTGCCCTATTTTAGGGCCAAGAGGTGTTAGTGAGAGTAAAGTATGCACAGATCTGATGGCTCCTGTGTTCTCACTCCCACATTTTTATGTACATTGTGAGCAGATTTTAAGGTAGATCTTGAAATGCAAGATTAATTTCCAAACTGGTATTTTTTTTGATGTGTTGGTAAAGATGGTGCATATTTAGAACATTATGTAGGACAACTGTTTCACTTAAATCTTATTTATGATCCAATATCCACAGATAGGTGCATTACAATAATTTTAAAATATTTAAGATTTGGTAGAACAGACCTTGGGTTTGTTCATTTTCTGCAAAAGTTTCTCAAATGTTTCAAGTTTTTACTGTATAGTTTTTATATAAATAATTTTGCAAGATACTTCAAACTTTTTCTTCTTACAAAACCTTTGTTATTGCAGGCATTTTTACTATTTCTTCAGTTTAGAGGAAGGTGATACATATTTCAAAAGAAATATCCCAGTTTCTCCAAGTGATTATTTTATAAATAAGGTAAAAGTCTTTCATACTGGAAAAATGAAAACCATCAAACTTGTCAAAATCCTGTGATTCTATGAAATTATCTACTGCTTTTTGGAACAAAACATGCATAAGTTATGTGGACAAAAGTAGCTTTGTGGAGTAGAATATACTCTCATGCTTTTTGATAATTCATTCCTGATGCTGAAGATTAGTGTATAAAAATCAGACAGAAGTAGAGAGCACACAATATAATGCCTGTGCCTTGAATTCAGTTGAGTTTTTTTGAAATAAGTTATTATGTTATGTTCTTGTTATAATAGGTGGTAGGCTGTAGTAGCTGCTAAGTGGAAAGTTAGGTAAGAATTTTCTCCATCATTTTATGTCTGAGTGTTGTCTTTGCATATTCACAACTTACTGAAATATTCTCCTTTCCCAATGAAAGTTTTATGTTTGGTTTTAGTCCAGAGGTTGACTTTCCTGGAAAGCTTATGGGAAAATACTTTGGCTGGTTTTGATTAAAAAAAAAAAAAAAGTGTGCTTTTCCCATTTGAAATGTAGCTGGAGAAAGAGACCAGTGTTATATAAACACAACTGTATATTTCGACAGTTTTAGCCTGGCCATTTCTCATTGAGGGTTTAATTACTTTGGAAACTGAAAAGATTGAAAAAGTATTTTAAAATTCTGGTGTCTGTTTCTGGTTTACTCTTAGTTGCTTTATGCAGTTTTGAAGGACTTGCGCCCTGGTTGCTACCATTTGGTGAGGCTTGTACCACTGTGCTCTTAAACTGCTGTAAATTAGTACAAATTAATAAATACCTACTACACTTGCTGCTGCCTTTGGTGGGATGAGGTTTCCTTGGATGCTTAGTTAGACCTTAAGGGAAGTGCTTAATCCCTGATATGTAAAGTAGCTCTTATTACTCATGAGAATTAGAATTTTTGGTGGTGGATTGCAGCATTGATTACAAGATCCTTGATCACACATGAGCTTTGTAACCTGAACACTCTGATGTGTTGATAGAAGTCTGCCTCTCAGAAACAGGTCCTGAAACCTCAGTGCTCTAAGTACCCATGAGAGCGTTTTCCTGATTTGCTCACTAAATAAAGATGGATTATTCACATATTCAAGGTTTCTACAGTTGTGTGCAGTATTGTAGATCTTAATAATGTAACATAGCTGACATGTCAGTAACAGGTTTTAAAGCTTTATATAAGATCGTACTACCTAATATTATTAGGTCTGGTTGTTCTATAGTACTTTCCATTTTGGGCTTTAAAAGTAAACATGTACAAGACACTAAAAATTTGCTTAATTTTCCTTAAAATTTGCTGTAAGATTTGTCAGGTCCTGAAGCCTTGTAAATTCTTTCCAATGTTTTAACGAAATCCTGGATGTAGCAACAGTGAGAAAAGTCTTTTTGTCCATGGTAAATTGCAATCTGATGTATCCTGTTACTGAAGCCAGCTGGGAGTGTACCCAGACTGAGTGATGTAATTGCAGAGTTTCTGTGTGTCACTTCAGACTCATAAATGTCAGTTCAATTTGTAAGTTTAAGCCTCCATCTAATCTGCAGCAGCTTTGCTGTGAGAGAATGCATATGCTGAAAAGTGAAGCAGGATCTAGCATTAGCTACAGAACTTGAGGCTTATTAAAAATGAATGCCATGGGTCTCATCAGAGTAAGAATTTAGTTATGTTGTGGCTATTTCTTATTTAAAATGTGCATATATATGTAATTTTCTGGGGTTTTTTTCTGAAGTGTTTAAGAGGTGACTTGTAAGGTAGAATTTGGCTTGCAGTATGCATCAGAATAGTCAATAATACAGGGGTGATATCATATATATATTTTCTTAGAAGTTTGTATGTTGTTAAATTACATCTTTTTTTGTGTGTTTCATTGACTAAGCAATTATCCTTTAGAAAATGCATTCACCTTAGTTTTCAAAAAAAGTTTTGCTTTTCAGAGTAGTTTTTACTTTAAACTTCATTGAAAAAACCCCAAAGCCCAGATATGTGACCTTACTTGGCACAGAAGGTCACATATTTTGGCTTTCCATCTGGTTAAGTAATTCAGTTGAAAAATGAGCTAGGCAACAGAGCCATTTTTGTCATTTTTGCAAGTGCCTTACAAAAATACTTACTTGAAATGCTTTCACTTCACACTTCTTCATAGCTACCTTCCTGCCCAGTTCTAAACACAGCCCTCTGTCTTCACTGCATTTTGTGTCTCAGAAGAAATGAATAGCAGCCTCGAAGCTTGCATACACAGGAGCATTCAGGAAAAATATTCTAAATTGCTACATGGACATTCTGTATTATGAATTTGAGCTAACTTCAAAAGTTTATCGATTAAATCACATTCAAATCTGTTATGGATTCTTTTATTCGGAAGTGACTTTTGTTTGTGAATTCTAAAGTAAATTAAGTTTACTTCTGAAGTAAATTAAACAAGAGCATTTTGCAGTCACTTTAAAACTTTAGTTATGGTTTAACTAATACATTTTAAAAGCTTTTTCAAATTAATCTTCCCAGAAGTCCTGGCTAATAAACCCTTTTAAGTTGTGGTAGGGTGATTGCAGAGGTTACTGTGTCTAGTTCTCTGTTCTGCTCTTCTCCTCAGCCTGCTGGACAAAGAGCAGCAGAACAAGGTGGATACTTGTTGAGCAGCCAGGGTGGTTCACAGATGGTACATAGCACAAACTTACGTTCAGAGAAAGCAAATACAGGGAACTGTGAACTCTGGAGGCACAAGGCACGGACAGATTGCTGTTTGTGCTGCAGCAAGGGCCATCTTTTGCAGAAAGTGGGGCAGGCAGCAAAAAGGGGTAACATCTTTGGTGTTCCCTGACATCTTCAGTTGCAGGTTTTAGCAGGACTTGTGTCTGGAGCAAGAGCATCTCTGTAAATGATCTGTCCACAAACAGCAAAGTAGGAATGTGCTCTCTCCTGGAAATCTGTGTTAAGTTAAACTGTATAGTGAGGTGGTTTTGGTGGTGTCTTTATTTTTGTTTGTTTGTGGTTTTGGTTTTAAGTTTGTATTTAACTGATACTGAAAACACTTCTTCCAAGGGAATTGGCTGGGGAAAAAAGCAGGATGTACAAAACACGCATTGCTCCACACTGAATCCAGTTTTGGGTGTTACTGAATATTCTTGTTCAATGTAAATTATACTGAATTATAATGCTCATTATACTGGTGTATTCAGCTCATTGCATGTGGAAGTAGTGGTTGAGTGTTTGAATTTGTACTATATATTCATACCCTCAATTAATACAGAGTAATTACTTTATGTAGATAAGCTGTAAAAGTAATTTTATTCATTCATGCAATTCCTGAATGTATTTTTGAATATCTTTCCACACTTTACAGGCAGTATGAAAGTCTGCTTCTCATGTGGACATTCCTGATTTCAAAGATCCTCACACAGTGAGGCCATCCTGGAGAAACTGTGCAAGAGGAAATTTTGAATGCAGTTAGTGGTGGGATAAAGCAAGCTTCCTTCTCTGGAGTTATGATTATATTCTGTACAGATTGATTTGGATGAACATGTGGAATCTTTCTCGTTTATGTGGTTCTGGCTGGGAACACTGACTGCTTTTCAAACTTAGTGTGTAGTAATGCATATTGAACTTCTTTATAAGCTGTAAGTAGTTACACATCATTTTCTTCTCCTGTAATCTAGACCAAATAATCTGGAATTTTCCTGGTAGTAACCTGCAAAAAGCTCCAAAATATGCCCCCTTAAACATTCCTGATGCTTCCCAAACCAAATACTCCCTTTTGACTAGTGAAACAGATCATGTTCTTTGGCATGCACTCTGCTCCTGACCTCAGAGGAACAGTCATGAAAATGAACTGAAACAGTTCAGAGCAGTTGGAAGCAGCTTCCTTGGAATTACTGCTAGGTGTTGGTTTCCGCTTTCTTCTCAGGATACCTGGTTTTGTGCTTGGGGCTCTTCTGTAAAGGATGGTATAAGTTGTCTTCATAGGATTGCAACTATTTCATTTTGTATTTTGCTCATGTAAATTAAATGTTGCATCCTTACAGCATATTGCGACTTTTAAAACCTGTTCTTTGGAATGCAGATTTTTTGCTTTCTTGCATTCTGTCGTCATTGCAGAGCTGAGTATTGGCCCATTTTGCTTTCTGTGTTGCATTTTATTTTGGCAAGTATAATATGGAAATTGGTCTATATTTGTTTGTGCCAGTACAGTTATTGCACGTTTGTATGGCAGTAGATTTCCAGATCCTTCCAGTGTACAATGAGATGAAGATGGGAAGAAAAAAAAAAACCGCTCAAGGGAAATTATTTGGTTTGTTTATTTATTTATTAAAGTAGTAGTGGACTAGGAAGAGAGCTCCTATTTATTTATTTATTGCAAAAGTGGTGCTGCTTTAGCAGGATCATTCTGTCATTCATTAAACTGCTGGTTGGTGCCTGTTGGCCTCACGAGGTGGAGCTCCTCTCCTTCCTTATCTTGCTCTAGGCTCTTGGAGGAATTGCCCTTGTCCTCGACTTTGCATAGAAATACCTTCAGTCTGGGCTTCTGTCTCTGTCCTCCTCCTGGCCACTCACCGAATGTTGCTGCTTTCCTTTATGCTACTTCCAGCATTCATTAGCCACGTGATTAACGGGATAATAGACATGGACCAGTTGAAAAGGAATCAGGCTTTTTGTCATTTAAGGCTCTGCTCAGTGTCCAGATCTTGCAGATCACATGCCTACACCAGTGCTATTCTGGCACAAATAGAAGTCAGGACCCTCTTTCTGTTTTGGGATGTAAGATGAAAGATCAGTTTTAGCTTAAAACTATGCCCTGAGCATGTGTCTGGATATGATGCTGTCTAGTACAACTGCCATAGGAGGAAAGGGATTTCTATTATGTTTCTTTGCCAATTCATACACTTCCTCTGTTCCTGGGGCAAGTCCAGTAAACTGGTCTGATGAAAATGGTTTTTCTTTTTTGGAGGTTGGCAGAAGACTGACTAAATCGTCTGTCAGATCAGTCAGCAGGACTGTCTTTGTGGTTGCACAGTTACCAGGTCTGGTGGAGAGGAAGCTAAGGAAGAGAGATGTGAAGGGGAAGGAGGCAAGTAGGAGCTCTCCGTTCAAGGGAAGCCCATAGTTGCACCAGATTGAAAGGTGTTGGAGACATATTGCAACTAAATATTTAAAATACCAAAGTACAAATTCGAGTAAAATTTCAGTTGAGGGTATGTTTCTTTCTGTCCTCACAGTTCTAATGACTTGCTTTTGAATCAAAAGTTGGTCTTTTGTCATAAAGTGAAAATTTAATAAGAATTAGAACTACTTTGTCATTAACAAAACAAACCACTGTTTTAATTATTTGGAATGCTTCTGGGGTGTTTTAGCTCTTATGAAATGTTTCTCTTTTCTGTGTGTGTTAATAAAGTCAGCCTTAATCATCAGATTTTGCAGTATCCATAGAGATTAGCTGACTTTGGTCTTAAAACCAAAGGTAAAGTAATATGAATAATAGTTCTTGGAGTTTTTTTTAATTGAATAAAACATTAGATTTTTTACATAGTATACATGGACATGTTTTTATTAGCGAAACAAAAAAAAATACAATTCTATTATTGCCTAAACCCTGAAATTTATACTTGCTTTTCTTTTAACATTGATTTTTTGTTACTGATGACTCAGATTCCCACCAGCCTGCTAAGTGTGTTACTTTACAAAAGCTGTAAAAGGCAGTCATTAAAAAAAATCATAGAGTTTGCAGTGCGCCCTTCAGCACTGATTACATGCTCGTTACCTCTGACTCCCCTTGTGTGGTTTGTATCCCGGTTCTTTATTCTCAGAAGACACATGCATGTGCTACTTTGTCCTGAGCTGCTGCCTGGGAATTAAGGGAGCTGTGATAGTCCTGTTGTTCATCATCTGAAGAGATCCTACTAGTGAATGAAAGGGTGCAGGAATTAATTAATGCCCAGGCAGAAGCTGGACTGGCACAATGTGTAGAGGAATCGAGAGTGTGCATATGGTTGATACCCTTGGGGTGACAGGAGGGCATTTACAGCCCCTGAAGACCTCCCTCATTCAGAATAGTGGTGTGTGTGGATTTACTGAGCTCCTGTCTCTCTACATCCATCTTCTGGATGACTGCCACTAAGCACTCATTTGTCATTTGCCTATTCATTATCTATTCTCTTCCCTTGGCCTTCTGACAGAAGAGTCTGGGATATAAAGCTTTTAGTTCAAGCTCAACTCAGACAACCTGATGATATTAACAGCAAGGGAAAGGGGGATGTGTTCTGAAAAAACAGCGAGTTGTTTTTTCGCTAATATTATTTTAGGTTTAGGACTACTGCTTGTACTTGAGTAGAACAAGCAACCCCAACTCAGCATTTGTTAATGACACCAAGCTGTGTGGTGAGGTTGACAGGCTGGAGGGACGGGATGCCATCCAGAGGGACCTGGACAGGCCTGAGAGGTGGGACTGGGCAAACCTCATGAAATTCAACAAGGCCAAGTGCAAGGTCCTGCACTTGGGTTGGGCAACCCCAGACATAGATACAAGTTGGGTAATGAGAGCAGCCCTGTGGAGAAGGTCTAGGGGGAATTGGTGGGTGAAAAACTGAATATGAAAGCCTATTGCATTCTGGGCTGCATCAAAAGAAGCATGATGCATGTTGAGGCAGGGGATTCTGCCCCTCTGCTCCACTCTGGTGAGACCCCACCAGGAGCTTTGGGGCCCCCAGTATAAGAAAGATGTGGATCTGTTGAAGCAAGTCCAGTGGAAGGCCATGAAGGCTATCAGAGGCCTGGAGAACTTTCCATATGAGGCCCTGAGCCCCAGCTCATGGGGTAGTTCATGAACATACCCAGAGAGCTGGGGTAGTTCAGCCTGAAAAAGGCTCCACGTAGATCTTAGAGCAGTCTCCCAGTTCCTAAAGAGCACTCAACTATGCCATGTGAGCCACAGATATTAAAGTACACAGTGAAGCATTGTGGAGCTGGACAGAGCAGTTGGTTTTTTCCTCTCTACTTCTTCATTAAACTTTAAACAAATAGTTAAATGTATATAAAGACTTTTAAAGAGAACACTTTTAAAAAGTTCCCAAATCCTGTTGCCTTCCCAATTATGTTTATTTTAGAAGAGAGAACTTGCTCATTCTAACGTATGGGGCTGAGTTCTAATATGTTTTTTTCTTTTTTATTCTGTCAGTGTTGTTAAATTTGAGTTTTGAAGTCATGACCATAAAGGTTTGAGTGTATTTTTGTAGGAAGAACAATTACCAACAGAATAATTGATTAATAACTGATTAAAATCAGGTTTCATAACATTATTTAAATGTTGGAGATTTATGTGCCAAATATTATTTATCATGTGGTATGTTAGCATGAGGAACAATGCTGTCAATGCAGGGAATCAAAACTGCACTTGTCTAAAGTCTGTGAACAGCTACATACAGCCCCTGGACATGTGCTTGGGACTGCACTGCAGGACCAGGAGAGCAGCCATTGCTGAGAGGTGAGCACTCCAGGTGCCTCTGGAAGGTCCAAGAGTTTGGCTGCTTTTCTGGTTGTTTACTATTGTGATCTGCTCTGAAGTGCTGAATTTTAATGTCACACCATTCTTAATTCTGTATAATTCAACCAGTTTCCAATGTGAGGCCTATGAAGGACTGGTGGCTGCTATCTCTAAAGCTTTCATAGCTAGACGTGAACATTGAGTACAGGGCTACAAACTGATTTTGCCGGGTAGGATGGTGGCCATCACATGTACTGCCATTGTGCAGCAGCTCCCTGCTTTGTTCTGGGTTTCACAAAATTTGAAGTAGCTTCAGTTTCAACGAGGAGCTCAGTTCATACTTGACTTTACATGAAACAGTTGTAAAATTTTAAGCGTCTGACTTTTATTTCACTTGAAATGGGTTGAAAGCATCTTGGGCAAATATATAAATCTCCTCATCTTTCACATGTAATGTTAGCAGGCATTTGAAGATATCCATGTAAAGCCTTATGAGATCCATAAACCTTTTTGATTGCAGAAGGGAAATGCGTTAATTCTGAAATCTCTCTGAGAAGTGGCAAAGAAAAATAGGTCATTAATCAAACGTGGAACAGAAAGTGTGAAGTTACAGCTTGCAAATTATTTTTGTTCAATGTACTTTTCTAAGATGAAGACAGAAGCACTTGTAACCTTTGTAACTACAGAATTACAGTTCTTTTTAAAGCATTTGCAGAAGATGCATATTCATGCTATGATTTTCAGTTTTCAGATGAAGAAAATATGCTTGCTTACTTGAGTTAACCTTTGCAGAGTCATCTCTCAATAGGGATCTGTAGGGCATGGTTTTTTTCCTTACCCCGACCTTTTTTCAAGGGGGGGAAGAAAAAATGTTGAATGAATTTGGTATATTGTGTATCTCTCAGTGGATAGATTAGTTGATAGTTTTGGCTATGTCAGGGTGAAAATGAAACCTTGCGTTTGTGGCAGTTGACCTCAGAGCAGCTGTCAAACCTGTTTTTGAGCCATGGAAGTATTTGAAAATGTTCCTGTCAAATAATGTCATGTAAAGTTCTGTCCTGACCTTGGAAATTATTGCTTGTTTTAACAAAACAGTCTTGTGGCATCTAGTTTCTGTGAACTTGGATCAGTAGGGTTCTTCAAAACTAATCTGTATTATCGTTAATGTAATAAAACAATCCAATCCCCTGTGTCAGAGCATCATAATTAATTTGTTCTAGTGTCAGTCTGCTTTCTTTCATGCTGCATTTCATTTTCTAATGGAGGTTACAGGAAGAGGGAAATCATAACAGGACACTGAGAATTGAACTCTAATTTACATGGGAAATATAATAATAATAATAAAGTAGCACTAAATTTCCTTTGGGAAAACGAAGTTTTCTTTGGTACTGTTGTTCTTGGTGAAGTTGTATGCGCTTTGACCTTGTTGTTAATGACCTCAGTAGAATAATTCCATAGCCTTAAATTCACTACAGGATTTAATGTATTTTCCTTCTTCTTATACTCCCTAGATAATTTTACTGATTTCATAGGAAACATAAATTTCATTTACTTTTAGATAAACAGTGCTAATTCTAGGATGTTATGAACATTTCTAAAGCTTTTGCACAAATGTTCTGTAACTGAAATAAGTGAATTGACATTTTCATTCCATATTTAAAATAGTTTACACTTTTTGTTCTTACAGTGACTGCAACACAGAAGTGTCCTCTCAAGTCCCTGAAGAAAGAATCCTGTAAGTAAACATATGGGAGTTAAGACTGTGTTACATGTTCTATATTCTTCCTAATGAAAGAGTGAACAAGAAGTCACTATATGGCTTTTCATATGTCCAGCTTGCCTAACAGAGCTCAGACAAAGGCTGGTGTTACATTTCTTAATCCTGTTGATTTAGCAGTGATTTTGATTGCACATGATATACCATTATACTAAAGGAAATCTAAAGGTGGACTTTGAAATGACATCTTGAGGATGAATATCAGTTTCGTCAGAGGGCATGTCTTTGCTATCATATTTTATTCTCAAAACTTTTGCACAATCTTTTGAAAAATGAAGAAATTATAGAAATCTATTTTTTTGGTAAGAGTATTTAATATATTAACTTTTATCTCACTGCAGCATTACATTTCTAGCCCTTTCTCATTTGCAATCATGCTGTGGATATAAAAAGCTACTACAAATCATGAAAGAAACAGGAATAAAGTATCTTTATACCTTGACATCTATTGCATTGTCTCCCTAAAGAAAATGCTTTGGTGTAGATGAAGAATTGTCTCTTTTTCTGACAACAAGGATCCTTCAGGTTGAGAAACTTTTTAAAATTCTCTTTCAAGAGCTGTATCCAGGCTAGTTAAAGTGCTGTAGAAGCACCTGTGTAACCACTTGGTCCATACAAGTTACACTCTTACAGCTTAAAGAACACAGTAGTTTATTTTTGCCATCTCATTATCCCCTAGACACATTTATTCCCTATTCCTGGCATAGGTAGTAGAGGTACTTTGTCCTGGACAATTTTGGGTGCATACTGGGGTCTAGGAGAATTGTGAGAGCTGAAGGAACCTCATAATCTCCTGTGCAAGTTTCATGTCTCTAACAGTGGCAATGTTACATCCAACCCTTTGCTAAGACCAAAGGCTCTGTCTGTGCCTCTGTAAATACAAGGTAGATAGGCCTTCAGCTAAACTAGAGGGGAGGTTTGGTGCTTTGGGAGGCTTTGCAGGTTGTGTTTTTTTTTTTTTTTTTAATCTTCCTGCAGAGTCTGTGCATGGAATTTTGTATGATACTGAATGCACAGTGAAAGAATAACTCTCTGGCATGTGTTTGTAAGTATACGAGTAGTTCCTTAAATTTGAAGTGCAGAGAAAGTATTTTTCTTTCACATCTGGATTGTGACTGCAGTTGACAAAATAGTGTTTCTAAGGTATAAGTGACAGTAACTTGCTGATATTAGGATAAGAAAAGGAAATTAGTTACAGTTTTGTACTAACTTTGTTATAATGGTAGAGCTGCTTGGATAAGAATCAGTTTCCCGTTTCCATTCTGGGATAGCTGGCAACCACCCTTCACTGGTAAATCCATTTGGGATTGTTACTGGTGGGGGTTGGAAGATTCAATAGCAAGTACTGTGCTGCTAAACTAAAGTTTTTTAGGAACAGGAACTCAGGATATTGGACATGGCATTGGCAGACTCCCTCCAGACAAAATGTAAGAAAATTTTGTGCAATTTTACGGATTGCTACATCTCTATCTTGCAGCTCATTGCAGTGGAGGAATGGGTTAAAAATGCTTTCTCAGATGCTGGATAGGGAACTTTTAGGCATATTCTCTGTATGTTTTCTCTACAGCCTGTGGTAGCACTGAGGAATGTTGTGGTGTGGTTCACAGCTTATCTCCACGGGCAGTTCTGTTGACCCAGAAGAGGGAGTGGGGCAATGATAGCATAATAGCATCTTTTCTCCCCAACATGATCTGAAGGTTGTTGTTTAAAGTGAATTAATTGTTTAAAGTGGAATGGGATGGTCCTTCATGAACTTACCTGAATAGAACCTCTATGGAAAAAAATACCTCTCTGAAGATAATTGCAGCGTGACTCATTAGTCACTGACTTTCATCAGTGGTGACTGAGAGAGCTGAATAATTTTGAAAACTGAAGGCTCTTTTTCTATATATAAATAAACTTGTATCAACGAATATTATTAGTGGATGACTGAAATGTTGTTTAAATCCATGAGTCCTTTAAAATTAGACAGAAAACAACGTGAACATATGTTCCAAATAACAGTCTTAACTATGGAATTTAAGTTGCTTTCTTCATGCAGATGTATTGCCCAGTTTCTCAAATTCATTTTCTTTCCTTTAGCTGGAGGTGTTTGGTAGATCTAATAGGCAGACATTTGCAAAGAAGTTCCTTACTTATTTGAAATAATATATTATGGTGGCTGTTAGTGAGCACTAGAGGGCTCTTTAGACTAAAGCAAAAGAATACAATGTCATGTTTATCATCAAGGGTAGGTTTGAGGCATTTTGGTATCTTGAATTAAATAATCAAAAACACTGTTTTCATTAGAATAGTGTAAGGCTTCCCTTTTCAAGAAAAAATAAATCCATGTACTTGAAAGGAGAGGAGTATAGCCTGTTGTTATGTAGAAAGTGTTGAAATTTTTGAGAATTGTGACCTTTATATGTAGGCATCCTACTGGTTTAAATTTTTATACTTTTTTTTTGATTAGCAGTCAAGATTTTTTCCATGTTCCCTTTCCAAGTAGTTCATTTTAAGGTATCTTATGTGCATGGTTTATGTTTCTTTCTGCTTTTCTGTCCACCTTTAAATGTCTTTCCTTATGTGGTGGTTAGTTTATAATAGCCCCTGTATTATTAAGGCAAGGTCTGCCTTGTAATCTAGTAAACGTGATTGCTGTATGCAAAGGTGAATGCAAAATGTAGCTATGCTTCTTTGGAGGTGTTTTTCAATCACTTTGAACTTGCTTTTCAAAAAAAAGGCCAAACATTATAGGTTTCATGAATGCCAAAAATTATTCTTAGCTGGTCTGAATTTCTAGTGCAGCCTGAAAAGGCTTTGCCATCTTACACTGGCTGATATGTGGACTGAGTGTGTTTATTCCAGTGTTAATTGATGCCATTTGGGGGGAGAGGAGGAGCTGTATAACCTACTCTATGCTGATGAGAAAAAAGATATGGAAGAGGACCATTCTATAAGCTGTAAGAGTACAGCTTGGTTTACACAATCTTTGTAGTAAGGTACATTTTTTTAATACATCCTCTTGATTTTTCTATTTATAGTGGTTCTTGTGCATAATTTGTTCAAGTGTTTTTGAAGGACACTGTGGTGTTGCAGAAGGTAATTGATATTAGAGAAAGGGAGAGACATTAAAAATTGAATTAGTTATTATTGTACCCAATTTACATCACTCTAGGTAGCATAATTTTTTTATTGTCAGAGGGAAGCCTGAAATTATGAACCAAAATTAATACAACTGTGCTTTCAAATGCAAAGCTTTTACATAGACACAAATGTACGCTTGTTTCAATAAGACTTTGTAGAGAACAATAGTAGGCTGCTTATTTAGAAAAATGAAGGGCATTTTTTCCCAATAGCAAGTCAATCATCAAAGCAGCAAATGAGACTTTAAATAAAAGCTGAGAGACAGTTTATTTGTGGGACCAATGTCCTAGAAACCAGTGGAGATTTTTTGGTCTTAAATAATGTTGGCAGCAGCAGGGTAATTTTACTTGAGACACTTTCTTTGTCTGTCAAACATTCCCTGTTTTCTTGTATTTTCCTGGCCTTGATGTACTGTTTCCAGTCACAGGTATATGCAACTTATTTTTAGCCCTTGGTGGTGGTGTTCTGTACAAAACATTCTGCCTCCAAGTGGAATTTTTGGAAGTAAAGAAATGTAATGATGTAGTGGGCCCAAGAGCAGATCTATTTGAACTGTTTCGAGATCGGAGTGATCTATTCCCATCTGGCTTTTCTTTCAGGTGCCTGAGACCTGGTGACTCAAAATGTCTGTTGTTCAAAAGGGAGCTATGAATTTACAAGGAGGAATCTTTCCTAGTCAGGAAAGATTCTTACTGATGTTGAGTGAAGTGTTAAGTGGCCAGAACAGCTTGCAAAGAAAGCAAGGAAAGAACATTGTGGTCCATTTTACCATCTTCTCTCCTCCGAGTCCCATCAAGCTCACTTTAGCGTTCTTGCATGCTAGAAGCTCTCGAGGGAAGTGAGAGAAAGGAAATATTTGGAGAATGGTATCAAAGAGTGATGAAGGTGGAATTGGGGTGCTTTGCCTGCCAGGGAAAAAGATAGGGAAAGGAGATACAGTGTTGAAAAGCAATAGGATGAGGCATCCACTGTACTGAAGTCAGACTGTGAGGAGGAGTGGGGAAGGTTAGGGGGAAAGAAGGCAAAGAAAACCTGCTACAGGCACAAATCGTCACTGACTACTCCTAAACCTTCTACCCTGCTCAGAACCCTGTAACTTCCTTGCTGGTACCCATTCCCTAGGGACATTTGGGAATCTCTCCGCACCTCTTTCAGGTCCTCATCCTTTCTCTACTGCAGTCCAACAGCTTCCTCACTTACTATAACCCCACTCCTATCACCTCTGCTCTACCTATATCCCTGCTCTGCTGCTGTTTCCAAATACTGCTGGCACAGGAATGAGGACAGAAGTACTTAGTTTCTTCTTGTCCTCAGGGCAATAGCATTTAGTTTATCCATCTTGCTGAGGTGCCTTGAAGTGATTCCATGGAGGATAGCATAGCTCTCTTCCCCCAAACACTGCTAATATTAGACCTAACAATTACCAGAATCAAAGTAATTTCTGTTTTCTTTGAGGATGAATGCACTCTCTGTGTAGTTCAGTTTGCTGCACACAAAGTGAATTTCAGCAATGGACATTAGACTTCATTAAAATGCTTTCTGGACGCTCTATGGCCAAAGACATGTCCGGCTGCTATATTTCTATTTTTCATCACTGATCAAGTATGATGTGTGTGGTGACTTAGATTAGAAGGCTTGGATCTGTCTCAGCTGCTGCTTCTAACTGTCATAGGAACCAAAATAGCATAAACTACAACACAGTTCATAGAGCTTGCAAAACACACTTGCCTAGGGAAAATGCCAGCCAGGTATCAAATACTTTGGCAACGAGAAGGTTCCTTTGATATAATCAGCAGGTTATCCCATGAGTGCAGTCTAGGATTCAAGGAGAGCCTGTGTTGGCACTAAGCTGAACAGACTGAATGCTCAGTGAAAAGAACATAATACATTTTAAAATTATTTCAGTCCTCTGTGTCATGGTTAGCTCTATTTGACTAGGCTTTGTTTGAATAAAAAAATAGAACGCAAAATACTGTGATTCTGGGAAGCCCGAGCTTATTTCCTAGCTCTACTAAGTTTTTGCTAATGTGACTTAATATATACATATATGTAATTTCTACTTGAAATAATGTATTGTAATATTTTTAGCTTTTTCAATTCTAGGTTTTAGGGTAAGATTCAAATAATTGCCAAGAATTGCAGCATATCAGGAGGAAGCTAAATTGTGACAAATAGAGTTAGGAAAGATTAATGTATTTTACATTATTAGAAGATAAAGACTTATGTTTAAAAGAATCAAGTAATTCTAAAATGCTAACTTGTCTGAGGACAGGACTCTGAAGGAGAATAATTTTGCTCTGTCTTACATAAATTCTGAAGCAAAAACTTGCTGTAGACAACATTTGACTGTATTGCTGGTAAAAACATTTTGAAAAATTAATGAAATGTATAACTTTGACATTTTCTAAATAATTATGCCAAGCCTAATAATCAACAAAAAAATCTAGAATTAAAAACATGTTTAGAACTCTGTCTTTCTGATGAAAGAAATTCCATTGGGAACTTTAACAAATGTGGGGAATCCTCTTTCATATATAGTATTATTTGCCTTAATGCCTCTTTTAGTTTACAAGTTATATTAATATTGTTCTTCAAATGGCTCTTTCTAGAGGAAAAGGTAATGTCTTCCTGGATTGTAGAGAGGGAGTGAAAGAAAAGGAAGGGAAGAAAGTGAAATGTTAATGTTAGACCCTGACTTCTGCTGATAGAAAATTGAGGTAATGGGACCAAACCAATTGCCATTACTTTCCATACCAGTAGGGGTGGGAATGCTGAAGAGGTCTGTGGTTTTGATGAAGTTTATAAAACCCACAGATATTTAGTAAGCCATGTAAGCAATATAATTAATGTTAATAGCTTTTCATATAAATGCAGCTTATTCATAATCTCAGAAGGTGGGTGTCGGCAACTATAATCACAGCAAAATACTTTGCCGTGATAGGTATGCAGATGTATTTTTCTCTACCCATTATCTCAAATTGATGTCTTCCAGTTTTCAGCTGAGAAGTTCAGCTGGAAGTGGGAAATTTTATGTGGGTGGTGGTAAAAAATAACCCTTATTCCAATGCAAAGCATACAGACACACTCGGTGTACCCATGACTGTGTCCCTATCTTTCCACTCTTGCTTTTTATTTAGTTTTTATGGGACAGCCTGTCCAAAGATTCACAGAGAGGCTGGATCATGTGGGCTTGCCCCAACTATCCATGTTCGTTTTGCCAAGACTTCATACCTTTTCCAATTGCACATTTCCTCCACAGAGCAAATTTTGCTTTAGGCTCCATGACACAGTTTAAAAATACAAACACAAAGACTGTCTGACTGCTATTGAGATCTCTCTTAAAATACAGCAGCCAAAACCTTGTCAAATCTCTTGCTGATATACAGCTCTGACATCTCACAGCTGGAGGAAATGGAAAAGCTTACCACAAGTTCATCTTTTTTGAGGACTTGCATAGTGCACCCTCTTCTGTCATGCCTAGGCCTTTCTGTAGGTGGAAGATAGGGCTGAGAACCTCAGTCTGAGGCAGCAGCACTGATCTTTTAAGGTAGCTTCTTATCAGCTTCAATAAAATGCATAAAACTTAATAACACACTTATTGGCTATTTTCTCACTTTTGAGTTAGCTGTGTGAATAAACTCCCAGAAGCAGAAGTTGTGCAATGAAAATAATTACCTCAGGACATTTTTGAAGGCTGAACTTTCTGGTAAGTCTGTCGTGCTGATGTGTTTCCTGAAAAGGAGCACCAATAAGCATCTCAGCAGCCTTTTCAAGAGACTAGGCTTTCAAAGAAAACACAGTGTGTGCAACCACCCTAAGTATCCCTTTGTCCATCTTCCCTCTAATGGTGTTGTGCCCAACTTGTAGTGGTTCCTGCCAGGTTGGAGGAGACAGAATTCAGGTCTAGTTTGTTATGTTCAGCTGCTGCTGGTCAGCCATCAGTGCAGATGTAGCACTAGGCTGGCAGGAGCTGGGAAGGAGGAAGGAGGAGGTGATGACTGTAGGGAGGGGAAGGGCATGGAGAGGAGGCAGTGGAGAAATGCTGTGGGAGGACACTTGGGCAGAGCTGTGTGTGGTGGAGCAGTTCAGGATTGTGCAAGATTGCTCTGAGAGAGCATAAGAAATACAGCTGTGTTGCACTGGAGGACTCAGGCGCTGCATTACATTGTGGGTGCTAAATGTAGGACATGATTCTGTAAGAAAATAGGCTTCATTAGTCCTGCTGTTCCCAGGGTGACTTACAGAACAGTAGGCATGCTTTGACATATGGCTGTATATCAGCAAAACTTTCTGTGAATGGCTGGAAGATGGAGTGCTTTTTTTTTGTTTCAAAGACACATTTTCATTTCTACAGAAAATGGAATTATTGAGGGCTTGCTGTGGATAGAAAGCCTGTAATTTATCGGGGAGCTGCACTGGTAGGCATATCTAATCTGCCTAATCCATTGCCATTAGCATTGAACAGACAAAATGTTGAAAGCATACCTAAGACTGGTGATTTAAAAGTGCCCACGGCTGCATAGATTTTTTTGTTTCTTGAGATTTATAGCTCACATATGTTTGCTATACAAAAAACCAAATCCAACTGAGTAATATTACTGTAACTTAGTTAAAGCTTTCTATTGACAGTATAAATCATGAGGACAAAGCTAGATTCCTTTTTATGTGCCTTTACAATATTGATATAAAAATAGACCTTTTTGTGTTCATATTTCTTTACAATAGTTTCAACGAATGCAGAGGCAGTAGTTCTATTGAAATGGATCTTTAAAATCGAGACTGGCATGTAGTTGCATCAAAAGAGAAATTCAAGCACTTCTGATCCACATTTTTGGAGGGGATGGAATCATCTTTGGTCCTTGTATGCAACTCCTCTGCTGATTGCCACTGAATTATTTCAAAAGGATACTTTTTTCTAACATTCACAAATGTGATTGTTTAACAACATTATCCTGCACGTTGTAATGCAGAGCAAAATAAAAGGAAGGCCGAAAGAGAAGTGAATAAAACTTAGTGAGCAAGCTACATTCAGTGTGGCAAAACAAACAAACAAAAAAGGTAAAGTGTGGTTTGGTGCACTGTTTGGTGCTCTGGATCTCAAAGGCATTTATCCTGCAAGTGAGCCACTGGGAACACCAGTAACTTCCTCCTTCAGCAGCATCTATCTGATTTCAGTTAACAAAGATCCTCGTGAACCTGTTTGGTGTGGTCTGAGGGGACAACGTGTTAAACCCTGTGATAATTGCACTTCTTTTCAGACATTATTCAACTTTTACACAGTAGTGTGTTTTTCTTCAGTCTACTAATGCCAGACACTATCTAATTATCACACCTGTTAATTTGCATTTTCTCTTTAACATTTTCTGTGTTTTTTTACTGCAGTAGCTTTGACTAAGTAGTCCTCTATTTTATTGACTATTCTCCTTATAAGCTAGGGTAAAATAATAACTATGACCTGCGTTTTGAAGTATTCAGGTTTTTTTTTTTTTTTGTTCTTGAAGAACCACTGAATAACTGGTCAGAGCTGGTTTTCAGGTGACGCCTTAGCATGTTAGTTTAGCACTTTGCACAGCAGCTCTTTGAAGGAGATGGGGTACAGCAGCAGAGGGCTTTTATCACCTCTTTTTTTCCTTCTTGGAAACCTTATTGGAAATTCACGCACAGTGCTAGTATGCATTAGTGATTTTGCCTTTTGCAGAAGTTGAAAAGCACATTAGATACCATCAGGTTTGTTTTGTGCATGGTATTAAGACAAATAATGCAATTGTATGATCAAAATACTTGACTAAACGTTGTCCAGCACTCCAGATGTTGGTAACATGCTGTGTGAACCTTTTGACTTTCAGGCCAGACCCCTCTGTCAGCTGTTTCTTGTTTTACTGAAGTTTTACCCAACATGGAGCAGTTGTCCCGAGAGGAAGTCTACAAATGTAGCACAGCCCGGATGAGGCTGAATAGCTGCAGGGAGCACAAATGGGCCAATACTGTTTTCTTGTAATGGGTGTCAATATGAGGGAAAGGGACTGAAAAATATGTGTATATAGAAAAGAGGAGAGCTTGTTCAATTGGGTTTGGCTGGCAGAAAAGATTAATTGTTCTCACATGGAAGTGAAGGTGGAAACAGGAGGAGCTCTGGAGCCCATGATGTTTCTCAAAGGCAAAAATCTTTCCCAGTGTCTTAAAATCATGGCAAGGCAATGTTTAAGAGTTATCTGAGCTTCACGGGAGCAGAGTACTGTTCTGCACACACTGGGTTTCAATTACTCTGCCAGACAGTATTGAGTAGTATTGAATCTGCCACTTGACTGGAGGCAGCTTTGATAAAGACAGGATTCATGATAATTAAATGGCTCAAACAGACTTGAAAAGAGAAACATGTCTAGCTAAGGACTGGGATAGTTGATCCCTTGCTGACTTTGTCAGCAGAGCTTGGGACTTTTGGGATCGAGAAAAGGCAAAGCTTTGTGTGACACTGCAAGGGGGCTGAGTCAGGGGATCACTAATCTGTCTGCCTGGCTACAGCCAACCTCAGTGACTGACAGACAGACAAACAGAAGCTTTCTAGAGTCTGGTCTCTGCATTCTTCTACGTCTGTTTTTCAGGAAGCTGATCCACACACAACTGTTCTTCCAGAGTGGCCTGTGGAGTGCTCCTTGATTTCATGGCATTAAACAGTCTGCTTTGTTTCTATCTCCTAACTAAGAGCTAATCCCTCCTAGAATAGTTTCATTGTATCATTTTTCCGGACAATCAGTTACGAGGCTCCGATTACATGTGCCAGGGATAGTTCCTCTCAGTTGTGCATGTCAGCAAAAAGTCTTCTTTTATTAAGGTGACTCCCATTGTGGAGGAAGGCTACATGGCAAAACACAAACTCTGCCAGAAACACCTCCGCAGTTGAGGTGTTGGCAATATTTGTGTCATGATGAAGTAATTGGAGCACCCAACTGATTACTAAAACAGGTTCTTCACAGACCTGTCTGAAACAGTGAGGATTTTTGAGGGGGAGAAGGCAAGTGGGTTGGTGGACGAACGAGGAAAACCTGAAAAGGGGGGAATCTCCCAGGAATTATTCACTTAATGCCATGCAGAGACTGTCAGCTTTGTGATAAAATGTTTGAGATCAACTGATGCAGGAGTGCTTCATGGGGCTCTTGAGTCTGGAAAAGTGTTCTGGCCAATGGAGAAAAACCTCTTGAAAAAGTTTGTTGTTGTTTTGGGGATTTTGTTGTTTTTTTAAGTGACAAAATGACCAGGTTTGGAAACAGTGAAAGGAAATGTGTGGTTTTGTTGTGAGTGTTTTTCAGGCATTAGGTGTTACCATCAAACATCCTGTGGTGCTGGCTGTGGCTGTTCAGCTGTTTGTTCAGTCCCTACACTGGCCTATAGCTCGTGCTGAGAACTCTCTCTGCCACAGCCTTTCAGCAGGGAGGATTGTTGCTTCTCCTCTCTACCTTTCTGGTCCTCCACAACTTATTGCTACTCCCTTGTCTTCTGCAATAGATGTCACTCTTGCTTATGTTGTTATGAATTTTTTTGTGGGCCCATCTATTAAAAAATAGCACCTTGCCTTATTATTCATAAGGGAAACATCTGTTCTTTCAGCTTCTTTGCTTCCTCTATGACTTGTACCAGTGGCTAGCCAACAGTGATGACTGGTTAATGCTGGTCAAGAATTGCAGCTATTTATTTTCTTGATGTGGAGGAAAGGAGGCTGAAGAAGAAACATCAAATGTTCTGACTGATTTCATTGTGTACAAAGGTATCTTCTTCCTGTCACATCCTTCCTGCCTTGCTTTTTGTGTTATTTCACAGCTCTTCCTCTGGTTCCCTCTGATTGCAATTCAGAGGGAACTGAATTGCAAAACTGTGAACTCTTTCTGACAGTATGTTTGGGTAATGCCTTGCAGGGGAACCACAGTCTGGAGTAGGGTACAGAAAATCTGTAACATAAAAAGTATTGATACCAGGTTACTTCATAGTCTTACAAAGTACAGCCTCTTATCATTACTTTTAAAAGTAGAAATGTTAGCAGTTAGGAATTGTCAAATAGGTGTTACCTGAAGGAGTTGCCTTCTGATAATCCTATGCACACATTAATGACAAACATTAATATGTCATGGTCATGCACATTACATTTGCAGTAACATAGGAACCCAGATGTAAATACTAGAAGAAAAAATTGTTCCACACATTTCACAAGAAGGCTTTTAAGGCAAAAACAAGGTCAAGCACACTGGAGCATGTTATATATTTCTACAGATACAAAAAATCACGAGCTAGTGCTATATTCACCATGGGATATTTGGGATTTTGCTTACTGATGGAAGTAACTATTCTGAAGAAAAGGTGAAAAGATTTTAGACTTTTAGAGTAGATTCAGACAGGTTTCAGACAGGTAGTGCAGGAAGTTTTAGGCACTGTCTGCCAAACATTTTGTGTGGCTGAGATAACAAGATAGGAAGGGCATGAGTCAAAGAGAACATGGTGGTAAGGTGGGAGGAAGAATACAGAAAGAGATTCAGAAATGAAGAGGTATCAGTGGCCCCTTGGCTCCTTTGCAGGCATTTTGTATTTCTTTTGTATTAGCATCTAGTATTTAGGCAGGTAGAATGTATATAGCATTTATCTCTTCTACCTTAATGAGGCAGAATTGATAGAAACACATATAGACACTTTGTATTGTTTGAATGATCATTTGTATTATCTTCCAAACAAATATACTTCATCATATCAGAGATGTTCATTAATCCCTATAAAAAGAAGTTTTCTAACTTTTCATCTTTTAATTCACTCCAGACTTCTCTTTGAAATTTTGTGTTTCACTGCTTTGCCCTTGAATGCAAGACACTTTACAGTCTGTAACAAAGCGTACAGGACAGCTGAGGCATGTATTGTATACTTTGTATACAAGTAAGTAAGGTTGTGGAGTTTTTTTGTGGTGTTAGAGATGATAAAATTACTGTGCTTTTCCAAGGTCAAGAGGGCGTTTGTGGCAAAGCCTAAAAAAAAAAAAAAAAAACCACAAAAAACCCTAAACCTTTTATCTGTGCTGCAGGTGTTTTTGTTAAAGAGCTGGAAAGCCTATTGCAAAGCTTCTGAGGTTGACTTCCCAATGGTCAAAACTGGAATGTCAAATAAATGCATTTCCTCTTCCTGCTGTGTATAATGAAACTGAAAGGCTGTACATAGTCACACATTTGAAGAGCACCCAGTAAAGTGCCCTGACTTTTGCTATGATTTTGTGAAATGATTAGCCTAATCCTTAAAGGTTTGAGCTGATTTAAGTCTCCTGCTTAACTGAATTTCTTAGAGAAATAGAGCTTACGTGGATTACACTATTTGTCTGCTGATACACTTGACAAATTCCTGAGCCATTGATTTAAAAAGGCAGACAGGACTCCCCTGTTGCACATTTTCTGGTACATCTAGTCAAAAAACCAGCATCACATCTAAGGCTCACTAATCAGTGTGTATGTGGGGCAGGGGCACTTTGGGAGCAATACCAGGGAACTAGGGTTATAGTTTTAGTATAGTTAAGGCACACAAATCTTTAGAAACCAGGCTTCCTCAGTTTTGCTGCTCATTTCTTCTCATGCAAGTTTGGAGCATAAAATCTGCCAAATTAATAAACCTCCATTCCTGAGGAAAACCATGGTTTCCGACACTTTCTGAATGGGGAAAATAATTTATTCACTGACCATTTTTCAGCAACATGCTGGAAACTCTTGTGCAAGTGTTCATTATTTTAAATTCATAAGCTTTTTGGAATCTTTTTGCAGGAGAAAAAATAAATTTGTTTGGCAACAGATGGTATAGAGAGCATAGATCTTTATCATCAGCTCAGGGATGCTTTAATATGAGAGAATCTTAAACCTTCATACAGTGCCAATAACAGACTTTGTGCGGTCTAGACAGAGTGATGGATGGGCTTTGTGGCCCATAATAGTTTTGAAACTCAAAACATCTTGGTATGTGGAGTGTTGCACATTTGGGTTATCACTAAGAGATAAAAAATTTATTGTTCACTTGTTGCCATTTGAAGGAGGATGAAGCAACTTCTCTGTTTCCTGGAAAGGCAATCAAGGATTGAAAGCACATTATTGGAATTTTTCTTTCACTGTCACTATCTCCATTCCCGTCATATTCTGCTGTGTTTAGTGGAAATTAACTCAGCAGAACATCCAGAGAACATCTGATTTCCTGTAAAACATTAATTTTATTTATTCTTCCTGCATGTTTTTCAGTTCTCTCCTCTCTGTCCTAATCCTATTGACAACAAAAGAAAGTAGACAAAAGATCAACTGTTGGCTTTATGTAAAATATTGCATCAAAATAATGATTCATTGGAAAAAGATTTCACACAGTAAACACACCCACAAATACCACTCAGGTCACAAAACCAAAAATACTATCAATAAGGACAAAGGAAGTTGTTATTTTAGTTTTTGAACAGTCTTGATTCATGTTTCCTGTCATTTTGCTTGGGGAAAAAGAAACACTCATCCTTAAAAAACCAATTTAACAGAACTGCCAGAAATTCTTCAAATCCTTAAACCAGTATTATCAGGAATAAATACATGGTTGAAATGAGCTACGTTCTCCTGCTTCCAAATTTGGTTTCCCACGTACAAGTTTGAGTGCTACATCTCACATCATGATCTGATATTATTTTTAACCGAAAGGCAAGAAGCCATTATTGTAAACCCTGTTTCTGTGGCACAGTGTGATGATCACCCTATTTCAAGAGGATCTCAGGTGGAGTTTCTTGGTTCTTACCAAGTTGTGCTGTATAATTACTCTGAGGTTTGCTCAGTAGGAAGCAGCCTATTTGTTCCAGTTTTGTCAGCCCAGAGAGGTGCTTCGTGCTGCTTTCCACCTGAAGCCTGTGGCAGCTTGCTCCCTGGGACACCCAGAGACTGGTGAGATGTTTGTGATCACCAACAGGGGTGCTGGGGATGCTTACATGTCTGGATTCTGACACTGAGTTTGTTCTCTGCAAGGCTATTGGGAAGTGCTGTTTGTCATCTTTTTGTTTATGTTGTTCAAAAAGCCATGAAGATATACAAAGCTAAAAGTGTTTCTTCATGCAATGTTAGAAACATTCTGTAAGTGTATATCATTCTTCTTCCCTTTCACTTGCTTTTTTTTCAGTATAGCAAATGTACTCTATTCATGAACCAAAACCAGAAAGACTGGACAGTGTTATGCTCAGTCTCTTCATGCTGGTAATTCCATATTCAGGAGAGTCAAATGGTTTCCTTGCCTTTGGCCTCTGTTACAATCATGGAACATTTTGGGTTGAAGGGACCCATCTAGTACAACTCCCCTGCAATAAGCAGGGACATCTTCAACTGGATCATCCAACCTGACCTAGAACATTTGCAGGAATGGAGCATCCACCACCTTGCTAGGCATTGTGTTCCAGGGTTTTACCACCCTCAGTTCCTAATATCTAATTTAAACTGACTCTCCATTCCCCCATTCCTGTCACTACTCGCCTTTGTAAAAAGTTTCTCCCTAGCTTTTGTGTAGGTCCCTGGAAAGTGCTCTAAGGTCTCCCGGGACATTTCTCTCCTCCGGGCTGAACAATCCAAATTCTCTCAGCCTGTCTTTGTAGGATGGGTGCTTCATCCCTCTGATCATCTTTGTATTCCTCCTCTTTGTATCCCTCACTGCAGCAGGTCTGTGCCCTTCCTATGTGAAGAACCTGAGAGGGGAGAGCATCACTCAACTTGGGGTCTCATGAGAGCAGAGAGGAGGAGAATCCCCTCCCTCACACTGCTGGCCATGGTTCCTGTTATGCAGCCCTGTGTACAATTGGCTTTCTGGGCTGCAGGTGTACATAGCTGGGTCATATCCAGCTTCTCATCCACCAAACCTTCCCTGAACTTTGTGTTAAGTTCCTCCTTAAACTTCATGTTCTCTCATACCTATTTGGCAGATTTAAAGATCCTGGAACTCTTTTCCCATCTGCCTTCTGCAGGTGGGATCTGACCCAGCTTTGCTCATTTGGTAAGTGGGCGAGGTGCCAGGACTTCTTCCTTGCAAGTAGGCCAGTTGTTTCTCCTTTTGTCTAAAGTCTCTTTCTCTTCTTGCACAATGCAGCGTTTCCATTCCCTGTGATTTAGGATATTGTTTTTCCGAAGATATGGAATTTGCAAGCTCCAGAGAGTTATCCTAAGGATAATGTCAGGAAAAAATTAGTTTAGAAAAATTTACTCACAGTCAGAGGTCACTGAACAGATTTCTTCACCTTATAAGATAGAACTCCTGGAAACTAAAAATTCAGAGTCCACACTTCAAAGCTTTGTTTATATTGTATAATGCAAAGTAATTCTCTGTGGGATCAGATTTATCGATGCATTTTGCTCCGACTGTGTTTTGTTATATCCCAGGAAATATGTGTACATGTATAAAATCAAAACTTGGAGGAAATACTTGATTTGTTTAAATTTCTTCCTGATGAGTATAGGGCAGTTAAATGGAGCCAGGGGCTTTTCAAAGATGAAGTCAAGCTTAACAAAAAGATGAGTTCACTTGTAATTTCTTCAATGACCGCAGATAGTACTGAAGCAGAAAACACTATTTGCTTGGATTTTAGTGTTTGGAAAAGCAAAGGTTTTGGTATGCCTCTTGCCCTTCTGCCCCTGATCAGTCTTGTAAAACTCAGGGTTTTTTTCCTAGAGATTCTCTCTGCTCTAATGGATATCCCTAATTTTATAAGAGCCTTAAACAAATTACTAGGTTAAAAGCACCTATTTTTAATGAAGTTACATGGCAGTTGATTGTAACAGATACAAAAATAAAAAAAAGTTATGTAAGCCCCTCCCAAATTATTTCAGTGCAACTGCATAAATCTTTACGTCACTTGCAGCAAGCAAGCAATGTGCTTGGCTTTGAGGTCCCACTATCTTAATTTTGGGATTGTTGAATTTAACAACTGCTTGCTAAGTGGTGCACATTAAAGGTGTCCTTTCAAGGAGATTGTTGTAATTGCTGTGTGCTCTGAACAGAGGAGGGAAAAAAGTTTTATCACTATCCTAACAAGAGACCGGAATGTGAAGCAATCTTGGATTTCATTACTACAGCTGTGATGTGATAAGAATGCCACCAGCAAACAGCTGCACGTGTTTTAACACGTTGCTGCTTCTCATCTGGGAAGTGATACTGTGTCCCTGTTGGATGCTGCTATTACAAAGATGGCCAGCCTAAAGCAGCAGGGAAAAGACAGGCTCTCTCAAACAGCTCTGCTGTGATGCACTGAGAGGTTGAAATCCTTAGAAACTATTAGTTGTGTTATCTGACCACATGATTAAATTCCATAGAGAGAAAAATGAACTGGGACAAACCTTTTCCTGTCTGGTCTTATCATAAACAGGTGAGATGTAAATTGTGGTAGGGAAAGGAGACTGTAAAAGGGGAGGGGAATGGCATGGAGACCCTTCCTGGAAGTTGAGTAAGGAGAAGGATGCTGTGAGAGTGGGACAAGTTCTTGGTTTTCCCCTATGCAGATGTGTCAGCTCCATTATTTCCCTGCATAGCCAGTCCATTGGAGTAACCCCTCTCCAACCCCTCTTGGAAACTATTTCTCACCTTAAATTAACCAAAGGCTAAGGGTGTCATACTTAAATACTAAAGAAAAGTTATGAATCAAAGCTATATATTAGCTGCACACCTTGGTCCTCCCTGCCAGATATCTGTGAAAGTCCTATTGTTGGCTTTTATAGCCATAAAATTAAGTGCCTCAGCTCTGTCTCATCTCTGACCTGCCCATTCTTGACTTCAAAAGTTAGTTAAAACAATAAGGTCTGGGCTGGAATGTATTATTAGGTGCCCCCTGCCACCCTCCCCTCGAAATTCTACCTGTCTTTTAAGCCTGTAGGTAGTCTCATCAGGCTAAGGTAAAGCCATCACCTAGGAGACAGGCTTGGGTTGGAAGGAATAAAGCTGTCTCTTAATATTTCAAAAAAAAAAAAAGCAGTTAAGAGCTTGAGGCAGGACAGAAAACACAGTAGAATCAGAGACATGAAAACAGTGCACATTTTTATCTCATGACAGGGACAGGTTGATGACCTCTTCTATTACAGAGGAAGCTTCCTGTGTTGGCTGCCAGGATGGTTTTCTCCTCTCAATTTTTAAAGTGATGGTGATTCTGATGTCTGAAATCACTGCAATTCCAGGTATATTACCAAAACACTTGGTTAAAAGTCAACAGAATGTGTCATTTTGGGCACACAATCAAAAGGAAGAAAAATATCTGTGCATGATTGAAAGTCTGTGCCATGCTTTGAAGTTGTCTATAAGCACAGTTAATAGAAAATAAATTAATTTATGTGAGCCTGACGTTATCCCCATGCAATCTTTGTATACTCTTGTTAAAAATGTGTGCTAACTTTAACAGAAGGCAGGAGAAGAGGACAGCTTCAGTGTCTCCTCTTTCATGTGTATTTAGTATGGTTCCTTCAATGCTGCTTTATAAATTACTCTTTTCACAGCTAGAGAGTCTCACCTATTACTTGATGCCCATAAGAACTGAGCAACTCCACTTCTGTATGTGTAACACATGAATATGAGGGCAAAACACATGAGAGCAAGCTGTTTGATTTCATTTTATTTTTCATCATCAGTTCATGAGGTGGTGCTGGTTTTGGGGGGAGATACATGTCCTGTCCAGCTGGAGAACTGGACCTGCTGGCACAGGGTGGCCTCTGAGCCCAAGAGGTGTTCCTGGCTGCAGTGTGTCCAGAAGCAGTGCTGTCACCTCATTGATGATCACTATGTGGCTGGGGAGAGACAAAACTGCCTTGCAAGACAATGGCTGGCACGCCTTATGTCATGGGAGAAGGTCAAGGGGGAGCGTGACAGTAGCCACCCTCCTCCCTGTGTCTCGACTGCAAGGAGGTGGCTGAGGACGTGCCCTGGGCTGAGGGTGCTGTTCTGGCTGCCCCTGGGCTGGATATCTGCTGTTCAATGGCAGCTCATCCGTGTCTTATTTACAGCAGGCTCATAGCAACTTCGCTTGTTTTCTTCTTGCAGGCTGGTTCTTCATACATTTAGTGTGCAGGAAGGACTTGGCCTAAGCAAAAATTTCTCTTGAGCTTTTGCAGAGCTGTTTGGTTGCCAGGGAAAAAATGCCTGCTCCTGGTGGTGATATTGCCAGCAGAGCTCTGCCACCAGCAGGTTTTGCTGTGGGGCAAGTACACTTTGTCTCAATGCTTCCAGGTGCCAAGAAGACAAGATGCACTGAAACTCCAGTAATACACTGTCAAAGCTATTAGCCTGGATCTTTAAGCTGAGATTTTTAAGTACCTGAAACACACCAACTGGGGTAGCAGGCTGATTTCTCATGGTTTTCTGCTGAGGCTTTATTTTATTTTTTTCCTCTAGCACGGTTCTGTACAGATCAAATACCAAAAGATAGTTTAAAGTATAAACACAGGAAAAAATACGGATGGAGAAACATAGAACTTAGGGAAGCCATATGATTTTGTTTGGAGATGGTTCACTGTGCCAACAATTTTAATGAATACTGCAATTTGCTTTGTTCGTAGGAGCAGGATGTAAGTCACCTACCACTGTTCTTTGTGTCAGAGACAAATCCACACATTTTGAGATCATAATCATAAATGTTCAGTAGAGAGTGTGCCATCCCACTCCCTTTTTTAGTGTAAAATAAAAAGCTCTTTACATTGGACCTACTATTCTTTCAAAATAATTGAACTTGATTTATTTCACTGCAATAGAAAACTCTTTATAATAAAGTTTTATGTTTTAGCTAAAGGGATTAATGAAGATTTCAAGCCTGGTTTGTCAGTGAGTGTCTTGCATACCAAGTCAGAATTGTAGAACAATAGGATTATTTAAACAGGAAAAGATGTGGTCCTGATTTTCTTGTAGCTATACTGATTAAAGCTTGTCTGCATGCAAAATATTACATAGCTCTGTATTTTTCTGCACTGACATCTGATTTCTAGCATTGTGTGACTGTATAAATACTTATATGGAATAGAGATTCCTTTTTAAAACATTTGGTTTAGGAAGGTAGCACAAATGACTTTTGATGGTGTAATCCCCCTTTAAAATAGTTCCCATTGAAGACAACTATTAATAGTCTGTTACATCAGGGGCGTCACACTTGCAACTTCAGATAATATATGTATACTCCCTGTGCAAAACCCCTTCCTGTTTTGTTTTCAGCATGGTTATGTTACTCATTAGTATCTATTTTTGCTGTGAAAGTGTCTCTCTTACAAATACAAATACTTTCTTTTTCCATAGGGAAATGGATTATTTGCATGTACACTAAAACGGAAAAGGACCTTTTAGTTAGGCTCTTATTTTAAAAAGCTTGCTATAAAACCTGTTTTTATATTACACCTATGGATAGCAATTGATTTTCAGGTTATTTGTTTTTTGTTAGTTGAAAACTGCAAAACAGTACTGAAATTTTATTTTTTTCCCCTCATAAGTTAGTCCCATTTCTTTATGTAGAATTACAATGAAACTGCTAGTTATAAACTAACTCAATGTTTTCATTTGCTGTTAATGGTATTTTGTTTGTGGGATGTGAGCGATCTTTTCACTGGTCACGCTATTACTTTTTTACCCATTTATGTCAAAAATTAATTAGTAATTTCAGTGAATGCAGAGGGGCTTAGTCATTTCTGAAGTATGTCAAGTCACTGCAAGGATGACACAGCCATGTTAGTAATTAACTATGCCAGCCTTTATTCTTATTCTGGCTAGTAACTCAACAAAAAGTTTCCAGTGATATTGCATTTTGACATCTCAAAGGCTCAGCTATTCCCCCAGTCTGGAGGTATAAATCATCAGTTAAGAGAGGCCAAAAAATTAATTAGACCCTCTCAGTTTTGTGCTTTACATCACTGCTATCCAAGAAGAAAGCAAATGGGGAGAACTTAGCTTGTGCCTTGTCTGGAATTGTGTGACAATGTGAACTTCTTTTTTATTTGTTGGCTCAGAAAGGAAACCAATCAATCTGGGTTAAGCGATTCAGGGATTTGAGCTGGGTAGCAATTTTAGCATGACTCATAACACTTCACAAAATTAGCTTGCCAAGAAGATGTGCTTCTGTGAAACTGTGAAGTACCTGGGCTTGAGGTATAGCTGGAAGAGAAATCATTTTGACAGAAGAGCTCATAAAAGTCCAGCTCACGTCTTTTGGTGATGTCAGTTGAAAAGTCATCAGTATTGATCATCTCAAGTCCTTACAGCCTGAGCTCCTGCACAGTGCCATGTCACCTTCAGCTCCTCTTTGCTGTGGAAATCCTGGATAAGCACCAAAGCAGGGACAAATACTGAAGAGAAGATGGAAGCAGGGGCATAGCCAGCCATCCACAGTGCATCAGTAAGTGATTGTCCAGAGTGTAAATCCAGGCCCCACAGTTTAGGATTTGATACCCAAGAAGTGGAGCACTTGGAACAAGCATATCTTAACATTTCCAGTTAATTAAAAGTCTTGAGAAACATTCATAATTTTTCTCAACAATTTTGTGATGTCTAAGGGAAAATAATTTTGTTGTAAGCAGTTTTGCCATTTATGCAATCACAGTATAACTTGCATTAGGACATTAGGAAATGGGATAAAGATACGACGGGATGTTTGTAGCTGAAGTTTTCAGAATTTTTGTGCATTTTAATGTACTAACTCTAGTTTTCATAGTTTAAAAGAACACCCCCTCCCCAGGTACAAGGTGGCCTCATCATTTATTTGAAGGAAAGATGACTAATCTTTGTGGTAGTTCTGTCTCTTCACTGATGGAGGCTACTTCAGTAAAGCTTGTCTTTGTTTTGTTGTGTAAGGAGGAGTAAGTACCAAAGGAGTTGCTACTTTTGCTACTCTTTTACTGGCAGCTGCCCTGCTCTGCTTCTGAACTTACTGCCCTGCCATTTTCCCTACACCTCCATGAATGACTTGGTTTCCTTCATCCTCCCTCTCTCACCACTCTCCTCCTTGAGATAATTGCCTTTTGCTGTTCAAATGCTGTGGTGCTGAGCACAGGGGCTGAGAACAGGAAGAGTTTTCTTGCTGAGCTTCATCTGTGGCCTATCAAGTACTTGTGTGATGGAGACAGAGTAGCAAAGGGGGCAGCTGCAAGAGGAAAATATAGGAGCTGGAAGTAGAGGGAAGGTAGTGAAGAGAGTAGTGACAGAGGCTCAAGTTATTTCATATTAAAACAGAACATGGAGGGTAAAAATCTAACCACAGAGGAAGAATAGTTTTCTACTCCTAATGTTTTCCAAAGAATTTCCAAAGAATTTTCAGTACTGCTCTGGAGCCTAAAAAAATAGCTCTGAGCCCTCAGTGTTTCTTGAGTCTTGTCTAGGATTGGCCATTGCTGAGAATATATTTGTCTGCTTCTGCTGGGAAATGCTCTGCTAGCTCAAGTGGCAGTATATGTGACATGGCTCTAGTTTGTCTCATCCTGTTGTAACCCTGTTAATGAACAGCATAGGGATCAACAAGATTCCACATGTTGGAACAGCTATATTTTTTATGGGTATTCTTCCCTCCCTCCCTAAATATAGATAAATAATATATAAATATATTAGAATTGTAGATATAAAATTACATAAATTTTATATATATTATATAACTATATCTAAAATTATATATAACACCCAGTGTTAAACAGATAAATTCTAAGTTTGTACTTACTCTGAAAGGAAAAGCGTATATGATGGTAATTCAAGCAAAGCTGTAATAAAAAGGAATAATTCAGCAAGAAGGCTGAATTAAAGTTGCACAAGCTTTTTTTTTTTTTTTCCCTTAAATTAATCTGATACAGTATAATTGTCTGAAAATAACTAAAAGCTCTGCTTTAAGCTTTTATACATCCTGGAAGAAATGCCTATATATAATTTTTCACAGGAAAGTACTGAAGGCAAAACGCCAGCAATGGTTGCGTGAAGTACAAAGTAAATTTATTTCATCATAAGAACACTGTAGATTAACATTTATACCTCCTGTTTTTCTGCACTCTGATATATCTATATTTCTTATCTGTGGGTGTGGTGCATTTCCTACAGCAGGAAAAGTTCTTGAGGGTTTGGTGTCATGTGGCACAATTAGATATTCTCTTGCTACTTGGCTGCTGTGAATCACACCCTTAGGTCTGGAATACGGAACTGCAGGATTCCCAACTGCTCTTGCACACAAGGACAGTTTAAAGAGTGAAATTTTAGTATTGACAGAATGATGAGCACCATCATTAAACATTTAGATATGAAATTACACAGGTACTTTACTTTAGAGTTTAGATTTTTTGCTCCCTGCCCCTCCAAAGTGAGGAAAGCATTTTTTTTTTTAATGACATTTTTCACAAGCAGAAGCACAAGGTTTCAGATATCAGCTGCTATACAAATTGCTCTCCCCAAACAGGTTAATTTGGGAGAGCTTTGATGACTGTCACATCTAATGCCTTGCTGCTTTCAGTTTTACCTTGTCAGGGCTCGGATGGGAGTTAAAAGCTGCACAGTGACCCAAGTCAGAACCAGACCCAGTAAGGGTGTGCATTGGCTGGGAGCTGACAGGGTTTAAGTAATCACCTGCAGCTGAATTGAGTCTCGGGTGGGAAGTAGGAAGTGCTGTGCTCAAGCTTCCTGTATAAATAAATGCAGCTTTCCCACAGCTACTGCATACAAGCTGCGACGTGCGTTTAAGAAATAATGGCAGCGCGCACTTAATAGCAGGGAGGGGATGATTTCTCGGGGTGGCCGAGGGGCTGGGAGACGACTCCTGCTGCGGTCCTTAAAAGTGTGCAGCTGTCAGATACCCAGAGAAGAGGAAGGGCGTGTGAGAGCAGTCTGCTCCGCTCCTCACTGCGAGCTCCGGGGCTCTGTGGCATCGTGGTTCTTGGGAATGCCGGAGTCTGCGTGCAGCCACTGAAAAGTCACATAGCTGGCAGTGAGCGCTACTCTCCTTTCAAGGTATGTTAGAATACAGCTTTCTGTCTGTTTTTTCCTTAACACCCAAGGATACCGTAAAAGAACAGAAAGCCGGAATTTGCTTCTAATGGAAAAAAAGTGGAAAAGGCTTCTTTTTTTTTTTTTTAATATTTTTTTCTTTTTTAAGGTAAGGACTTGAATAATTAAATAGCTAAAATAAATATTATTTGTAGTTTGGCTGAAATCAGACTCTGTGGTGCTTAGAGCTGAGGCAGACGGAAACCTTGGTGTCCTGACTCTTAAAGGCTGAAAAAAAATAGACATCAAGTACTCCCCATAAGGATGAAATGACTTTTGTCAGTGTAACTTGTGGAGAAATATCTGTGTAAAGTGTTTAAAAATGCTGCAGTATTAGAATATGTCTGTGTGGAAGGCAATTGCTAAAATGGCATACTGTCAGTATATTTGAGTTTAAATAGAAGAACTTCTTTCGTACTGAAAAAATACCGGATTAAGCTGGAGGAAGACTGACTTTAAAATGCTGATACTTCCTCCTGGTTTAAAGGCATTTCTTTTGCCACAGTCTCATGCAGCTGCTATCAGGAAGGAAAAAATCTGTACTGTAAGTGTTAACTTCTAATCTGTGTTAATGTACACTTACTAATCTGCTCAGGGTTTAGGTTTAAGTAAGCAGATACAAAATATACCATACTTTTGCTTTCTCGTTTGCATTTAAATTTTTTTGGCACTAAGAATAGACAATTGCATTTGCTGGAATGTTTGCACTGCTTTCTCATCATAAGGCTTTCTCAGTGCAAAGCAGCTTTAGTAATGAAGATGTTTCCATCTAGTTTGTTTTAAAGCTCTGTGTTTTCTGTAGTACAAAAGCACTCTGCTTCCTAACTGCATACAGCAATATCAAATATCTTCCTTCAGAGAATATCTCTGAAGCAATATCTTCCTTCAGAGAGCACTGTAATTTGTAAAATATTTAGAATTACTGTAGTAAAGAAGGCATTGCAGGGTGACTTCAAATCCTGTTGGTCAACAGACACCAAATGCTTTAAAGAAGTAAATGTTAGCAGAGATACAGGCTGTGACTGAAATCCCCCCATGGAGCTTTCCAACTGCCTGTGAGCAAGCAGAGCAATCTGATATGTTTGGCTGCCCTCAGCCTGAAGGGCAAGTGGTCTTGGTTAAGGGCAGGCACTGGGTTTGGGATTCCAGTGTTAACGGGAACAGAAATTTCAAAATCCTGTCATTAAATATTTTTCAAAACAAATAGGTCCTGATTCTTGTCCTGTATAGGACGTGTCTATGCTTGAATGTGAGTGAGTATCTGGGTTGTTGCTTTAACATGAAAGTGGCCGAAACCCTTCCATCAATGAATGTAAGCTATTTTGGAGAAAGTACTGCACATTGATAAGGGCAAGCTGCAGCTATGCTGCTGAAAGTAATGCTTTAGATTAGGGATTGAGAAGTGTGTGTTTGCAGAATGTCTAAAGCTGTAGTAAAGTGGAGGTACTCTCTCAAAATAAACCAGAGCTACTCCAGAGCCAAGCCAGTGTGATGAGAATCAGACTCCTTTTCTCCCATGCATTTCACTGTCTGATGAGGGTATTTCACACAAAGTCCTGTCTGCTCACACAAGGATACAGAAACCTCCCTAGGCTTCATGTGGAACTAGCATTTGGCAACCTGGAGTAGTTTCTGTTCCCCATGCTGAAGTATATTCTGCATGCACCTCTCTTGTGGGCTTCTTTCGCACAGATGTGACATTTTGGTGATTATGTTTGTGTGATAGTAGGCTTTGGGGCAAAAGCTAGCAATTTGAATAGCAAGCAATACAGAGTTTTTTTCTCTCTAGCTAGGTTCTTGGATTGCACTCTATTCTCTAAATGCTTCATAAGCTTTGTAGAAATAAATAGTGTGGAAGTGGTTATCTGGCCTTTCCATTTTGGTGGAGGAAAGTATGTACTTGTCCATATTATTATTGTGAGTTTAAAACACAACTGTGAGAAACAGCGAGCTGCTCCATAGGGAAACAAGCAGTGCTAATGCTTAACCTGGTTCGCAGCTCATTAGTATGCCTCTGATTGTATCTGTAGTGTGAGCCTGAGCCCTGTGCCTGCAGTTCACCCTGTTCAGACCTTTCAGTAACTTTCAGGGGTGAGACCCAGTGGAGTGTGTTGCTTTGATGTAGCTCAAAAGAAGTGCTAGAGACTTGCTGTCCCTCTTCTGGAGTGGGGAGTTTTCTTAAATGTGCCTGTAGGTTGTACATATCAGATCCACAAATATCTCCTGGACTAGTAGTACTGTGATATGTGAGACCATAATTACAGCTCTGGGCCCATGGATATCTCAGGCACACGTGAACAAAATACTGTGGCAGGCTGCCAGTGTTGCTGTGAACTGAGTCCATCAGACCTCCTTGCATATCCTAAAGCAGACATTGCCTTCAGGTTTGTGAGGCTGAAAGTGATTCTGGAGCCGTGCTTTTCCCCTGGTACTTGCCCAGAGCTGGGTACAGTTCTCTCCTCTTCCTCTGGCTTCTCCATGCTAAACTGGAGCCCAATGTAGTGCACTTCACAAATTGTCTTCTTTGCCCTTGCATTCATTTCATTTGAAAACTAATCTTCTTTTGTTTTGCAAAGGGAAACATTGAACAAAACAAGAAAGAACAGATCCAAAAGGAAAGATAGCAATGATATTAAGCTCAGCCTCTAGCATTCTGTATTTCTGCTGAAGCACAGCTGAGCTCCAGTGCTAGACTATGAGCCCTCTCTCACTTGACAGAAGCACAGGTCTGAAGGGCCATCATACACTGCAAATTTACCTAGTCTTGGACAAACATTTACAGAGATGCTTGTGCCAAATAACTTTGTGCTGATCAGTAAGAAAATAGTGTTCAGTAATCGTTCTGTGTCTCTTCTAAATGGTTCCTGCATGGAATTTATTCCTGTGTATTTCCTGAGCTTGTTTTAGTCACAGCCATCATGGGTACTTTTTATACATGCATTTTGTTGGAAGGAGAGACAAGAGAGCATAGAATCATGGAATGGCTTGGGTTGGAAGGGACCTTCAAGACTATCTAGTTCCAATCTACCTGCCATGGGGAGGGACACCTTCCACTAGACCAAGTTGTTCATAGTCCTATCCAACCTGGCCTTCTAAGGAAGAACATCACGGCTTCTCTAGGCAGTCTGTTCGAGTGTCTCACTACCCCTCTGAGGAAAGAATTTATTCCTAGCACCTAATGTAGATCTCCCCTCTTCTAGTTTAAAACCATTCCACTTGTTCTGTCACTATCTGCCTGTGTAAAAATTACTTTTCCTTTTTTTGTAGACCCCCTTTAGGTACTGGAATGCCACACTGATGTGTTCCTGGAGCCATCCCCTCTCTAGGCGGAACAATCCCAGCTCTCTCACCTGGTCTTTGGAGGAGAGTTGTTCCAGATCATCTTTGTGGCCCTTTTCTAGACATGCTCTAACAGGGCCATGTGCTTCTTGTGCTGAGGACCCCAGGGCTGGATTCAGAATTCTAGGTGGGGTCTCAGCAGAGTAAAGGGGCAGGATCCCTTCCCTTGATCTCCTGCCCACTTTGCTTTTGATGCAGCTGAGGGTGTGGTTGGCGTTTTGGACTGCAAGCACTGATGATGTTGACTTACATCCAAGTGTTCATCCATGAGAGTCCCCAAGCTGTTTTTGGCAGAGCAGCTCTCAATGAGTGCTTCTGTACCTGTGTCTGGGATTGCCCTGACCCAGGTGCAGCACTTTGCACTTGGACTTGTTGAACCATTTAGTTGTTATGCACCCACTTCTCTAGTTTGTCCAGATGCTGGTTAGGAGACAGAATACAGAGTCACTTTTTATTAGAAGGAAAAATTACCATTTTACTGTCATGCTCGTGCTTCTGCCCTTTAATTGAGACTGTCAGTATTTGTGTCTGTTGCAAGCTTTTCTGCCTTTTTCTTTGTTGTAAAAATGAGGAGAGGAGGGAAAGTATAAGACATGAGTCATTAGTCAAGGAGAGGACATTGTCTGGGTATCTGACCAGAGGCTTTGATGATATTCATGTTTGGTTATACAAACTATTGAATTTTCAGATAGACAGAAATGAAACTTACAGATCTGAAGACATTTATGTGTTTTATATATTTGCAAAAAAGAAAAATCATTGGAACAGAAGAACTGTATCTGTTTTCAGGAACTGGAATGATTCCTTTGAGGCTACTTCTGCTCACACTCTTATGTACTGTATGTTGCTGTGGCGTGGGGGAGATTTCTTTGCACATGTGTATATATAGCTGCAAATAATTCAAAATTACACGCTCTAAATCCCTATGTACATAGAAGGAAAAACACATTTCATGACAACTAGCATCCAGGCTAATCCTTTGCATGCAAAGAAAATTCCAGAATTAAGTAGAAGCAGTGCCACGCAGGCTGGCACTGGTTATGTCTGCGCAGTAGATGGGAGAGTTCATGTGTTCTGCCTGTGATTAATTTTTGAAGCATTCTGATGGATGTGGGGAGATGGTGAAAACAAGTCAGTCTTTCCCCCTTCAAAAAAGAAAAAAAAAAAGAATGTTATAAAGCTGTAGTCATTGGGGAAATTGAGCTGATCCTGTGGGCTGTTTACCATTGCACTCACTGGAACATTTTTCACAGCAGCGGGCGCTCTGCCAACCACTGATACTGGAACTCTTCCCCATGGGATTTACCCATTTTAGGGCTAAGATAACATCCATGGGGCCAGCAATAACTTGCTTGCTGAAATTTTGCACAATAGAGGAAATGCAATCATGCACCCTCTTGACCTCTCCACACTTGCACTGATGGTTTCAGTGGTGGGGATTCTTTATCACAGCTTCCACAGAAGATCTGTGGGAAAGGCAATCATGCCCTTTGCCAGGAGTGAAGTAGAAGCCACATACATGTACGTAACTTAGACAATACTACTATGAGGACATGTATTTTTTGGATTGGTCAATGTTTTTGTTGCAAATACCCAAGGAGTGTGCATGGCTTGAGCAATTTCAACCTCCTTGTTAACTTTGCTTTTCACATTTTGGGAGGATGGACAAACAAGTTTAAAGGAAATATACACCTGTGAAGAGTAGAGAAAAAGTCAAGAATTCTTGACTTTTCCCCAAATTCTGCAACAATGAGGACAAAATGCCTGTTTTGCCTATGAGCATTTGTTGTCACAGTCATAATTATAAGACCAGCTAGCAGAAAGGTTTTTGTGAGACTGTCATCTTATAATGTAACAAGTCTATGAGTTTTCAGTTCTACTTACTCATTTTTCTGAGAGTTTGGCAAGTGAGGCAGCTTGTTTTGAAGATAAGCTGCCAGTTGCTTATCTTTGCACACATAATGCACAGGTCCATTGAAAAACACTCCTTTGGAAACACTCCCATTGGCAGGACTTTGACTGCATGGCTAAGATCATTAGCCATGCAGAGACTAGCCAGTTGTTACCAGATGCTGAGGCACTTGAGGCTGAAATCTCGTATGTTTACAGGTGCTGTTCTCCCTTGTAATTATATCTGTAATGAATGTTGAAATTTGGAATTGAAGTGAGGGAATGATGAATGCAAACTTCTAACTGCATTTGATGGACATTTCTGGTTTATTATATGTCTTATACTAACATCTGGATTTCTAAGTAGTTGCTTCAAGCCCCTGAGAAATTAACTGTGTTCCCTTTGCTTGGCACAGTAGAGGCAAAAATCTTGTGAATGCTTGGAGCCTGAAGCACAAAGACAGAAGGGGGTTATGGAAAATAGGGTGGGACAGGGCAGGGCAACAGTGAGACAACCTTGTGTTGTGTGAAAAACAATGTCATCAGTTGAACAGCTTTTTTACTCAGGTTTAAGAAAATGTTGTATTTGTCTTACACTGTTAATAAAATTCAGAGCAAAGTAGATAATGTGTGTTAAAAAGATTTATTTATAAAAATAGGAACATACAGTTGTTTTAAAAATACATGGCTGTTAAAGTTAGTCAAGAGTGTAATACTAATAGTAGTTGAAGGTATTTTTGCTATTCCAGCATAGTTTGCAACTTCTGTTCAGTAGCCTGTACGTGAGGCTTATCAGAGGTTAGAGGTGCCCCACATTCAAAGCCTGGGCACATGGGGCTCCTCCACACTGGAGCAGTAGGCAATATAGAAGGAATTGCCTGCAGCAGAATTCCTCCCAGGATCTCTCTCCCAGCAAGCTAGGCTCTTACCTTTTCCCATGTGTTGGCTGGGAAAGAGGGGGATGAAATGTGAAGACTGAGAGTACAAGCAGAGAGGTGCTCAGTCAGGGGATTGTTACTGGCATTTACTTCTTTTTGCCTCTGCAGATCTGGCCAGAGCTGAAACTTGTCCTTTCCTCATCTCCAGTTGTCTTTGGAAGGATTCATTGAGGAGCTGGCAGAGGAGTAGTTTAGGGATACACTCCGACTAGTTAAATTACCAGTCATGAAAAGCAATAGTAATAGTTACTTCAAGTAAACGTGTTTTGTTTCAAAACACCCTCGTGTCCGGGTCCAAACCTCTACTATTGTTTCTTGCCAAATTTCAGCATAGTCAGTAGCTGTTCGTGTTGTTTTCTTAATGGCAATGACTTATGTTAGAGATAGTGACTTCCTCAAGGTCTAATCCTCAGATTTAATTCACTGACTGTCCTTGTAGCTCAGACTTGAAAGTTACCACTGGGTAACTTATCTCACTAAGTCATTGAGATACATTTGGATCAAGGGCAGTTTTCAATGTTTTAATTGTTTTGTTTTGGTTACCTTGAATAACATATTTACTGTATAATAATGAGTGGCATGTTTGACTGTAAGATTAGATAGGGGCAGATTAAAATATTATATGTATTTTATTCACTGAGCAATCACACAAAAATTGTTGTAGAAGGAAAATCAACTTATTCTGTTGTTTCTGTTGATGTAAATCTAAAAAGTCCTTTTCAATGCTTGCAGTGAAAAAAGTCTGTAGGACCATGTTCTTGCAAGTTTGCACTTTCTGTGGCTTGACAAAACCAAATGACAGAGATGTTAAAGGTATCATCTTATTGCAAGCACTGAAAGAAAAATGCTCAGATCACCCCTTCTAAGAATAAAGACACATTAATTTTTCTTTTTTTCAATAGATGGCTTTCAGTACATTTTGCAGAATTCAGTGGAGGATCAGTTTCATTGTTACTGTCAGTTGAATTGTTCCTTGGCTTCTGGCAAACTGCATGCTTCTGTTGACGCCAAGGATTTTCTTGCTGGCCCTTTGGAGTTCCAGCTTTGTGTCACATCTCTATTTGCCTTGACCTGCTTGCCTTGCAGTCAGGACACTGCTTGCTCCAGACACAGCTTTGGCAGTCTCCAGCCAGGGGACCCCAAGAGCCTAATTAGTTTCTTGTTAGAAGAAGAGTGCAAACAACAATCCTGTGAAGCTGGTCCTTCTGTTTTCCACTGCTTTTCCATTGTTTTCCACTGCTTTCATTTTAACAATGTGTGTTTACAAATATCTCCTAAAAATCCTTGATGTTAGAACAGGCCAATGTTGCAAATGTCTTCTGAACACACCCTATCTGAACTGTAAATATTCTAGCTCAGGGATTTAGCATATCCCAAGGTTTTGTTATCTGATCAACAAAAATAAACTTTTTTCTGTGTCAAAGGCAAATTGTTACATCTGACTTCCCATTCCAGTTTCAGCAGAGTCAGCTAGGTAAGTTATCAACCCATCTGACCTCCCAAAAGCTCAATTCCTTTTACTTAGTAAATGTCACAGTTACCAAAAGCCTCCATGTGGTCTGAAAGATCTATAATTTGTAATTTTGAAGAATTTGTTTTTATTTAATAGTGGTATATTACATCTTGTCAACAGGATGTTAAAAGTAAAGTGCACCAAACTAGTTTGGGTGGAAATTCCTTGTAGCTTAGCATTAACACATGCTGCACAGTGTCATTAAGAACAGAGGATATTATTTAGAAAAGCTTTAGATTTTAATCTCAGCCCTGGTAACCAGTACTTGGAATTCCAGTTGGTATAATTTTGTTGTTTGAATATGTTTTGGAAATATTTGGAAATGTTTGATGCCAAAACACTCTAGTTCTCTTGTCTGGCTGCACTTTGTTTCACTGCATTTTGTGCTGATAACTTTGCTGAGCACTGTGACCAGGATGAACATAAAACCTCAGGAGAATCCTGCTGTTGACCTCGTGCAGGACTGGATGTGTCACCATAAGCCCCTTTCTGGGGCCAGCACCATCCCACTGCTCAGGCACAGTAGGGCTGATACATCTGGGTCACCCCGTGATAGAAACCCAGAGGCCTGCCCAGGACTCACATCCAGTAGGTCTGGTGCAGGGAACTGTGGCTTTCCAGCCTGCCAGTGTTGATAGAACTATGTCCTGAACTTTGATATGACCTAGTTTCAAGCACAGAACTGAGTGAAAGTGAAGGCTTCTGCAATAGGGTCTGACCTCATCCCATGCTGAATGGATTGCTCCCATCGTCATGGTTAATGAGTATTGCCACTGTGTGTCTCCTGTCAGTATTGGAAAGAGTTGAATACCATGTTTTGATTATGCATTTCAGTTTAGTAACAGGCTGAGTTATTTCTCTTTTAGTTGACAATTTTTTATCTTTAAATGATCTGAAAGTGCTTTTCCTATCTTCCTTCACCTGTGAGTAGCATCATTTATTTCACCATTAGCTCGTAGATTTGTTTCACCATTAGCTCATTCTTGGACTCTCCTGCTTTTTAAGAGTGGGAGGGGGAAAACCCCACTTCTTTCCCCTCTTGCCTGTTCTCAAGCACTATTGCAAGGAAATCTATAAAGGAGTCCCACAATTACGGAGTCGTATCTGTTTCAGAAAAACAAAATATATTCTGCTGTATTCAGTTAATATTCATGGTCTTCTTGCAAAATACCCCACCTCCCTGAGGACATATTGACATAGGGTCACAAGAAGTTGCTGTGAAGAACTGATGTTCTAAATTTTCGGAGTTATTCATACCTCACAGTATTACAGTACTGTAGAGAAGTTATCCAACAAGTGTACTCCCAAAGCCTTGTGGAGACTGATATATGTGTGTCCTAGTGCTGTTTTGGTTTATTAGAATGTTTTGGAATGATTGGGTGCATGTGATATTTGGGATGCTGTTCAATGTGTATTTTAAATATCCTAAAGAGCTGGTATAAAAATTCCTGGCAAAAATCTGGATCATATTCTGAATTACTATAGCCAGTCCCTTTACTTTTTTTTTTTTTTTTTAAGATGCTTTCCACTCACTGCATTCCTTTAAAAGTATTTGATATATTTATTTTTTGGTTGCTAGCATGATATGAAGATACTCCATAGAGCTACTGCTTCTTGAACAGCAGCTCGAGGTTTTGGTTTTTTTTCCCAGGCATTCCAATAAAAACAAGTGAGAGAAATTGCCTTTGGTGTGTTCTCATGCACCAGCATATTTACTTAGGCTGCTTGTCCTTTAAACAAGTTTTCTGACAATAAAAATTTTACAGTGTAGAAATCTGTCATGAAATATTATACATCTGACTTGTCTTAAGCCTTCCTCAAAGAGAACAGATATTGAAATGCTTTTATTCTCTTTAATGCTTCGGCTTGGTAGCATATTATGGTAATCCAGAAATGGGTTCTCCTCATACATGCATGTAATCTAGTGCTTGCTGTTTTAAGGCTCAGATGTAAAACAGTAATTCTGAATATATTAAAAATGTATTTAAAGTGAGACCTTCTATTTGTGGATCTGGTTGCTTTTTTTGAGACCATGATTTCAGAAAAATCGAAGTACTTGTTTAACTTCTTAATAACCTCGTTGCAATAAAGCAGAACATTCAGGCTTTGATACACATGAGCACTTACACATATGATTAAATGTCATTCTTGAAGATGAAGGCTTTTTTAAATTATGGCTTTAATCATATGTTTTACAGCCTAACTGGATCACTGCCTGATAAGTAATGCTGTGTGGACTGGATAGGTAGCTCTGTGTAGGCAATGGATATTGTAAGGAGAAATTAATGCACCAAGGGTTAGTAGTCTGCCTGTAAGACCACAGAAGCTTAGTGCACTTGACTCAGACTAATTCTCTGAGAAGAGATGCTGAGTTTAAAAAAAGCTGTCTTCGTAATGAATTTTGAATGACATTATCTTGAGAGAGTTGGGACAGCTAAGGACTTGTAACCAAAACTGGTAATGATGGCGTTTCACTGAATTTGATAGAAATGTGGGTTTCTGACAGCTGTGTTCACAAGTCCTAATTTCATAGCTCAGTTTATATCTTGTAATTTGACCCCATTATCTTAATACCACTCTGTTATATTTTTTAAATCTTTCTGTAATTGCTCTTTTTCCCCAAGGGCCTCATTTTTAGCATTGGTTTTGAACACTCATGCTTTTCAGGTAGTTTTCTTTTTTTTTTTTTTTTTAAATTTTTTAAGGAGGGAATCTTAGTTACGTGAAACAACAGAATCCTGAGTGAACAATGTGAGCCAGGTTTTTGTATGGCACTGAAGTAATTTCATGATGGGTGGAGTACTTGAAAAATCTCTAGGGCATGAGAAAAGATTACTTGCAGTGCTTGCAAATGTTTCTCCAAGAGAGTTTTGTAAATACCTGGTACATTGAATAGGAGTGTAGCACACATGCTGTGAGAGTGTTTTGATGCTTAATTTTTTTTTTCTTTTTTTTTTTGTGAAAGGGAGAAGTGCTGTGTGTGTATTAGACTCACATGTATCCTTGTATCTCTTTTCAGTCTCACCACGTTTATGCAGGTGCACATGCCTGGGTGCTGGTTTACGGGTGTACTGGGGCAGAGGGACCTCTCAGGTCTCACCCTGCCCACAGGATGGACATGCCAGCCTACAGGGGAAAACACATTAAGGACCTTTTTCTTTCCATTAATGTTTCCTGGAGCAATGTGTCTCATACTTGTGCGTTTCTTGCTTCCTTTGAACTCTAATTGCAGGTAAAAGCATACAGCTTGACTAACTTTAGCAGAATTGTTTGTAAACACAAGGCTTGAAGTAGCTTCTCCAAGAGCTCTGTTTTTGCAATTGGGTGCAGCATGTGAAGAGTGAAAGCTTAACTTGTGGTGCTGAAGATACTCCACTCATTCTCCTCCTGCTTCAGTGCATGAGGCTCTAATGATTCTATGTGGTGTTTCTAAGTGGTGAAAGTCACATTCAGACACTTTTTTTATCTAAATACAGTGAGTTGGTTGCAGGCACACTGACAATGTCCTGATGTTGTGGCTCAGGAGACTGCCTGCTTGTTTTCTCTATCGCATATACAGAGTAACTTCTGTTCTTTGGTAGTAGTCATGGTTTGAGGCAGCTGGGCAGACTCAAGTGAGCCTTTGTGTGACTGTAACAAGGACGTTACCTTAAAATTACTGCTTACAGGGAAAGTTTAAGCAGTAGGCTGTATCGATTTTTGCTACCTCTATGGAGCCAGGGTTGCTGTCTCCCAGACACCCACCCAACTGCTCTCTCACTCCCATCACAGGGAGTTAGTAGTTTCCACATCAGGACACTAATGCCAGGATGGGTACCTGTCTAGAAGCAGGCATTGGAGATACTTGCTGTTAGGAAGTAATTTTCAAGGTTAGACATCAGACGCGGGTGTCAGGAGGCCCTGAAGGCAGACAGGTTCTGCATTCCTTCCTCCAGTGCTTTTCTTCTGTTTTTTGTATTTCACTCAAAATCTCCATGCTTTCATGTTAGTGTTCCTGCTTGTACTTACCCTTCTCAGCCCTTTCTGCTTTGAGCACACTCTAATGTTTTCTTGCTTATGGGCAGTGTTGAGATGTTGCAGTACTACAAGAAAGCACAAAGCTTTGTCACCTCCCAGAGACAAAGCAAAAGTGTCCGCAGGCAGATGAATGAAATGGAAATTTTGACAGGTTTGAGTGCTTGGCAAGCTGTGGTCCTGATAACTGTGCACTTTACGCCCCCACAGCGCTGACCCTCTGTAACTCATTCACATTCGTTGAGACTTTCTGGTCCTGCTTTATCCTGTGGCATCAGCACCATCAAGGGTCACAGCCAGGGAAGTATGAGTCTTCTTATGAGGTGAGCAGCATACAATTTGAGGAAAGATATTAAATTTCCTGGAAATCCGGTGCAATGTAAAAGGAGTATGATCTGTGTGCGTGTATGAGGCTGATAGAAGTAGACAAAAAAAGTGGATCTTCAGAGTTCCTGAGTGTTTACGCATGCCAGGGCCAGTCTGACCTTTCTTTGCCATGATTCACGCTGGTGCAGGATTCAGACCAGTATATTTCTCTGGATTAGAATGCCCTCAAAGAAGTGTTTATTTGTATTCCACAATATCTCACAGGAGCCTACTGTTCAGTGGAGTTTTTTTTTTGTGGAGTTGAGGTCCTGTACTACAGTTTTAGTAACACATTTCTTGCTTTGTTTGGGATGCTTTCCTAAATGGATCATTTCTGTTTGTAAGCGTGAAAGGGACGGTTTTAATGCTTAACAATGTGTTGTATTTTTGTGAGTGTGCATTGTTTTTCAGAAACCTTCCATTTACTTTAACTTCTGATCACTTTTGCTCATATAACCAAATATGGAATTGTGTTACTTTTTGTTCCTAACTCATTCTTCAGTGATTCCCTCTTCCCCTGCACAACACATACACCCAGGATGCTTCATTTTCAATCTAACCTATTGGCAACTCACTTGTAATTACAATAGGAATTTTAATCCTCCATAAAGAGGACTGATGGATGTGTAATTAAGTAATGACAGTCTGTGGGATAAGCGTTGCAAAGTGAAAGCCATAAAAATTCGCAGCAACTGAGGTGGAACTTCACAGCTTCCCTGCAGCACCTGGAACAGTCAGTTCTTCCGGGCTGATAAAGTTGAGGAGATAGTTGGAGAGTTCAGAGAGGACAATGCATTTTGAAGTGTTGGGGAAGAACAGGAGTAGAGGCTGGGAACTGGAGGAAGACGTGTCTTTCTTTCCCTATTGTTAGCACCATCTGATCTGATGATGATGAGAATGAACCTCCCCTGCAGAGCTGATTCCAGAGCCCAGCTGCTGTTGAATGGGATTACCGTTCTCCATAACCCTGAGCTTTTCCCCTAGCATGTGTCTCTTGGCAGCAGTAGCAGAAGTCCCTATTCTGATGAGCAGATGCAAGGACCAGTGGACTGGGTTGCTCTGGGAAAAAGAGCAGGCCAAGCAGGCCATGCATCTGCTCTGCCTTTGACAGGCAGCTGTTCAGTGCTAGCAGAATGCCTTTGCCTGTGCCAGCCTGACCCAGAGAGCTGCTTATGGAAAAGCTGGCCTCTCAGGGACCGTGGAGGGAGTGCTCTTCCGGGTAGCCACAGTGTTTCCTTCAAGGGCTGAACAGGCAGGACATGGGGCTGTCCCCATGTTCTCTGATCCCGTTCCCTTTGATGAACTCCGATGGACTTAATGAGGCTGCAGTGAGTTGAGCCCAGCTGGGCTGTCTGGGGGTGGATCCTCTGACGTGCCAGGCTTGCTTGGTGTTGTCTGCTGGAGATTTCCACAAGGTGCTCTGCCTATTTTAGGGAGAACCTCAGCTGTGCACTGGCATCCTGGTGTGAGGGTAGGGCGAATGTGTGGAAGGACAGAGAGCAAAACTGAATTGAACCTACAGTCTTCAGGGACAAGGTTTATCATCAGTGACAGTGGGATATCATAATGAGTCCCTACAGCCATCACACTGTGGCATTAGGTTGCTGCTAGTGCAGAGCAGTGTATCAGGAGCCTGCTCTTCACTGTCACACTGAGTGCTGGATTTAGGCCATCTAAAATTAGCTTCTAGCCCTAAACCTCAGTCATATACCTGAATCTTCCTACAGCTGCCTGCATGCAGGGTCATAACCCTTTTAGTTATAAGAAGAACACTGACTTTTGAAACAGCTGTATCCATTTTATATCCATTCCCACTTCCTGAAATATTCCTACCTGTTCTTTTGTGCATCTGTCCTTTTAGCATTGCTGTCTTTTACTGTGTAAATGAAGAAATTTCAGATCAGCACAGAGTGAGGGTGACTAGCTCACCTGTACAGATGCAGCTGCCATTGAAAAGCAGCCTGAGTAAATGTGTTACAGTTCTCCTAAATACTGAGATAACGTCTAGCACGTAGGTTTAAATAACAGGTAGTTCTTGATCTGCCTTAGCGTTTCCAGTGACTCAGTGTTCCCCCCCACCCTGCTGTGGTAATTACAGAAGATTGTTGCAGTTCCTGACTCAGAGGGAGGCTTCCTTCTAAGGCTTCTGGCTATGCTGGAGCTCCTGCTCTGCAGCTGTACGGAGCAAATTGTGAGGGGCATCATGGACCCAGGACTGCAACAAGAATAATGCGGGAATAGTGTATGTTATGAACTAGTGATAGCAAGCCATAAAAATAGAGTTTGCTTTGGATTTGTTGTCAGGTATTTGGTTGCCAGAGTCTTTGCCGTGATGCTGATGTGTCTGTGTGCTTACAAGAAAGGCATTCCAAAGTACAAATCTGATGGCTTCTCTGAGAGGCTAGGCTAGGAAACTGCCAAGTGTAAAAATTAAAAAAGGGTAAGTGTTCTCTGACCCAGATTTGTTGTGGTTTTGTGGCTTTTGAGGAGAAAGTGTCTTCCTGCAGATTGTGGGAGCGCACAGGGCATGAGAGTTTGGGGACAGGGCTGGGGATGGGCTCAGCTGTGAGTAAGGTTGTGAGGTGGGAGCCACAGGGAAAAGTTCCACAAACTCCATGAGCCCCATCATTCTCCCCCTAGGGAGGAATTCAGCAGGCACTGCAAGTCAGTATGTCACATATACATTGACAGTCTGCAGCTGTGTTGGCCACCCCGGTAGTCACAGAATGGCAGCAGGGACATGCTGCCAAACGTGACCTGACAGCCCTGCCCAGAGGGTGCTCAGGACTGCAGGGCTGGCCAGCAGAGGAGGACCAAAGGGCTCAAGTCTCTGGTTTGTCTCATGAGATGTCAGATCCGACAGGCACATTGATAGGCCTTGATTGGTTTCATGTTCATGCAGCCTTCATGCAGCTCTTCAGGTTTAGTAGCGCTGCACTCTTGGTGCTGCTGCAAGCAGCTGTGCACAGCTGGCCATCAGGTCTCTGCTTGTTAAAAATGCGTGAAGGTTGTCTTGCCGTCAGCAAAGTGTATTCAGAAGGACGTCTGTGGAAGTTGGGCCAAGTTTCTTAGAGGTGGGGATAGATTTTCCTGTGCCTTAAATACTGTGGCAAACCCCACTGTCTGTGCTGAGGTGAGTAAAATCTGCAAATTGGCTTTGCATTGTTTCAGCTTAAGCACAAGGATATTCTCTTTAATTCCTTTTTCAGTGTTACTGTGTAAGAATGAAGGTCTTGAGATTTTTTTATGATTATGATGCAGTGTTTTCAAATGCTTAGGCCGGAAAGCGTTACATGCAGGCATGACATTTCCATTTGCTACTCATCAAGGAAGAGAAATTTCATCCCCAAGCGCTGCTGTGAAGTGTTGTGAAAACATGGCTCTGGTGAGCAGCTCTCTGTCAAAGTGCTAGTGCACTTGGTTCACAAACATCAGTTAAATGCCTCAGAGGCCTATGAAATAAATAGAAGAGCTGGATGCCAGGAAGTGGGATGCAGAAAAGCTACTTTTTGGCATCATTAAGGCAATGCAAAAAAAAGAGGACTGCACATGAAATGCTCTTACTCATTTGGTTTTAAGCTCCAGCCCTGTGTGAAGTAGCACATGCAAGCTGAAGCCCTTTCCTGGGTTTAGATTCCTTCACCACCCCTCTTGAAATAGAGTGCCAGCTCTACCTCAGTGACAACTCATGGATGGAGAAGGTGGAGTTTCATGGTGCCCACCACCTGCATTACAAGACTAAATGTTTGAAGTGGTTGCCTAGAAAGTGGGAATCTGTTCTTGTCTTGCACTGCCTAGGGGAGTTTCCAAGCCACCGACTGGAATAGAAAGTGGGAGTAAAGACACTCACTGAAACTGTGTGGGTGAAGTGAAGACTGAGGGATCCCATTTGGGTGGGAGGAGTACGAGTCTGAAACTCATTTGAAAAGGCAGAGGGGTTTATATATATATATATAAAAAATATATATATATGCATGAAGGTATGTATGTATAATGCCCCATCTGTGTGAGTTTTGTTTTATGTTTGTTTGGTTTTTTCTTTATTTTGGTGATAAGCAGCCTGACTGAGGCGCTTTGTGCCAGCAAGGTAAATGTTCTCAGAGAACCCAGCCAGTTAAGACCATTTGAGGTCTCTTTGTAAATTTTGAATGGCCTTAAGTTGAGACTGGCCCCAAGATGCTGAGTAGTATATTTGGGCGTGCAGGTGCTTTTATGGATGTGAGATGTAAATTCTCAGAGCAATGGAAGTGGCTGCATGGCCAGTGTGATGTTTCAGCTGCTGATTTCTCTTTTCAGGCTGAGTGCACCATTAATGACTGAATGGGCTCTGCAGGGAAGCCTTGTCCTCACACCATGACAGCTGACAAGTCAGAAGCTGGAGAGTTAGCTCTGGAGCCTCTCCTCACTTGCAAGCTATGTCTCTGTGAATATTCCCTGGATAAGATGACCACTCTTCAGGAATGCAGCTGCATCTTTTGTACAGCGGTAAGATCTGTCAGTGCCTTTACATTACAGAAGGGGTAATGGGAGATGGACAGAACTGTGAGATGGAGTTGCTTGTCTTGTACAAGAAGTATGTGTTACCCATGCTGGCATAGGATGCTTTTCTGAAGAGCATTTGGTGTTAGCCTGTCTTACCCTATTTAAAAGATTTCTCTTGTTATTTTGCTTTTGATAATTTGTAACTAACAAATGTTTCCATAGCAATTACTAGTAAAACCCAGTAATAAAAGGGAAAAAGATGCAGTTTAAGAGTCTTGGAGAACATACAGAGTCTGCATGCAGTCTCAGTATTTACTTTTTTTTGAAGCAAAACCCTGAATAATCATAGGATAGCTGTGAGCTTTTGTTTCCCTGTTATCCTTTTTTGACATCTCAGAGACTCTTAAAGTCTTCTATGTAACTTTTAAGGGCAATCAGAAAACCTAAACAGAAATGGCCTGTTGAACCTTTGCCTCTTTGCTGCAGAGATGTTGTCCAGGTCATGCATTGCCTATAGGAGTCAGTAAGAACTTTCTGGCCTCCAAATTCAGATCAAATAAAGCTGGTGGAAATGATAGAGGGAGAGGTTGAATGAGCTGATAAAAGCCCTACAGATAGTAGTGCTCTTCTGGTCTCTTTGTCAGCATGGGAAAAATGGACCTAGTTTCTCTGGTGATAGTGACTTTGATGTACCTCACTAATGATAACTAATGTACTTGACCTGAAAACAGGTCAGAAGTCACTGGAGGATGTTGGTGTGGTGGTTTTTTGTTGTTTGTTTTTTGTTTGCTTGCTTGTTTTGTTGTTGGGTTTTTTGTTTTTTCTTTTTGGGAGGGGGGAGTGGGTTGTGGGTTTTTTTTAAACTCTAGAATAAATGTACTTGGTTTTATTTTTTAAAAACAAATTGTGGATAAACATCAAGCAAGTATGTTTAAGTTTTACTCTGAATTGTTTGAATTCGTGAAGAAATTTGATATTTGTGAAGCCAGCTAGGGTGAGAATATCTTCACTTATGCTGAATTCAGGGTAGCTTAAACAGGATGAGAATCTAGCTGTGTGTTTCAAGAAACTACAATAAGATTGATTAATATGCATTTCAACCTGAACTTCATGAAGTTGGTTTTCCATATTGACTTGCACAAAACGTTTCTGTATTTTAGTTTGTAACAGAAGTTTCAAGAACACATACCTAAAAGGTAGGTGTGAAGATACTGCTTTAAGTACTAAAAAAGAAAATTGAAGAAGGTGGTACTTTTACAGTGGTCCCACACCTATCCAGGAACTCAGTGTCTCTGATTTAGTATCATTAATGGTACATTAACCTCAGTGTTGGCTGGGTAGAGTAACCCTTAGGGAAGGGTGGACTGCTGAAGACTGTGCCAGGCAGGGCTGCACTGTGCACTCCAACAGAACATTGGCCAAAGGAAGAGGTCAGGGGGGGCTGGGCATGTTGCTGTGCCCACATGTCCCATGTTGTGCCACAGCTGCCACCACATCCATACACTCCTTCCCTGGCCAGCACCAGGAAGAGCGTCCGCTGTGAGCTTGGCGCTCCAGTGCTGTCACAGCGACATGGAGGGTGCGGTCACAGTTATTTGGCAACTGCACAAACTTCACTGACTTTGAACCAAGAGCTAGCCATGAGTGAGCCCAAATGCAGCTGGGAGAAGCCTTTAGACACGCTCTATTTATTTCAGTGGGCATAATATGTCTCAACTGTGTTTATGCTCCAAGTCCAGCCTTTGTCTGACTGTTGTCTGTGTCCCAGCATCCTCCAGGTGGATGTGTCTGGGCTGACACATGCCCAGACACGTAGATCTTGCATCCTATAAGAAAGAGGGCTCTGGAAAATTTTAACCTGGCTATATAGCTTTCTGTCTTGAAGCCAGAGCAGTTTCTGGGAGGCCATATGAGTTCTGCTTTTGGGCAGCCTCCAAAAAGCAGTGTCAGGAGTGCCGGGACTTGCATGGGGGATTGCTCAGGGCACAGCCTGCAGCAGCTCTACTGGTGTGCCATGCCCTAAATTTCCTCTCACTCATGCCAGGACATCCAGATACCTTCACACTACACTTAAGAAAGATTTTGGGGTAAGACTATCCACTGTGTGTGGGGTTGAGCACCAATCAGTTTTGCAGCTTTTCAGCTAGCTTTGCTCTCAGCTTGTATAGCTTATTCTTCTGTCACTGAGGGTAATTTTATAGATCCAGGAGTAGTATTAAACTTGAAATAGAAAAGGACTTGACATGGACATAATAGGTTCTGCTCCAATTAGCTGAAACTATTGCTTTTGTTAATTTTTTGTTCTGTTACATGTGAAGTCTTTTTTTTTTTTCTTCCTAACTGTAATTGTGATGCTACAATGATGAATGTTTTTCATAGCATTTGTGGCTGTGGAAATAATTGGAAATTGTTACTGTTTAGGTATCTGTGGGGGTGAGCTTATATTTCCTTTCCATTTGTAGCCTGTAAAACCAAGGCATTCAAACAACTTAGAATTGTGTACAGCTATTTTTTTCAGCTTAGAAACTCTTGCAATAAACAAAATACTCCATAAAAGCTGTGTTCTAGCCAAGGTAAGTAAACTGTGTTATAGAACGTGTATGTTTGCATTTTGGTGGAATGTTGCTAGTAGGGCAGGAGTTTTTCAAATAACTGTAAACATTTTTACTCTCTCTGTTCGCAGCAGAAAAAGCAGATGGCTTGCAGAACATACTTGCCATCTTACTTGGTAGCTCAGTCAGGTCTGAAGAGGCATCAGCCTTGTATTTTTCAACATGTGTTGCACTTGGCATAAGATTCCACTGCAGTGTGAGATAAAGCACACATCTACACATCCCAAGAATTCAGAAATGAAATGGCTGCAGTGTACCTAATGACTTGGTTTCATTGGATTTATATTAGTTTTGAATGAAAGACTGATCTCTGAAGAGAGTTAGGAAGGGATGTGAGGTATATTTTATCTGTGAAAGTTTTAGAGGATTGAACGTCATGTCATTCAGTTCATTTCCTGTATCTATAAAGCCTTTACAGAGTGCCATGCTGTGGTGTGCTGAATATGTGGATATTCAGCAATATATGTCCTGCTCAAACTGCACGATTTTATGGTCCCTTTTTTACTTTAACTTGTCCCTTTCCTAAAAATGGAGAGGGTCTTATTTGTTCCTGATACTGCTCATCTTGTTTCTAGTCTTCCCACTATATTTGGGGGGGATGTCCTTCTTATCAGCAGTCCCTTAGGTTTACCTTCTGTTGCATTTTTTCTTCCTTGGATATGCAACTACTCAGGTTTTTGCCCCTGTGGTGGTCATGGTGCTCACATATGTATGTGAAATAATTATACACTGTGTGTGTCCACACCATTAGAGTGTTAAAAAATACAGTATTTTAGTGCACTTTAGTGCTTCTGGGTCCAAAGCATACTAATATTAATTACGTCTTGATTGATCCACTTACAGAATAATACTTTTAATATTATACTTATTTCTAATAAAATTTCCTAAATGTTTGCTCTTTTCCTTCCTTCCTTCCTTGCCCAGAGAGCTCTTGCAGTGCCTCACTCAGGTATGACTCAGGATTGCTCTGGTGGGGCAGTGTCAGAAATGGACAGGCCACCCTCCCCGCTTTGCCTTTGCACACCATGCTGGCTGTTGCCCAGGCTTTGGTTCTCATTAGACTGTCTGGAAACTGTGTATCTAGGAGACTCCTGCTTTTTCAAAACGTGGCTGAAACTGGGAAAGCAGAAGGGAGAGACAGTGAGTGGTGTGAACATGTGCATCTCACATCCCCTTGGCTGGAATTGCCCTGGTGTCTGGCACAGTGTACTCTACCCTTTGGAAGAGAGAAGTGCAGGACTAGCAGTAACACTGGAAATACCAAGGGCCCTATGAAAGACTCAGTGTGAGTCTGTAGCCTGTAACAGTCCTGGAGGTGAGGTTTTAGCAGGTGGGATAAGATTGCCCTGGTGGCAGTGGTGACAGGAGGGAATCAGTGCAGTGCTGTTGCAGAAATGTGGTCTTAGGTGTCAGTAAAAAACACAGTGTTGGTTGGCTTCTCCCTGCACACCAATTCTTTCTGGTCCTTCCTCTTTTATTCCCCTCCTCTTCAGCATTTCAGGGCCCCAATGAGAGCCAGGTAAGCAATAAATGGGATTGCTGCTATTTATGTCAAGCAGCTGCTCATGTCCATCTCTCTTGTGTGTTATTTACTGGCACAAGGTTTGAGATGTCAAAGACAACATGTAACAAACAGAAAAGGTGCTTTCAAGTATGTTATTCTGTGTTGTTGGCACAGGTTTATGCAGAGGTAGCATGATTCACTTTTTTGTTTTCCCCAAGCAAATTCTTTGTTGAGTCTTGTACTTCTGAGAAGTGTGTGAGGCAACTGGGTTACAAAATGTGCAAAACAAATACCATGATGATCTACCTGTTTGTTATTTTGGTGTGCACAGTGCAGTCCAAATGAGATTAAACTTCGTGCAGCCTTAAAAGGAGAAGTCAGCATGCAAGCCCGGCTAGCTTCTGTACTGTCTTGTGCTTCTACAAGTAGGAGGTGTTCCAAAAGCAATTGGAGAACAAGATTTTCTTCTGTAGCTTTGTGTGACAACAAAGCAAGGGCTAGACATGGGCTCCAAAGGCTCCTTTGCTGGTGTGGGCAGCTGCCTGCCTGGGCCTTGGGGGCTTCAGCCTCAGAAAGAGGCTGCTGCCAGCTACTTTTAATAGAGGAGAAGAGGAAACTTACAGAAATAGAAGTTTCTCTGTTGGTACTTAATCAACAGGACACTCTAAGGCTCCTCTACTTACCTTAATCTTTCCAAGAACAGCTATGCATTGTCCTGTCTGCTTTGGGTGGCTGTATAGTGGCATTTCACCCTTAGCATTGTGAAGTTTCAGACTGTGGAGGGGAGTGCTGGAAAACTGGAAAAACTAATGTGAGGGGTCTTTTCAAAAAACATGAGCAGAAAAGTGTGAGAGCAGAGGAGACTGGGTAGATCAAGGACTAGGAGGAGGTAGATGGCAAAAAGAAGGGGATACCTGCTAAGTGAAACAAGTATGTGTGAATAATCCACTGAAATAATACTCAGTAAAACTTACGAGTAAGGGAATATTTGCATTTGCCATCATCTAGCCAACACTGGGTTTTAGTATCACTTCTGTTTCTTTGTGCTTATTTTCAAGAAGGGGTTTGTTCTCCTCTTTTTCTCCTCATTCTATGAGATACCTTCTCACAACTGCACCAGAACACTCACCATCTTCTCCTCCTCCTAAATATACCTTGTGCTGCAATGCCCCACTTACTTTATATAAAGCTCACCTCAGGTTGTTTTCCATTTGAAAGTGTTGACATTTGGGATTCTTTTTTTCCCAGCTCGACATTTGAAATGTTTCAGAATAATTTTCTTCAGGTTTTAAAAAAGAGAATTCCTACACCTGGTAGTATTGGCACTGAACACAGAGCACTTCTGTAGTAATTTCGGTGGTTTAAGAACTTCTTGCATTTCTGTGCAGAGTAACACCAAAGGCAGAGTTAGGGTACCAAAAGAGTACAGATGTACCCATTGACTTTTGATGAATGCTACTGTTCAGGAAGGGGGACTGCATGTTTCTGAAGTCAGTAGAGGTGGCTACCTCTGGATCATGGCCAAGGGAAGACAGGAGGAAGAGGAAACTAATGTTTTAATGACAGTATTGTGTTGATGAAGTTGGTGTTAACCTCCATTTAACCAATGAAGAAATCAATGTGAAGTAAGTTGTCAGTGTCTCAAAGTGCCACAGTAACTGAGCCAGACTGTGACATAAGCCTCATGCTCATATCTGTTTTGTAGTTGTTGGCAAGGCCAGGTTTGGCTTGACATGGATTTTTGGCAAGAGAAATTGTTTGCAGCTGGTTCCATTTTGTGAAGGGTGAATTTCTCTGGTCCTGTTCTCTGGTCCTTTTCTGTTTGGTGGTACCACTTCATGGCAACAATTACTAGGAACATTTCCTGCTTTTTATGAAAGTCTGCCAGCATGTGTTGGGCCATGAATAAATTGGTTTCAGACTGTGTTTCTAAGCAGAATTTAGCATCACTGGTAGATATTTTGAGACAAAGCTGATGATAGTGTATTTGTCAGGCACAATTGAAGGATTCCATAAAAAACAGACTTGTGGACCAAGAGGAGGCGATTATGTTCTGTTCCATTGTCATTTTTGCTTGGTGTTTTCACTTGGTTGTGACAAAATTAAATTCTTTTTACTGATGTTATTCCTTTCCTCATACTGAGCCATGAATTGATTTTCTTTGGAGCTACAGGGGCATTTTTTCACTTTCTGTCAACCATCTTTCTTGATAAGGCTCTTATGTGGCCTGATCTTCTATCCATTTGATCTTCTATCCATTCATTTATCGCTGTATCTGGTCCCTAGCAGTTAAAACAGAGATTGGGCAATATGCATATTTCATTGGAATTTTGTTTTTCACTTTAAACTGTGCCTATCATAAGTTTATCTGTAGCAAATTAAGAAATTTCTATTTTTGTCATGTAGTTTCTAAAAACTTTAATTGGAAAAGCTTCACTTTTTTTTTTTCCAAGTGAAGTGCAAATGCCTCCAAGCTAATTGCCAATACACTTGTTTCATCTAGATTTAAGACCTTGTGAGAGATACTTGAGGAGTTTGAGCACCACACATTGAAAGTGACTGATCCATTTTGGTGATTGAACATGCTGAAGTGCAGATGTCACGGCAATGATGAATATATTATTAAACATTATATAGATCTGCCATAAACATTATGAGTACTGTCTGGGGGGTATATTTATCCTAATACACATTTGATTAGATACTGGGTGGATTAGGTGGTTAAATTTAGAGTTCTGACGCCAACTGTCTCACCAAAATTAGTAATACTAGATTGTGTATGCATTGAAGAACAGGTAACATTTCCAAAGTATAAGAATAAAATGAATGTTATGCATTACTGAATAAAAAGTACATAACCGTGGCCCAGTATGAAAATAAAAACTGAATGCCTATTTGTTCATCTGTTCTGAATCATGAGACACTCTGGAATGTCAACTGAAAAGTTAAGTATTCTCTCCATATACAGTATTTCCATGCCCTGCCCCCAAACCTGGAGTTTGTAAAAAAGTGTAGGCTAAACAAAACCCGAACCCCAAACAAATACAGTTTTGAGGACAAATCTGGAAGAGAGATTTAACATTTTAAATCCTTCCTGTGGATTTTAAGAGGGAGACCTGTGTTTTTCTTTCTTTTTTTTTTTTTTTAATGGAAATTGTCTCTAAGTTACATGTTAGGAGGAAAGACCTTCTTGTTTTGGCCAGATGCCTTACATCATTTTGTGCGTTTTCACATTTAATGTAGATCATGGCCTAGTACTGTCTGGGAAATACTGTAGATCTGTTCTTTCCCTTTCCATAATTGAATTCAAGAGAAATACCCTTACTTATCCTCTACCAGCTGCTACACAGTGGCTGGCAGCAGTATCGGTGGCATTTGACAGGAAAATAAGCCCGTGTTTTCAGTTTCTTTTTTCTTCCTTGCACTCCCTCCATGTTTCTTAGTAAAAGTACCTGTTCTGTTTTGTCATGTCACATACGGGGTTTCTTTTATGCCTTTGTATCCAAACAAATGAGGCTGCATTTTGGGACCTGAACAGCTGCAAGCAGGTCGGAGAGGAGCAAGGTAATGGGATGTGTCCAGGTACTTGAAAAGCATTATGTAGGAATGATTGGGATCCATCTTTTGTCTTTGATACGTAAATTATCTGGAAATGGATTTCAATAGAAACTTCAGATTTCACAATGATAGGGATATAGTGCCTTTGTCACATCATTACCTAGCAACATAACACTGAAGTTACACTTTGAACTCATTTTTATGTTAAAATAAAGAACTGTTATGATCCCTTTGCAGGGTAAATAACCAAACAGACATCTTTTTCTTGGTCAGTAAAAAAAATACCCTCTGTATAATATACTTTGGGGAAATAAAAGGTTGAAGTTAGAGCAGCATGCAGAAATGTTGAAATGAAAAATCCATCAGTAGCCTGAAGAGAATTTTCTTTCTCAGGCACAAAGCTGACCACAGAAAGCACTTCTGTTGATTACTGAAGAAGGAATCTTTTATATTACTATATTACTTGTGCATTCCTTGATTAGGCTTTTGAATGTATTTTTAAAGATGTTTCCCTCACGTTTCAATGTACTCTTTCAACAAACCTTTAACTCCAGGAGAGAAATACGTACTTGGGACATTTGTAAGAATTTGCCTAAATCATAATCTTTCCTACAGGTCTTGCAAGGAAAAAAAAAAAAAGGAAGAAATGCGTATATGTTGCATGATAATTTGATCCAGGTACTTTATAGGTTCTTTATAACTTACTAGATATTCATGTGGAGCGTTTTGTGAAATAGGTACTGGATATTGATCTTATTTTATTAAATAGAGAAACATGATGGCCTGAAAGACAAAACCAGCATAAGAGGAAAAAATCTTGCCCCAAAACACTTGGACAGCAAATTATTGGAAAAAAATGTCGTCATACATTATGAATCTCAGGCAGAGGAAAAAAATACTTGGTCCCCTTTTGACTGAAGTTATCAGTAATCCAGCAGGAGCAAAACATGCTTTGCAAAACTAGATTAGCAATGAAGCATTCTGTTAGGTGTACTGAGTTTTACTAGTGGAATTTCATTATCATATTTGAATTGATCTCTCTTGCTTGAATGCCTCAGGATTTTATTATGTTTCCCAGAACACAGATATTTACATGATATAGTTGCTCAGTGGAGAAAATCTGAGTAAACTGAATGTCACTGATTAGAGCACACTTGGAGGTATGGGAATTAAAACTACTTGTGCTGGTGTCTGCTTTTTATTTGAGGGGTGAACATAATGGAATCAAACCTCCGAGGTGTTATCGGTACTCAGAAGGATTCTAACGTGTTCAGCAAGACCTTGGTAGATTTTTAGTTTGTTGTTTCAACCATTCTGCCTTGGCTATGTGATACATTCATGGAAACTTGCTGGCTCTGGCCATGGAAAGTAGGATGGCATTAATGTCACTGTAAGCCACAGATCCTGTGTTGAGGCTACTCCAGCCACTGACTGCTCTCCATGTTCAAAAGTCACCACAGTGCAGGAAATTGGTGGGAGACTGTGGCCCAGGGTGTTGAGATTTCATGATTTCTTGGATGTCAAGATTAAGACCCTTTCAGGCAACGCTTTGTATCACAGAAGGCAGAGCATCTTGATTTTTCATTCACTTTGAAGAGCAATTAAGTAGCATATGTAGTGTATGCAGTTTTTTTGAGATACTGCTGATTTTTGTAGACAAAATGCACAAAAAATCTTGCCATTTTATGTCTGTAATAATGTATTCTCTAAAGTGTGGGAGGACACACTGCTGAGAAGGTCAGTCTTGATTCGTTATACAGACATGGAAGCATCTTTTAATCACGTTTTTGGCTTGCATCTTTTCAGATACTCTTAGTTGCCACTTCTCAAGTAAGCAGCTAAATTAGTAGCTGAGCTGTAAATAATGGTAAAACCCCTCTGAAAACAGTTTTGCTGCAAAGTTAGGGCCTATTTTAAAATTTTAGCGATTTTCCAATGTTTCTTCTTTGGGTACTAAGAGGGAACAAGATATTCACATCTTCATTCGTACTTTGGTAAAAAGCTTAATCCTTCTGCAATAAATATTATATGCTTCCTTCAAGTTTTGCAGCAACTTTAATCCCTTCTTATATTGTACCCAAAGCCCCTTCTCCAAGCACAGAAAGTCAAGACAGAAGATTTCGTATCTGTAAAAATGATTTAACAGGGAGATTTTCTGGGATGTACTTGAATATCTATGGCACTGCATAGCCCAATTACAAAATCTCACTGAGCTGAAAACACAGCAACCTCTAAAAGAACCACAGCAGGCTTGGTTGCCCACCTATGCTTACCTACAACCATGCAGTGGGTTAGAAGAGAAGAAAAATCCAGATCCATTAGCAATCCTCAGAAACCTCTGTTCTCCTGGCTTGGTCCCCCTAATGACTTAGATGCTGCATATGGAAACTGATTGCAAAATCCATACTCTGGATCGAAGCTCTTTAAGAGCTTCATGCCCATCCTTGTACGGAAGCATAATTGTCAGTGCACCAAGCTCCTGTCCTGAGAGTCTAAATTAAGAACAAGCCTCTGGGCTGCTGCTGGGCCTGCAGTAACTTCTCAGGCTTTGTCCTCCCTCTGTAACTACCTGACCTGAGCTGGCCCCAGAATACAAACCCACTGTACCATGCTGTCAAAACAAATTACTAAATATCAGGTGCCACCACAGAGGCGACAGTACCCAGGATCTTAGCAAAAGTAAAAGGTTGCTCCCTCATGCTTGCTGAGGAATTAAGGCAACCTGAATGCTTTGGTGAGAGGGAGACATTTGCCCTTCACCTACTGCTGCCCTGAGACTTGATCCAGAAAGTAATCAGGTCTCCCATGAGGAGATGGAGTGAGATGTTAGGAGGTTCTGCCCATGTATCTGAGTGCACTCAACACACTGCAGCATGTACAGACCTTGGGGAAGGGACTCTGAGGGCAGAATTTTCTGTTTACATTATTTGTGGCGGAGGCTGGGTACAGGTACAAACCAGGGAGATAATCTGTGTAGGGAGTGAGTACTTGCTGCCCCGTTTCTCCTATCATATATGCTGAAGCATGTGGGCAATGCTCAGTGCTTTATGAATATGGAGCTGCAGCAGAAGGTCACCCACAGCCTCCATCTGCATCAGTAATGGCACTGGGAGCCTCCCTGGACTCTGGGCATGGTTTTTTTTGGGCTTTCCCTATGTCACCTGCTGCCACTGCCCAGACCGTGGTGGCAAATGTGAGCAGGGCCCTGGCAGCTCCAGTGTCACCAGGAGTCCACTCCCAGGCACCACTGTGGCTCCATACCTGCTTCTGTTTGCTGCTCACTGCTCTGTGAGGGAGCTGCTGTGCTGGGAGTGATTTGATCCAGTGGATAAACTTACTTTTTAAAAGCAGTGTGCCTGGATGCCTTTGGGAGAAGTGAGTGGGAAGATGGGACAGGGCACTGAGACTGCTGTTGGAATAATAAAAGAATAATTCCTGGTTAAATCTGGGCTGATAATCTCTAGGGAGCTAATACTGCCTTCAGTGACTGACATGATTTCTTTTTTGCACTTCACCTGTATCTCCCTCGCCTCCCACGTACTACTTGCACCATCAATTCCTTTCAGCCTGCTCTGCTGCTTTCTTATAGGAGTGCCTGCTGGATCTGAATACATTAGTGCTTAATGAGATACATATTTAAAGCTTACCAGTTAGGTTATATCCCAACATTCTTCTAAGAGAATACACTTCAAATATTTACAAATCAAAAGCAAGTTAATTTAAAATGCCACTAAGTTAAGATGATTCTACTTGCTTGAGCTCTAATACCTCTATATAGCTCATCAGAATTAAGCAAAAGGTGGATGTGGACATTTCAGTAGAGAGACAGACTAATAAGGAAATCTCATTTCCATTTATAAAGATCCTAATTATCCTGATGGTTAAGAGGGAATCAGTTTTCCAATAAAAAATACAAATGAGGAAAATTCTTTAATCAGAGCACAATATGCAAGGTTTTCTCAGAGTAGTCCAGACTAACACAGACTTGAATATTACATGCCTATCAATAATAAAACAGTGTTTTTTGAAGAGTCTAAGGCTGCCATACTCAGAAGGGCTGTGATTTTCCCATCACTCACCTATTAGCTTTTGAACTCAGTGCCTCTTCCAAAAGTTGGCAGAGGGGCAGACATCTCAAAGCCATGTTTCTCTTTGACATATTTCTTTAAAATTGATGGGTCATTAAGGGAAGGAGTCAGCAGTACTGGGGAGGAGGTTTGTAGTGTGGGCATGAAATATAAAACTGTAGGAAAAAACCTACATCAGTCCTGCTTTTCATAACATATGTTTATTTTCATTTACAGTAAACTACGCAAGCTGATACCAAAATCTGTCAGAAATCCATGCTTTTTTGTTCTGTTGATGGCGACTTGCAATTTATTGGATGCTTTGCCATTATTTTGAGGAAACTTTGTTGTTTGGTCTTATTTAGAAGTGACATTACTTACCTGTGCAGTTTGGAGGAACAATTCAAGCACTGTTCTTTGGTCCGTTGCATGAGTTTTGTGCCATGATTTTACTGAAGACTCTATAATATGTGTTATGAAGACAAGTTGAATATATTTGCAACTGGCATACCAGATAAAGTGTGGGGAGAATAGTGGGCTTTTTGAGCTTGGAGGGGAAGCCTGCTGTTTTTGTAATGGAACAATGTGGAAACATTCATAAAGTGGCCTCCACGCTGGAAATAGACTTTGGATAGAGTAGAGGCTGATGATGAATTGTGATAAATTATGGAAGTTATTTGATCTGTGGGGGAGGTTGTGGAGGAGGAGGAACTGGTAGCTGCACATCTTCTAGGGCAGATTATAATCTCTCAACCAGGCGCTAAACCCCTTTCCCCTTTTGTGCAACTGTGAACAGTAGTGTCTTTCTTGTAAATGAGTTCTCCGACAATGGAGACTGCTGGCTGAGAGTCTCAATTAAGAGCACAGGAGGAAAAAACAAAGGCACAAAGCCTGTTTAATCAGGATAAAAGATACTCACCCCTGCCAAATCCTCCAATCCCACTTTAGCAGAGCATAGGAGTTGTTAGGGCTGAAAGGTCTGACTTGCTGACTTAGGTAAATGCGATGCTTGGCAGATGAAGTCATGCATAATTAATTGTTCTTTGTTGCATTCTTTCCAATGTAATGACTTGTAGCATTCATGCTTATAATAATTGATGTTTGCTATGTGCTGGAGCTTCAGGACAGCCAATTAAGGCAGTGAAGGTGGGAACTGCACAGCATCTCTCACATCTGGTTGTTAACAACATGTGGGCTATAATGTTTTTTTTCTTTGCTTTGCTTGTTTCTAGTGTCTAAAACAGTACATGGAGCTGGCAATTCAAGAAGGTTGTGGTTCCCCTATCACATGTCCAGACATGGTATGCTTGAACCATGGAACCCTACAAGAAGCAGAGGTATCTATACTTCTCATACCTTTTTCTTTCTCTCTCTTTTTAACATATATCCCCTGAATTTCTTTATCTGCATAATAATAAATATAATAATACATTTTTTCCTCCCTTTATGTACTTTTAATGAGCTTTTGGCAAGAGGCCTGACTGACAAGAGGCGATAGAAACAAACATGTTTTTCAAGGGTTTTGCTCCTTTTCCCCTCCCCCTGTGCCTTGGGGGGGGGACGTTCCCTTGGCATCTGAACAACCTCTGAATTACCCATGCAGGTGACTTAACCAGAATACCCTGTATCCCAGAATTGCTGAGCCTCCATTAGACCGCCAGTTCAGTCAGATTTGATTTAACTGCAAACACTGAAATTCTTGCATCTTTCTTAAGAGCAAGAGCTCAGATTGATGGTATGCAAGGCCAGGATTTCCTTGTGAATGTTGATGTTGGGCTGCAGCAACCAATTTGCAGTCCAGTATAATCATGCAGGGCTGTATAACTATATGGAAAGAAAGGTACCTGCACAACACCAGGTAGAAGTAGGTCTTAAGAGATATGGAAGGTGTCTCTCGGGATACACCCAAGGGATACTTGCTTGCCTGCTTTGTGAGGCAGGAATGGCCCTGCTGGGGCTGACAATACAAGTAGGACAAAAAAAAACACACAAAAAAAACCCCACCAGGAAAAATAAGATGGCTAAGGGATTTTGATTGGTTTTGTGCATTTTCTTAGCATTTATTTGCAGGAATAAAATCAAGGAGAATTATATCTCCATCCCTGAACTAAAGAAGAGAAGTTTGTCTTCTGGATTCTCTTGAGCCCTGTGCATACAGATGCCATACCTGTGGCAAAAATATATAATCCTATTCAAATGCCATCAGTGACAGTGTGATTCCTGATACCAAAAATGACTTTTTCTCCACAAAAAAAAACATCTGGATCTGCTTTCCAGCATATATTTGAAATGTTGTGCTTAGTTGAATCGGGGCATGGGACTTTCAGCTATGTTTGTTATAGCATGCAGGCATATGGTGGAGCCCTTTTTTTGGCTGAATCCAGCTATTGTGAAAAGTAGCCAGCTGTTTTCCTTCTTCCTCATTCTGCAAAGATACAGAGAAGGTGTAGCAATGTCCTTCAACCCATTGCACCAGATTGGAGGTATCTAGCCTTTACTGAAAATGTATTTTTAAAGGAAAATTATGGAATGACAGGAAGAATTCTGCTCTGTTCAACCAGGGTAATAATGCTGTAGGAATTAAGAAAGATATATTTTGCCTTAGAAAAGGACACTCCAGGGACATGTATTAATGGACCACTGGCCTAATCCTTGGGTGTTTTTTGGGCTGACAGCAGAATGACTAAACAGCCCAAATGTGCATTAGTGTCCTGTGGATGACTGAATGTTCTGACACTCCCTTTTGGTGATGTACTCAAAACACAAGCCTTCTTCTTGAATAGCAAACAAATCCCCAACCTGGTTAAAATTACTGCTTATGTGTTTTAGCAAATACCTACTTCTTTAGGGAAAAAAACTACCCAGAAGAAACTCCGTAATGACAGAAAGAATAGATTGACTCCATTCACAATCTAAAAGAACAGTATGTAAACTACTGATTTATATATGAACACTCTCTATTCCTTCTTTTTTTTTCCTCTATAAATGAAGGCTGTTCTTTGTGAAAATGTGGCCTTTTAAAGTTATTTCTTAAAAAAGCAGAACCTTATCAGATGATACAGAATGTGCTTAACTAGGGCAATTGTTTGGCATGGAAATACTATTTAGAGTTACAGTTTATTCCTTACACACTCTCAAACTCCTGGTGTAAAGGTATGAGCCTACTCACCTCTGGGGAGTCTGGATATTTTGTCTCTGGCTTCTGTCAGGACAAGGTTCCTCACCAGGACCTTGGTATGAGGAATGACATATTGCCTGTACTGTTAGGAAAAACAAAAATAAAAGGTAATTTTTTTTCTCCTCTAAGGTATCATCAGTGTTTTGAAAAGGTGTATTTTTCGTGTCATGTTCATTTCAGACTATGCTGTGACTGTTGTTCATCAGGTACTGTTGCAGTTTGGAGAAAAAATAGCAGTTCAAACTGTCCTTGTCATGGACGTGGTGCTAAATTGGTTCCTATACTTTGGGCTAAATGCATCTTGTTATGTTAGCTAAAATGGTTGTTTTGTTTGCTTTTTTAAATGCCTTTTGCCATAGCCTGCACAAGGGACATAAAGGCGAATTTAGACATAATTTAAAGTGAAGGGAAGCCTCTTCATTGACTTCAGTGCATTTTGGATTGAGCTTTCTTGAATAAGGAAACTGAACAATTAATGACAAAGCTTATAAGCATTTATAACACAGTATAGCTATGAACACAGTACAGCTATGAAAGGTCCTCTTCTTCTCCCTCTCAAGGTCTTTATTCAAGGTGTATAACATTCCTTCAGTGTTTTCCAGGAACCTATTTGTCTTCATTTAGGGAAATCAGAATTAAGTCCTATTTATTTTTTCAGTAAAATTCTGAAGAGTTCATCTAGTTTGGTCCTAAATTACTAGAGCCTTTTCAAAGCTCTTGCCTTGATTCTCATTCATGTTCCTCTTCTGTTGCTTTTGGGGGATGGAGGGAGGAAAAAACTCTGGTTAACAATTTAAATACAGAATAGAATTTTTTCTTGTATGTCTCATGAAGAAATGAGCAAGTGTGAATATTTGGAATGTGTTTCTCTAGCACAGTTGAATATTTCATTGGTGCTTGGGGAGCAAACTGCTTATTCATAGACTCCAGGAGATGCTGGGAATTAAGGCTTTACTTTCTGAGGTCCCTCTGGACCTCAGGAAAAAGTTCCAGGTTTTTTGTTCTTAAAATGCATAAAGTGAAAAGTCATCTGAACTAGAATATAGTACTTTTGAGTACTTTGAAAATATGTTTTCTGAAACCCTCTGGCTTAGGTTTCCTTTTCCTTCAACAAAATCTAGTTGAAACTGGTGCATTCCCCAGCAGTTTTTTGTTTTGACAGATAGCACATTCAAACAGAAAGAACTGTACCACTGAAGTGCTTGAAATCAAGTGCAATCCTAGGTCATATCTTGACCTGTTACATCTAGATGGCAGCTGCTTGTAGTATAGCTGTCTTTTAGCAGAAGTAAATGAGGGGTGGTGGTGGTAAGGCAATGATTTTGGCTACAGACTCTCTTTCAAATATCTGGTTACATAAAACAAGGGAAGTTTAAAAGCAGTCTTGTTAAACAAGATGTTTGCCCTTTTAAGCTCTAATGGTACAATAAACAAAGATTATTTGGATTTCTTCCTGGAAGCAGAAGGTAGAAGGAACGTCTTATGTTAATGCAGTTGTCTTTTAACACGCAGACTTCTTCTGTCTAGAATATTCCCGTCTCTCTTGGGAACTTTCTCCATTGATTTAATTGGACCAGTTAATATCCCTAATCTAAATAAGGGGTAATTTATCATGGTTTGAAGTAGTTTTGCTTGGTGTGAATCCAGTCACCAAGTGTAAATGTAAGCTATGAATCAGGGGAAATCTCCACTGCATACAGGGTTTTCTACTGCAATATTCACTTGGATAATATCTAGGGCATTGTGCTTTGCTGTTTCTGATTCCTGTATTGTTCTAAGGTTTAAAACATTGATGCAATGATCCATGTATGCATAATCTGATTTGGATTAAAACTGTGCAGCAGTTAGTAAAGTAGGTACTGATTTGGGCTCTCAAGTTTGTCAAGAGTTACCCCTTTGCATGCAGTGCAGATTCTGCTTGTTGGCCCTCTGTCTGTGTAAATTCATGATCCCACACCAGTGCCAACCTGCCAGAGGGTTGTCAGCACTTTGTAAAGCAATGCTGAAATAGGACAGTAACCCAGATCCTAGAATTCTTAATTGCGTTATATTCCATACATAGCCAAACACAAGATCCCACTGGGACTCAGTTTAAAATATCAGTTTTATTTTTAATTTCAAAATTGGTTTATGTTTTGCAGCAGAAGAGATTGAAATGGTAAAATGAGAAGGAACGTGAGAAAATGTTGCAGGCCGACCTACCTTTTTCAGGGTCAAAATAAAAATTTTTGTTCTTTTTATTTGCTTGTTTTTAAATAAAACCTAGGGGAGCGAGTGAGAGAGCCTTAATTTTGTTTTTATTTGTTGCTAAATAAGAGAAGAGCTCTTTAATGAAGAACATGAATAATTTAGTATTTCCTTATGACTCTAGTGAGCATGGTAGCTTGACGAAGAAAATTGTGGGTGTAATTTCTAACAATAAAGAGATTGAGCTCCCATACCCCTTTCAAAAGCAAACCAGAGCCCCTGTTGAAGCCATTTTACACTCCTTGCAAAACAGGACAGAACCTCTGTGGGGGGGGCTTTGACAGAGGTGGGCAATGCCACCCTTTGCAAACTTCTGCTGCCAGTGCAAGATCTGCCCTTGCTGCCTGTCTGCTAAAGTGAGAAGGGGAGAAGCTTTTGCCCTGCTGAACTTCCCTCCCTTGGCATTATCAAGGTTTGATTCATGTGGGTGTGAAAGGAAGTAAGATCTATTCAATTTGCTTGATTGCTTCCTTGCATCTCCCTTGAAAGCCTGAGAATAGGTGGAGTAGTGATTTTCCCTTTCCACTGTGGTAGCCAGTGTTTAAAAACAGCAGAGTTTTTCTTCCTTGGGTCCTGGTTACTGCATTGCCTGGAAAAGTTTGCCCCGGTGTACACTGAACCAAATTATTTTGGACCTTTCAATTTCCTTTCTTTGCTCTTTTGTCTCATGTAGTAGCCGGGACCCTGGTTATTGTGCTACATTTGATGACATGATCTTTTTGGATGCTGGACAGGGGTCCAGCTGGAGCCCTTTGTGGTAGTAAGCCTTCAAAATTTTGCTTATGTCCATAGATATTTTTACTTCAGGTGAATGCTGCTGTTCTTAGCAATAGCTCTTGTGTGTTCTTGTGCTGTATAGCAAGAGTATTTTAACTGCAGATATTGCTTACAGGGTATGGAAAATCAGAAAACTTATTTCAACTCCTAACAGCCTGATAAGTCTCAAATTGAGATATTTTCAGGAGAGGAGGGTTCTTGCCTATATTTTTTTTATTAAACCCCCCAGTATTAAATATAAAAAGTGCCCCAAATCTGTCCTCTAGCATTTTTTCCTACATTGAATAATTTTGTAGCCTAGAAAAAGAAAAGCCTGCTTTCTGATATGCTCATGGTCTTTCTCTTTTGGCTCTTTGTCATCTGCTGGGTTGCTGCTTTGCTGCCTCCCCAGATTTCCATGCCCTGACCAACCCAGAGACATGAGTGGTTGTGCAGGAGACGAGGTGTTTGGGATGGACAGACACCCAGGTGGGGCTTGAGAAACTGTCTGGAAATGAACATTTAGACTGATGCCAAGTAGGAGGAGATAAACACCTAATCCCCTTATAGTACTTGTGACTGTCCTTCTTGGTTAGGTATAAATGAGATTAAAAGTTCACTGAGGAAAGGATTTGCTGGTTTTTTTATGGGGACCTGATATTCATGGGGGTTTTTTTTGTTGTTTTTTTTTTTTCAATTAAGTTTGCACATACAGCTTTCACGTGGCACTGAATTCTGGCAGCAGGAATTTATGCATTGTTTTCCTGATGCCTAAAGATACTAAATCTGTGAGAGGCTTTGGCTCAGCACCTCAGGCTGACCTGTGTGGGTGCCATCAGGATCTGGTCTTTCCAAGCGTGGGGGAGTCTGTGGCACTGGTGGTGGGCTGTGTGTGTTCAGTGCCCAGAGCTGAATGCAGGGAGGGGGAAGCTGTGCAGAGGATATGCAGGGAGAAGAGTGGAGCTGAGTGAAGCCAGTGGGGAAAGCTGGCATGGTAAGCTTAAGTTTTCCCCAGGAGAATGGGAAGCTTTCAGCACTGCCTCTGCTTCCTATTGAATTCTGTGTTAAGATGCATAACTCCGCTCCCACTGTAATCAAAAAGGCTGATTTTTAATACATGGGAAATTCTGGGCTCAGTAGAACCGCTCTTGAAAAAACTGATTGTTAAATGTGAAAGCAAGTACAGAAGGATCCTGGCCAACTAAACAATTCACTCAAGTGGCTCTTACAGCATTGAGACTCACTGTTTTAATTTAGTTGTAATGAAGGAAAATTTAAAGTAGTTGCCAATGCTCACCCAGCTAGAGAAATGCAGATGACTCTTTTCATTTTCCAAACTATTTATATGTGAAGCTGCCCTGGGGATGAGTGGGAAAAACTGAAATGATGTGTCATTGCTGAAATTGCTAAACTTCACTCTTTACTATTTGATTTGGTTTTTTTGTGTTTTCCAAGTGTTCCAGCTGATTTCTGATGAACAAGTGAAGAGTTTCCCAGAAAAATCTCTGTCTTAGTCATATTAATCTTTAATATTAACCAATTACAGCCATATGAATCTTTAAATTAATAAATCTTGGCGTAATTTGGATTCATTTTTGTATTACTCTGGCTTAGGTGAAATAAATGATCCAAGCATCTGCTACAAAAGAGTTGTGCAATCAAGTCTAGTTGATTTGAGATATTAACAAAGCAATTTCATATTTTATAATACAAATTTATTTTCTTTTTTCCATTTGTGAAAGAAAATGTATTCACAGCATGATATTGAATATATATATTTGATTTCTGTCATTATATTTCTTCTCATAAGTGCTATACCCCACAGTTGAGGAGGACAGCAAGGGCTAGTGTCCACTTCACTGAGGGCAAATTTTGCTCTTTACAATAATCTGAACGACTGTGGTTGGATACTGGATGTGAGATTCGAAAGCCTGTCACTTTGAAGCTGTCTCACAGTACTTCAAATGATCAGGTCCCAGGTCTTATATTAGTCTAGGTTTATTTTCAATAAAAGAGAACAATATTTCCAGTGCAATATTACAAATGGGTCAGGTAAAGAGAATGATCCCACATTCTGAATCTGACAAACATGTGACTCCTGAAGTGCCTGTGAAGTTTCTTTTACATACCTCCATACCCTGTATGCAGGTTTGCTCATTGGTTTTAAATAGGGCACTTGGTCTTACGTAGACTGTTAATTGGAGATTAGAGCATTTAGCCTTTTAGGCTGCTAGTTTAATTATGGTCATGTGTAAAATGTATCAGCAAAGCCTGTTTGTCTATGCCAGCTGAATTTGTTAACTTCACTTGGGCTCCCAATAGGCTGCTCCATGTCTGAGGCAAATTCCAACAGCAGTGGCATTAGCTGTCTTGGCCCAAACCCTATGAAATGAATAAAAAATGGAAACCAGGCTGGTTCAGTTCCTGAGAGCTAAGTGACCCCTGCCATTAACACTGGGAGACATACATGGTGAACCATTCATTTGAGGTGTATTCTTGTGCATGAACAGTGTGCTGCAGTCTCCAGGGCCGGCATCACGTCACCCTTTGTTACACTAAACTAATATGAAATAAAACAGGGAGGCCTGCAGTAAATATGGAATCCACAGAGAAGGTTTTCATGTCACTTTGAAGCTGTCATGGTAAGAAAGCTTACATGGTAAGAAAGACATGGGCTGAACTACTGAGTTGTGTGGCTAAAATAGAGGAGGTTAAGAACTACTTTTTTAAGTTTTGGAGAAGAAATCAGGGTATGGAAGAACATGGTGCCTCCATGAAAGCAAACAAGAACAAAAAGGTGAATTTGAGAGCCAGCTCAGGAAAGCAGGTGTGTAGAACATAGTGCTTATAAACTTTTTAAAGTCTGTATTTCTAATGCTTATTTTGTGTATTTCTCATTTCAGATTGCCTGTTTGGTTCCTGTTGACCAGTTTGAGTTATACAAGAGGCTGAAGTTTGAACGAGGTGTGAACCTTTTTGTTTCTATTACCTTCTCTTTTGTCAGTGGAGGCACCACTGTTATATACAGGAGGGACAAAGCCTGTTGAGTGAGTTAAAGAAGAGACCAAGAAGATGTCTTTGCTTTGAAATATTTTAAGAGCAGTCGTCACTAGGTCTGGCTGTGCTCCACAGACAAATACAAAATTCTCTGTTTTGCAGAATCAAAAAAGCAGCATCGTAATGAATTATCACACTTTTACTCAACCTTGTGGGCAACACTCTCAGATTGTGTGCCTGGGACTCCACTGTTCTTCTGATGGCATGCTCATCTTGGGTCCTTGAGGTGGTTGTACTGGTAGAACTTGTCAAGGTACCAGAGGCTGGTGAATGCCAGGGCATACAGTACTTTTACACATCCATAAGGATCTTCAGAGCTTCTGGGGATGCATATTCTGAAATGCAATGTGAATTTTTGCAAGCATCCTGCAAAATAGCTTTGCTTACATAGAAGCCTCATGTGTGTTCATCTGGTAGAATTTTTCTTCCCAAGGAACAGTAGGTTCCCTCCTTCCTGAGGAAGGCCTACTTTGTAAAGAAGTTTGAAACTGAAGGTCTCACTGAGGCCAAGCTTTCCTATGCCCAGAGGTCACCCTTCTGCAACAAGAGATGGTTCTTTGCCAAAGCTGAAGAAGAAGCTTGCTAGTCAGAAAGATAAGATCCCATTCCTGGTTTTAAAGAGTGTCACCAGCTTGAAAGTTTCAGCTGGAAGGTGCAGTGTTTTTCAAAGAACTCAGTGTGTGGTAGGGTGCAGAGTGGTGTGTCTGAGACACTGCCCCACTCTGCCTATTCTCAAACTTTCCTTGAAAGACTGTATTTATATTCTTGCTCTGCATGCCTGCTTAGATGCAGTGGGTTGTGTAAGATAATGCAGAGGTCTATAAAAATCAGGCAAAGTAAAGCACTTGAAAAGTCAGTCAGTTAGAAAAATACATAGGTTTTTACAGAATCTCATCTGACATGAGTCCTTGTGAATGACCACGAAAGACAAAATCTGCAAAATACTCAAATGTGCACTAGAGTTTATGGGTAAGTGCAGAATGTAGCTATGATTTTCAGGCACTCGGGTAAAAAAAAAAAAGGAAAAAAACCCCAAACCTTGCTTTCATTTTTTATTTCTTTATCCTGTTTTACCACCATCTTGTTTATTTTTAATTCCTTACAAAGTCTCTCCATTTCATAAGCTAATCAGTGGCTTGTCTACAGTCCCAGACAATGGAAATCAGAGCTTCTTAAATCACCATATTAGAGGGTTAAGAAAAAGAGACTTTCTTGCAATGCAATAATCTGTTTTATGTAAAACCTTTTTAAACTGAAGACTCTGAAACTACTGATTTCCTTCTATCTCCTCCTCTATTACTGGCCAAAGCTGAACTCATGATCTTTTGTCCAACTCACTGTTACATCTTTTACTTTCTTTCTTTCTTTTTATACTGCCTCCCACACAGAGAAGCCTGAAACTAGTCTGTTTTTAAAATCCTCTTTTCCTTTTCTTTCTTGACTAAGTCTGACACATCCTCTTCCCCCTCTGCTGTCTCTCTTCATTATGATTCTAAGATCTGTCCTTGCTCCTTTATGATAAAACTGCTGTCCAAGCAGCAGACTTAGACATAGCCCTTTTGCCTTGCCTTTTGGCCTCAGCAATAAATCCAGCTTACTGATGTCTGGGAACAACAATTCCTGCTAGCTAAAGCTCTGACCTGGACACCCAGCACTAATCCCAGCCCTAGCCAAGACCTTTTGCCTATCCTGGATTTAGTGCTGTCCCCAAGGCTGACCTTCCTGCACTCGTCAGTTGGACTTGGTTTATTAACTTCTGCTGGCCTGGAGCTCCATTCTCAAAGCTGAGCCTTACCTGGCAAGGCCTGCCTGCCCTGGTCCAACACTCTTTTTCTGAAACTAGCAATAAACCTCACTGATGGCATCTGCATAGGACTAATTCTGATCCAGAATCTGCCCAGAGACTCCTTCCTGATCTTCACGTGATTGATATAGCCCTTCCAGACATTTTCCATTGTGAGATGAATTTTGAGGAAAATTTGGAATACCCCAAGAAGGACTTACACATCCAACAGCTTTTTCCCCCATCCTCCATCTGGGCTAGCTATGTTAATAGAATATATATATATATTCTCAATTTCATTGCTTTCTTTTTTTAATGGGCCAATAATATTGTGTGAAAACATAATGAGAAGTAATTGGTATAGAATGGTGTATCTATAGACAATTCTTAAATTTAATAATAGATGCAGTGACAATATGCTGTTCTCATGTGGGGTTTGTGTCCTTAAATTGCAGATGCATTTTTAAAAACAAGATTTTTTTGCATATCTGTAACCTCTCTGCATCCAGTCAGGGCTAAGCCAGAGCTTCTGTGAAGCATAGTTATTAGAAGAAACAGAATTGCTCTATGTCTGTTTGAGATGGGGTTGATGTAGTCAAAGGAAGTGAGGAAATAGACGAATGGTAAGTGGTTACGGCACTTGCATTATGTTTGTTTCTGTGATAATTACTCAGTAGGCTGAATGGTACATGAAGAGACTCTCCATTTTATGCCTGACTCAAAAGCAGTCCATTTTAAATGGTGATTTCTGTGAAATACAGTCATAGTCTTATCCTTTCAGTGAGTACCTCTTTTGAGCCAGAAATTATTTTCTTCAGGGTGCTGCATTCCCCCTGTCTGTCACCCACATCTCACCTGCTTGCTTGCATGTTTTATGAAAACTGGCCAGATCCCTGCCTGAAACTGGCACTGTTTGGAAAGGCCTTCGTCCTGAGAGTGGAGGGAGTTGTGGCTGAACTGGCTGGAGGGAAGCAGGGGAAAGGCTGGGGAGAGGAATGGCCCTAACCAAGAGATGGAGCAACTTGCCAGAGCAGGATGATGGCCTCTTTCCCTTTTTTTTGGCCGTGCCTTTTTAGTTTTTTTCTGGTTTCGCTTGTACTCCATGGTAAACCAAACAGTATGAGACAGCATGGATTGCAAAACACCATCTGTAGGTTCTTTGTAAAATGGAGGAAGTGGGAGAGGAGGGAGTTTCATCTCATGCATTACATCTTGCTGCAACAAATTTGTAGAAAACAGATTTACAACCCAACTCTCCTCCTCCCAATGGTGTCAAAACAAAACCAGACATTCTGTCTTTCACCCAAAAGCAGGATAGGGGAATTTAGGTTTTGAAAGCTGAATTTTAAACAGAAAACATGCAGAATATGTCATGTGAAGGATTAAATGCAATAGCAAGTACTATTGCATAGTCTTGTCCAGTTCAGGGTTTCTTTTAAGAGACACCAAAGGAGCCTAGAGAAATAAAGATTTCTCAGTCAGGACATTACCTTTTAAAAGTATGTAAATATGAAAAGTTACTTGTTTGGCCATGGCTCTCTTGTCCTGTCAAATGAAGCTGAGAACTAATTTGTTTTTGCTTCCATTCAGTAGAAAGGAAAACGTTTGTTTGTTTTGGGAGGCAGAGAAAGTGTGTTCAGGACAGTAAGAGAGAAGAATGCAAATAGATCCATGAAATGGCTGAAAGTAGATAGTACAGGTGTTTTGCTGTCACTGCCTAAATTATAGGTGACAACCTTTGCATGGATATAGAAATTCTCTACAGCTGTTGGAGCACTCTGTCGCAGACTCAGAAATTACTTGAAGTCAGAGCCTATGTACCTGTGTGTTCCTGCAGCCAGAGAATGTGAACATCCATATGTGCTTTCTGCAAAATTTGCTAGAAGAACGTATATATGAGGTCCTTGCGCAGTTTATTGTTTCAGAGGGGACAACTAATTTTACCTGCTGGAGGTACCTTGTAATGGCTTTTGCAATCTCAGAGTCAGGAGTTCCTCTGACATCAGAGACATCCCCTCCATCAATTTATTTTCAGTGGTGGTACCAAAGGGCTCTCAGGGAAGGAAGAGGGACAAGGTAGCACCTACAGGTGTGACAGCCCTTTTTTGGGGACACTCTGCAGGGTGTGAGTGTTCAGTTGCATCTCATGGAATTGAGTAGCAAATGAGCAACAGTGACTGTGTCCCAGCTGGGTTTTTGTTGTAAATTCCTTCAAGAAAGATTGGGAAGTGAGAGAGGATCAACGTTTATCATTCTCTGCCATGTGGTAATGACTGTAACTCAGTGTCTACACCCTGAATATTGCCTCCTGTAATAATCTGATAGCAGACAAATAGTAATGATATGATGCTATTAATAGTGAATATTAACTGCAGTTTATAGATAGAGGGGAGTAAATAAGGCATGGAAAGTGACTTCACATTAATTTAATTACAGTCTTTCTGCTGTTTGTGTGGAATTTGCTGCATGGTTTGCACATATGAAAGACATGGAATGGCTTAGTGTTACAAAAGACACGTGCTCCTCAGCAAGCAGCAATTAGGTTCATATTTTGAACCTCCCTATAAAAAGGAAAGAAACACATTCTGTGTAGTGTATTTCTGTTGTTGCAGAGCTTTCAGTGCAACTGCTTAGCAGAGCACAAATGCAGACCTGACTAAAGAAGAGACGACCCAAACGCCCTTGGGCATGGGTGTGGAGTGCTTTGGCTCCCACACCCTTGTGCAGAATTGGGTGTTGTATACCTAGACACATGTCACTGGAACAAGAAGGAGACTGTATAAAGAGTTTTATTTCTCTCTCTGTTGCATTTCAGAAGTCCACTTGGACCCCCAGAGAACATGGTGCCCCACAGCTGACTGCCAAACTGTGTGCCACATCGCACCGAGCGAGTCAGGAGCACCGGTGCCAGTGGAGTGCCCTGCCTGCCACCTGACCTTCTGCTCCTCTTGCAAGGAGCCATGGCAGGGGCAGCACCTGTGCCAGGAAAACCAAACTACTCTGGTACCAGCTGAGCAGGGGTAAGATGGGAATCCATGACGGCCATGCAGTCCTTCTGTTCTTTTCATCACAGGGCCTCACGTCAGGTTCACGGAGCAACTTCCTTCTAGGTCCACAGCTTCAGCTTGGAGATTGTCCATCTCTCCTGGTGTTTCCTCAATACAATTCCAGTCTAAATATTACTTTAAATGATAAATTTTATTTTTTAATACTTAATATTATTTGTGTACTTGTCAAGCTTGGGTTGCAACTGACACTTCTGAAAGGTTGAAGGCCTCCAGGACTTGAAATCTGCCTAAAGGCTTTGTTCACATGCTAGAATTATGACCTGTGCCCATACAAAAAATCCAATATACCAATATTGCAGAATCCAAATTTTGCCTATGCTGTGATAGAGAAGTCACCCTTGCTTAATATTTATAGAATCTCTGCATAGAAAAACCTTAACTCCTACACAGAGTGTAAATTTCACTTGGTGTGAGAAGCCTGATTTATTCTCATTTTCTTTAAATGAGAAAACATTTAAAACAACCTACAGATCAGGTTGTAAAAGCCATTAATCTACAGAAGAGACAGTTTTGTGTTCAAATTGCATCTTGTCTTTGGCTATCCATCTTTGTTTTCAGAATCAGGTTATGTTGAGTCATGTGTTCAAAGTTTTCTATCTATTTTTTCAAGAAATGAAAGACTTAAAACCTAGACTATTCTGCTTGCTAGCGATTCCATTGAATAGCAGTTGCCAAAAAGCTCTTGCTGTGATTTTTCTTCTCTGGGTGTGATCTCTGGCTGTGGTGGAGTTTAAGCCTATTTTGTTCAGACAAGGACAGTGCTCTGAGTTGCATAATCAAGTCCTATTGAATGAATTGTGCAAGGTCTTTGTAACAAGGTCCTAAGTTTTAATGCTATAGATGATTAATTGTTGGTGTAGTGACTGTTGGTTTTATGTAGCATAAAGGAACAAGGCAAAGGATTTTCACTTTTATGTGATATTAATAGTCTTATACCTAGTAGTGAGTATGCTTCAATGTGTTGTACTGAATATAGGAAGCTTCACTTACTGAGTGTGTTAGGAGAACAACATTAGATGCTCTGAAAAATAAGCACAATACACATCAGGTAGTGGACCTGATGAATACCAACAATTATATTCATATCTCACTTCAGTGTTTCCTTACTTTTCTAGATTCCTTATTGGAGCAGAGACAGAGTCACCAATTAAGCAGTGCCCAGTTTGTCGAATTTATATTGAGCGAAACGAAGGCTGTGCCCAGATGATGTGCAAGAACTGCAAGCACACATTTTGCTGGTATTGTTTACAGAACTTGGATGTAAGTACTGAAAAAAACCCTCCAAGATAAAGAATAATGCGGTTAGGTTTAGTCTGAGACCCTGCACAAGCTCTTTATTAGTTCATTGCTGTCCTAGCTGAATGCTGAATTTCTTGGCTCAGTTCAGCTTCTGACTCAGTTTCTTTCTCTTCTTTTACCCAAGTGCTTTTATTTATATCAATATAGTTTTTGTTTCTTCCATAAAGGGTGGTCCATGTCTCTGGATCCCATGTTAGTTCTTTGAGGGAAATGGGACTAACAAGTTGCTTCCTGGAGGTTTGTTCCAGCAGAACCTTGGTCAGATTCCCTCTTCCAGTAGCTAAAAACAGTTTGGTTGAGAGTGAGGGAGATGAATGCCTTCCACCTGTTTCAACAGTAAAGGACATAGCCTGTCTAAAAAATGGTATGGTGCTGGGCAAAGGGGGTTGGTCTGTGGTATGGTGGCTTAAGAGCTCCCTACTAGGGAGGAGTAGGTCTCCTTTACTAGTCCATCTCTAGTGCCATGTTTGCTGAAGAGAATGATTGGTTATTAGTCTTGAGGGTAAAAATGTTGGATTATGAACATGGATTGTGAAGTGCATGTTGCTAATGATTTCTCAAAGGTTGCAAGCCAGTCTCAACTTGTGTGGACTTCAAGTATCCTAGCAGCATGATTAGTCCTGGAAATAATGCACTTGTATATGGCAGCTTGCTCTTTTGGCACAGTCGTCAGTAACAACTGTGGGAGTGTGAAAAGGACTTTACCAGCACTTGAAATAAAATGTTATGTGCTGTGTGGCTTTTCTTGTCTTCTTTTTTGTACTCCACAACCAGCAAACAATGAGACTTCCTCAATCTTCATCCTTTACTTGGCATGCTAAACAAGTTTCCCTTAGTGTTATGTCCCCTTCTGTGTGGGTGAATGTGCTTTTTCAACATGAGTCTTAGTGTTTGCCTCAGAGTACATGCAGTACACGGTGATTGCTTAACACTGTGCTGAACCAGAAGAGTGTCACATTCTTGCAGACTCTGCAGACATGCCCTTATCGAGTTTTTGTCAGTTCAAAGGGAGAAAGAGAGAAAGAAGCTGTAGTTGTCTGATTCAAATGTGATTTTTCTAAATGTGTGGGGGTTATAGGAGCTCCGGGTGTAGATGAAGGTAATACCTGCAAAGCCAGAGAGCGGAGCTGAAAAATGAAAGGGGAAACAGCATCAGGTTACAGCACAGTGGTTTAGGGAGGGTAATGCAGGGCATGAGTCACCTGAAGAAAAGAATGGGTAGTTTAGTAAGTATTGATGGTAAAAGAGAAAGGAAACAGGATTTTTGTACTTTTTATATTTTCCTGTTAAGTCTTAAGAAGAAAACTTCTGTGAAGTAGGTACATCAGGAGAACAGAAGGTGGAATACTTCAGGAAGATGATCCCTCACATTGCTAGTTTTCAGAAATGCCTGTTGTTTTCAGTCCCCTTTATCATCATCAAATTATACACCAGGTACTTGTGCAATAGGTGCAACTCACGTGCTTATGCTTTTTAAAAGTGGTGGAGGAAAGATGCTGTATGATAGCTCAGGTGTCAAACATACGCCAACTTCTGCAACTGCGAGAAGTTACTCTAGATAATTATTTAGAAGACAGGTGAACTTGTCTGCTGGCTGCTGGCAATTTGGAAACAGTGCCAGGAAGGTTGTGTTTCCACTCTGCAGTTCTGTAACCTGCTCTTACAGCTTCTCCTTTTCTTTTTCAGAATGATATTTTCTTACGACATTACGACAGAGGCCCTTGCAGAAACAAGCTGGGCCACTCACGGGCTTCAGTGATGTGGAACAGAACACAGGTGTGTTCCTAGCCAGCTGGGCAGAGCTTTCATGCATGCATGAAGCAAAGAGATTGTACCCTTCAGTGAAGAACCAAGATGATTATTTTCATATTTTCATCCTTTTTTTTTTTTTTTGTGACCTATGCTATGTTGGTGCATGCACATGCATATTTTATTTTCCATGCTATCTAAAAGTGCATTTTTCACCACCCTGTCTTTCAGGTTGTGGGGATCCTCGTTGGACTAGGTATCATAGCGTTGGTGACCTCCCCCTTGCTGCTTGTGGCATCTCCATGCATCATCTGTTGCATTTGCAAATCTTGCCGGAACAAAAAGAAAAAACACAGCCTGCCGACAACCTAAAACTGTCTTTTTGAGTCTCCATCTGTACAGCATATATATGTGAGAAAGCACAACGGTTGTGTTTTGGTGCCATACCTACCAAATAATGCTCGCTTTTTTTTGCCAGTTCTTGGGATAAGTGCCTATTCTTGACAGGTTACTCTATCACTAACAAGTTCTAGTGGGGGAAAAGTCTAGATTATTGTGCAGTACATATAGGGTAGGTTTTTGCTTCCTGAAGAGGAAATCAGGACACCATTCAGTACTTTATACCATAAATATGTTCTGCCATTCAAGACTGATAGAACATTCCAATTTTCCATCAGCTGCACATGACTTGATCCTGCCACATTACTCTGTCTTTGCAGATCCAGTCATTACTGTCACGCTTGCTGTTGGTTGTTGGTGACTCTCAGATTTCTCAGAAAGTTTTGGGTCTTTTGTAAAAGAGGGAGAGGGAAAACCCTGGTTAGGTTCTTCTGTCTGCCAGCCAGCTTGTGTCCAGTTAAATGCAACAAACCATTAAGAAAATATGTTTGGTAGTTTCCTGTCAATTGGCTGCCATGGCGTTTCTTTCAGCATTGAAATCCATTTAATTTTTACCATTGATCTCAACTACAGAAGTAAAAAAACAACAAAACTATTCCTAAGATAGAGCTCTCTTTTGAGAGACTGAACTACCTTGAGAAAGCTGCTATTTTTTTCGCATCAAACATGACATATCTACCATGAAATAATAGGAGTATGCATATTTCCCTAGCATTGGGCATGCCTTTTGTCAGTACCGTGGGTGTAGCAAACTCATAGTGAAGGTAATATTGTAAGAAAGACTGTGATACAGTTCCCATTTTGTGCAGAGGGTTGGGATCCTGGTTGTGTGAGTACAGTGACAGCATGGGCACAGATATACCAAGTACATATGGGCAGTTAGTAGCTTTTTTTCAACAGTTTACAGGGGTTGGCAGCAAGAGCCCTGTTAAAAAGTTTATGAAACCAGGCTAAGCCAAGTCCTCCTTCAAAACCTTATGGACCTGCTGAAGTGAATACTTGACAAATGCTGTGTAAATGTGAGCTCTGTCCTTTGGTGGGTATTTCTTTTGTCATGCTCAAGGTTAACAAACTCTGTTACTGATATTTTTTAGTTACTCTGAATCTGGAAGGCTGTCATTTAATAAGTGCTTCATTTTAATTTGGTGCCTCACCACCAAACCAGTTCAGACCCTGGTATTGGTTACACCTGTATAAGTTCACTGAAAGCTCACTGAAGAGCTGGAATTACTCCAGGCTCAATCAGGAGTAGCTGAGATCAGACTCTACTCCCTGGAGTTTATTTCCTTAATGGATGGTGCTCCTCACAGCCGGGGCCGGTGGCACTTTTGTTCTGGACTCCTGTCTGTGCACTCTATATCTGTGGGAACAGATACAAGTTTGCACTGTATAATTGGTTGTAATTCCAAACCCCTTTCCATAAGGGCTGTGAGATTTGAAGGAGATGCTCATCCCGAGCGTGGTGTCGGGCTCGCGCTCCGCCCAGCTGCCCCTCTCCGAGCACACAGCACGGGTCACCCCGAGAGTGCTGCGAGGTGACTGTGTGGTGTTTGGCCGAGCCTCAGGAACTTTGCCTTCTTGGCAGCTGTAAATGTGACCTTTTTTTCTGTTTTAACTTCGCTCTCTGGTTACTGTAACAAAAGTGGCAGGTGTTCTTCTTTTGAGAATGTGTAGTCTGTTGAGCAGACTAGTGAGGACAGAGGCCTTTAATGGTGCTGTCTGTTTTGCTTGTTAATTGATTTCTTTTATAAATACTGTCTGACTTTGCTACCAGTCGTGGCTGGAGGGCAGGCAGTGCTCGCCAGTGCGAAAGACTGTATTTATTCTTCATCCTCAGCTTTGAAGGGAAGCAGAATGGTAGACAGTACATTCTAAATACAGAGTGCAATGCAGGCAACTGCCATTTATAATAAATAAAGAATGTTTTCTGTATGTGTTTTCTTGAAAAGCACTAATGGTAGTGCTTTAGGGTACTTGTGACAGATTAAAGTGTCCAGCCCTTGGCTTTGCACTATTTTTCTACCTACGTTTTTATGGCACTACTGTCATTTCCATTTTATTTATGAACTTGAAGTTGCAAGTCTTACTTTAACAAAGCCTCAAGGACAAAGATGTAGGAGCTGTACAGTCTCTTTAAGCATAACCAGCATTTCTGGTACCAATACCTTTTGCATGTTAAAATTTGAGGGTTTTTTATGTTTTGTGATCTTACCCATGACTGGTACATCCTTTGCTAGTCTGGTTTCTTTCTTTGTCCTCTCCCTCTTTCTGTTGGCTTGTTTTCGCTAAAATGCCTATTGGAATGAAGGTGTCAGATCTTTTTTCTCATTAATACTGTTGTGTTAATGAAACTGTCAGGTTCTTCCCTCTGTTAAAGAAACACAGTGGAAGGCAGCTCTCTTGCAGCAGTTTAGGTGCCTGGTGGGTGTACCAAAGCTGGTATAAATTAATCATGCAGGAGTTAACACAGCCTAGCAGCTGCAGTGCCAGCCCAGATATCTAAGAAATCTAGATGTGGATTGGTAGCCCAGGCTTTTGCTGGAGGTCTTTACACAAAAACTGGATAAGGAGAGCATGAGCTACAGAGACCCCTTCCTTTGGCTATGTAGGTGCAACAAATGGACCAAGAAAGAAGCTCTAGATGTCTTCAGAGCTTAAAATTAAAGCTTTACAACAATGATTTTCTTCAAAAGGCTGTGTCCAGTGCCCCAGGTATCCTGGCTTTTCATTGCATGGGAATACTTGAGCATGTGCACTAAGTAGACACCGGCCTGGCTGAGTGGAGCAGTACCTGTGCTGAAGTGCTGGAGCAGGAAAACCCTGTTACTTTGTTTTCCAGAAGGCAGCTATTTTGCACCAACTGGTTATGCTCACAGAGTTTCCAGAGAAACATTTTAGCAGGAATCTTTTTTACAGTGTTGTCTTTTGCTTTTGTGTTGCTTTGTTTTTTTTTTTTTTTTCCCACTTTATAAGAAACATTAAAGTCACTTTATAAAAGATTTATTGAAAGCATGACAAATAATATTAGTAATAATTGGGGAGAATGAAAAAAAGCAGGATTCTGACTGTATCTGACTCATCTTAGTCAAGGTATGTGTAAACCCACCCTCCTGAGCTCCATCTGTGCAATGTAGTTGGTGCACGTTACTACCAGGCTTCGCTGCTCTTCCCATCTCTCTTCTTGCCCCTGTGGCACACAGCAGCCAGGAGAGAGCTCTGGGCTGTGGCAGCGCAGGTACCACACAGGAGCACATTGCCCAGCCTGGACTCATCACCAGTTTGTTCTTGGGCCTTGAACCACTGAGAGACACCTTGGGAGTTTTAGACCTTCAGTGTTACATTGAGAGCATTCACAGACCTCTCTTTTGGACAACAGAAGTGGAAAGTACTCCATTCCTTCTGAAGTAGGAGCATTGAGGCCTTATGAAAATTGGGCTCTAGGTGTTTAAAGGTCAGCTCCTAAACTTAAGAGACCAGTGCTAGAAATCTGGATTTGTACTGCATCCGGCCACAAATATCCATGGCCACGTAGCACCTCATTTCCCATCAGTCACTGGGTCTGTGTCAAATATAGCCGAAGATCCCACTCAGTATTCCATGTCTTTGTGTTAAAATGAGGATGATGATAGCTGCTCCCAAATCCATCTCTTAATAAAAAGAAGATGTTTGTCATGCTATAGCATAAGTGCATGTCTGCAGTATTATGCAGTATATTCCAGAACTATAGTGGGTGTTCAGTGCTGCCCTTCAGGGAGTGATGGTTTATTTTTGGTGCACAGGGTTGCTTACCCCAAAGAAGGGCACGAGGGGTAACAATAATGAATGTTCCTCAGTGCTTTAATGATGCTAAATGCTAAGTCTTGTTTTCTGTCCAGTAACACAGCATGAAGTCCAAAGATAAGTTTAAAATGTACACAGTTTACTTGAATGAACTAAGAGAAACTGGATATTGCCTCCATGGTTGCATGAAGGAATAATTACAAGTGGACAGATACAACTGCATTTCCACAATGGGACAATAAAATCACTTTTGGCCACTCCATTTTTTGGTACCACAAGGGGTGGTTGTGCTGTAGTGCCTGCTGCTTTAAAATTTTGAAATCTGTTTTGCACAGTAATCTCCTTCTCCCAGTCATTGTTTCGCAAACTAATTCCTTTTATGATCTTATTTTTCATCCTGTATTTTAGGCCAAAGATTCTTAAATCAAAGCTGGTAAATTTCTTTGTATGAGGATAAAAATCTTCCAGCCATTTTCTCCCAGGTTTTTAAAAGAAATTTGATGTTGAGTTACCTGACCAAAGATAGAAATTCCAGACTTGGCTTGTTTAGAAAAACTTACTGAGACTTAAGAAGTTCTCTTGTAAGACCTAAATGAGGGCTGCTTTGTTAGAGCTCATAGATAAGGGAGCCCTACGGCTTTTGAGCTTCTGAGAATAGGTGCTTCTATTGCTAAGCAGACTTCTTTGGAAATATGCTGGGGAAAAAAAAATCTACATACTGTATACATATTTTAATTATATAAATCAAAAATACTTCTCTTGTATAGATTCATAATTTAGGGATTCAAACTCTCTGGAGGCTTTCTAGGGTCTACTTACCCAGGAAGATAATCTTATAAATATGCTCAGGCAGTTGAACATAGTGTGCTAGTTATAAAACAGTTGTCAGACATCTCTCACCCATGAGTGTGTAGGATGAGATGATAATTTACATGGCTGGAAATAAAGATGTGAAAATTTACCTTTCCTGGAACAGCAAGAGTTGGTTCTTCTGCAGTCTTCTGGAAGGTTAACTTATTGATAAGACTCTGGAGAACTTCAGTCTCATTTTCATTTGTCCTCTAGTTAGTAAAGTAAGGAAATGAGAGCTGAATGGTGTTGCTGAACAGGAAGCCCAAAGGTCTGTCTTGTGTCACAACCCTCAAGTTTCTCATAACCAATGTGGTTTTATAATTTATTATTATAATTTATGCAATGCAAATATAATTTATAATTAGTAATTATAAAATATTAAGGATGAAGTATCATTGCCTTTATCATATGATAGATTTATTTTAATTGCATTCATACTGGAAGGCTTTTCTCTTCTGCTTCCCATAGAGAAGGTCATGGTGCACCTGGCAAAGTAAATTTCTGTGATCTGGTGCAGTCCACAGTAAATGTTTCCCACTATATTGTAGTTATATCAGAGGGTTTTTTATGATCCCTCAAGTTAGTTATTTGAATTGAGCAAATCTCTATTGTTAGGAAAGGTAATTTCCTAGCAATGAATTTTATCGACCATCACAATCTGAGCTATCACAGGTTTTACTGGTTGACAAGGTCCACCACCTCTTTAGAGGACACAACCTCCTTCTTCTCCCTTCTTCCCAAGAAACTTTCTCATTTCTTGGATGAAAATTAAGGATGTCAGTAATTTGCTTGTGCCTTCTGGATGTCCAGGCAGAAGCTGCAGCTTCTGGTGGCCGTGTGCCGGGAGATCCCAGACAGGTTGAATGTGCAATGCTGCAGCACGTGTGCAGTGAGTTGCTTAAATTTCAAGAAGGTGCCTGAGCTTTGTGGCTTCCTGGGGCCCATGCAGTGGATGTGGTGTTACAAGGGACTTGTCCAGATGAGGCTTCAAGTGCCACCAGCTCTATGGCATGTGTTGTGCTGGGCCTTCTCACCGTGTTCGAGCGTATCTTGGATGTTCATCAGGGACCCTATCTCATGCTTGCCCTTTTCATAGCTACCCATCCACCTCCAAATGCCCCAGAACTCAGAGCAGATCTGTTCATTTTCCAAGTCTCTTGCTGCTGGCCTGGTTCAGTTTCACAGAAGCTTCAGTTCATGTGAGCTATTTGGAGCTCAGCTGGTCTGATCATTTACTTTTCCCTGATGAGTAAGGCTTGGGAACGAAGAGAAGCAGAACTGATCCTTACACTGGTAGTGGCATCACAGACACCAAGGGTCGCCATGTGAGAGCTCTTTTAACTGCTCCAGCATTGCTTATTTCTGAAAAAAGCCTATGTTTTAAATGTGGTTATGTGGAAGTGTCCAAGTCTGGCACTGGGTGTGTTTGTGCATGTGGTGTGAACCAGCAGTGGCCACAAACCCCTGTCCCACCCCTCACAGATTTTACATTCTGTTTGTCCTGTCCTACCCCTCACAGACTTTACATTCTGTTTATCTATCTTTTTGGGTTTTTCTTCTCCTCCAGGTAATACACTTTCTTCACCGCTTTTCTTCTGGTGAAGGGCAAAAGGGTTTGATCTTTGTAAGATTTGTTAAAATATTTTTGTGTTTATAAGAAGAAAGCTGACATGTATAAAGAAATAAGTGCTTTTGTACATTTTTTTTTGTGTGGTATGATTCAGCATTTAAATGTTTTACAGATGCAGTTTTTTGCACTCTCTCTGCATATATTCATAAAAATTATATTTATTTTCTCTCTTAAAGGTTTACTTTGGGTTTTTTTTTCTTCTGATGTTACAAAATCCGATATGTGCAGCATTAAAAAATCAGTGTAAAGACATTGTCTCATTTTGTTGTAATCTTCAACTGCCTTTAAAAAGATAACATAGAAAATTTATGGAAAAGAATTTGAATACATCAGATGTGCTTAATGGAAATTTTAAGGATAAAAGAAGGTAAAAGAGCTGGGATCTAGAGTCTTGACTCTTATTTACTTTCTCAAAAATAATTGACAGTAAAATCCTTCTAAAGAGTGTGAGGCAGGCTCTGTATTAGCCCTGGGAGCTGCTGCAGTGGCATGCAGACAGCAGTGGTGTTTGCTCTCCGTAGGTGGGATGCAGGATTACTGAAGATCTGCTCTGCAGAAAAGTCTGGTGGAGACTGTGGCTTGGGAGCTATCAGGAGTACCTGGAGGAGCTGGAGCTACCCCAGGCAGTGGATGTGGGATGTGTGGCAGGCTGCACAAAGCAGTCTGCTCCTTCAGAGCCCCCTTTCTCTTCACTTGCTCCCTCAGCCCTGCCTGTCCTTGCAGCAGAACGGAGCCTCCTGCTCCAGGTTTCTGAAGGACCTGATGGAACACTGCATCCTGCCATGCAATTTCAGACATTCATGCTCCTTAGTTTCCTCACACACCCACATCCTGCAGTGCTTACGAGAGACAATCACAGCTGCGGTTTTGAGCATCACACATGAAGGCGATGTTTACCGTTAAATATTTCTAGCTTAGCTACAATTACTCAGCATCTGAAGGTAGGATTTTCCAACTGGGTGACACATCCCTAAAAACCTTGCATGTCATCTGTGGGGCTGTTACCTCAATACATTATCTGAAAGGTCTTGATAAGTTTTGCCTCTGAGAACACGTTTCCAGGATGAAGTTTGAGGAGAATACTACCATTTTCACTTGCAGCTCAAATTATTGTCGTGAGTGCACATTTTTCCCCCACTAGTTTGCTTAGAGTAAATTCAGCACTGATATTATTCCACTTAAACATTTTTTGTTTGTTTGTTTGTTTGTTTGGGTTTTTTACCACATATGTGTGTGTTCAAGGCTCTGGTCTTGTCCAACAAAGCAGGAGTAACTTACTAGTCCACACATTAACAAAGGTGATGACTTGCAGCAGACTGAAGGTTTCCAGCACAGCACTTTGCCTTCAGAGAATCTTGCTGATTACTGGGGAACCATCTTTCTGATGGGAATGTGTCTGTTCTGTCAGGCTTGTGATGGACACCAGCTGCTGGCAGCCAGTGTTCCTGGTACCCTGCCAGCCTACCAGCTGCCAGTGGTGGGCAAACTGCCCAGCTTCCCACCTGGTAGACAAGTGAACTGCCAGCTCCTCACCTGGCAACTTTGAAGGAAAACACCAACAAATCTTTTCCAAGAAAAAGATACACACTTCTGAATTTCCAGTATTAAAAATTCCAAATCAGACTACTCTAAGCAACCCAAACATCTCCTGGACAGTTTTGGAACATTAAAAAAAAAAGTCAATGGATTCAAATTTGATTTGATCCCAGCTTCAAGGTGCAATTTCCCCTCCCAGCTCCTGCACTTGTCATGAAGACTAGTTTTCTTCAAAAGCCTTTTGTTTCAGAGTTATTTGTAACCAAATCCCTCAATTTTAAAATCTCCGTGCTTTTTGAGATTACATAAGATGTCATTTACCTTCTGAACCTCTGTGTGTACACATCCATCCACTCACCCACACCTGCTTCTTCACTACCCATGCTCTGATCCATCCTTCCAGTTTGACAAACACAACCCACATCACCCTCTTAAAACACCTTTCCTGGTCTCCCATTTTTGCTCTGGGATGATCCTGTGGGTGGTGCCACCCACCCCATCGTCATCCCGTCACTTTTCCCTGTGGGGCCCATGACTCCTGCTGGGAATCCTTGCTCCTCTGTAAGCAGCGATGGCCCTCCTCTCAGAAGGATTGCCCTTGCAAAAACCTTTCCCAATGTCCTTTGATCCTGGTGCCTGCTTGGCAGCTCCTTTCTCTTTCAAGTTCTACCGCTTTTCCTGTCTGAAAGCTTCATCGTTTTTGGAAACAAGAAATCATGGAATATTAGAACCAAAAGACCTGTCTTTCTACAGAGCTTTCCATGGATATCACATAGTTTAAAAACACTAAAAAAATCCAAAAACCCAAAGCAACCCACGACAAAAATAAATAAAAATAAGACCAAACCAATGTCCCATACCACCCACAAAATCATACTTCTCAGAGGAAACTCTTTCCACTTGGTTCCATGGGTTACTTCTTTCATGGGCTGTCTCATGCTGTACTTCTCAGCCCAGAGAACACCTTGTTAACCTCATCTCTGTACTGAGCCACGTCTGCAGCCCCTGCCATGCTCAGTCTCACTGGTGTCCAATGGGAAACCCCAAGGCTTCAAATCTGTACTGTGGTACTCAATATAAAAACCCTAAATCCTTTCTTGTCATTCCTTCCCCTAATATGAGCTCTAGCTGTGCTAGCAAGCAGTGCATTTAGCAATAGGTACGCATTAAAATTCAGCAGGGATGCTGGAGTAACTGTGTCAGAGTTTTTAAGCAAGTCTTGTGTCCACACCTCCCTGGAGACGTGCTTCTGTTTTATCCCAAAGAGGGAAACAGCAGGATCTCAGATTTCTAAAAATGGGGTTATAAAAAGTGTCTGCAGAAGGGTGAAGCCTCTGAGCAAGAGCACCCCATGTCTTTTTCCTTAGTAGTGAGATGTAGCAAAGAAATGAAAAATCCTTCCTGATGCTGACCCTTTCTCAGCATAATCCATTATCAAACACAGTCGGTAATTTCAGAGTCTCAACTTCTTGAGATCTATGCCACTGTCAAAAGGTCAGACTCTGAGAAACCTGGAGGACTGGCCAATTAGTAGGTAATTGTGTTTTCCTGGGTCTTGGCTAGAAAATTTGCATTTAAGCCCAGGTGGGTGCAAGTGCCTGTGGTGGTGCGTGTGGTTCCCAGTTGTGAGAGGTAACAGCAGCTTCTAGCAGCTCCTGCTTATCCTTGGCATCACAGCTAGTGGGGAAGCTGCTCTGGAAGCTGTTAGATTGACCCATGTGAGTGTGTCTGAATTTCCTATTGCTTGGTTGGGTTGCCCAGAGAAGTTGTGGGTGCTCTATCCCTGGAAGTGTTCTAGATAGGGCTGGATAAGACTGAGCAACCTGGTCTACTGGAAGTTGTCACTGCCTGTGGCAAGGGGTTGGAACTAGGTGATCTTAAGGACCTTTACAACCCTAACCATTTTGTGGGATGGGGGGGTCTGTGGGTCAGGCCCCAGGAAGAGGGGGGTGAAAGGGTGAGGGGTGTCCTGTGAAAGTGCCCAGAAGCAGTGCTCTGGATACTAGAGGAGGTAGTTTAGGACCTTCGGCCTTGCTCAGCTGAATGTCTCTTGAAAAAGCTTTGAGGATTTTTTTATCTGTACCTGCTCCAATTTGGAGGTTTTTCCTCCTGGTTTCCTTGGGATTCCCAGTCAGAGTGGAGAGTGAGATACACAGTGGGAGAGATCAAGGGACTATATCTGACTTCCTGGGATACTGAAGCTTGACTAAGCTCTGTTCTGCCAGGAGAGGGGAATTAATCTGTTTTCTCCTAGGCTGTGTTCAGTTTTGCTGATCTATACTTTGCCCATTTTCCCTGTTGCCTGGAAGGGACAGTGTTCCTGATGATCTTTCGGCTAGAGAAGCCTTGTGGCATGTCTGCCAAAGAGTTGGCTGGCATGAGCAGGGTCGTAGTGCCAGTGGCACCAAGTGAGGGAGTGTCATTTTAAAAACATAATCAGAATGAAAAGGAAACTTCCAGCTTTGCTCAGGCTATGTCTACAAACAACTAAAATGTGACATGCCCTGAGGCCTCCAGCCTGTGTCATCACAAGGCTTAGTAGGAAGCAGTTTGTGGCTCCTCAGAGGCGGTGGTTTCGAAGTGGTAACAGGGATGTTCTGGGCTGCAGCTGGACCTGAGTCCCTCTTGGCTGGGCAAGGAAGTGCAGCAGGGCCTGATATATCTGTGGTGGCTCAGAAACCAGAAGAATGCTTGCGGTAGTAGTGAGTTGGCTGGGTTTTGTACTCATTTCTACCACCTCTGGGTTATGTTGTCTTCACATCACCCCAATGTGTGGTCGAGGGCTCTTGGCCACAGGAGGACTCTGGTAAACAGAGTAGAGGCTTGGGGTGGCTGTAAGAAAACTTTCCTCTTCTCTCTTCCACCAAATGTATAACATTTGATATGGTGATACGTGTGTTTAATCACAGGCTTCAGTCTGTATTGCGGTAGCTTTTGGAGAAAAAGACACTTCACTAGTTAGCCAAAGGTGTCCTGGTTAAAGTTCAGCTAGTAAACATGACCCTCTTACTAATTCTATTTATGAAGATGAGTGATTTCCCATAATGTCCCATCCCTCATACACACTATGATGTTTGTGGGTTTTCTTTCTGCCTGTTCCCTCCAGACAAGTGGCACAGCTGTTCATGCTGCTACGTGATTATTTGAGCTGGCACCTGGTAGAGCCACTCCAAAGGATCTCTCTGCCTGAGCACCATGAGAGGTGGTAAATGTGTCTGCAAATGTGTCTCCTTTGCAGGGCCGTGCTGCTGCACAGAGCTTGGTTTGGACATATTCATCATTTGTAGGGTGCTTGGGCAGGGCCCTACCATGATGAGATGAAAGGAGAGTTTTGTCATGAGTTTTGTCATTTTACTTCTCTTCTTCACATAATAGTCAACTTCTTTCAACAGTACCCTAATCCTATCTTAGATGAGCCAGTAAAACTATCTGTGTGCTTAAGGTGAGACCCATTTTTAGAGGAAACAGAAGGTGAATGGGCATGGTTGTAGAAACTTTTTGTCCAGTTCCTGAATCCCAGCTTGGGACCTGAACGGGGCATATGAAAATTGCTTCAAAGAGCCTGGAAGAGGAGACAGGTTTGGGGACCCAGGGGGAAGTGTGACTGCTGTGTCCCACTGTCTCTCCTGCCTTCCAGGGCTCTGCTCACATTTGCTTCCTGGCACCTCCTGGTGTGGCAAAACCCTTCCTCTGAGCCCCTCCAAATCCCTTTGGAAATAAATACTGCAGAGAGAGAAAAACACTTTCAAAGTAGGGAAAGGCAAATGCCTGTGTAGGAGAGCATATCATGGGAGTAATGTGTAAGATTATATTATTTTTCTTAATTTTTGCAAGATGACTTGGTTCAGCTGCCAGAGTTGAGGCATATGGGATCAATTATAAGAATTCAAAGAAAAAAGCATATATGTTAACAACAGGGGGTAACTCAGCAAAAACCAAGCCTGTACTTCTTTGTTAATTAAAAACAAGCCCCTAATTCTAAGCTTCTGGTGGTTCATAATCCCCCTAAGGATTTTGGTCAGTCTTCCCAGCTGTGGCTTGGGTTTGTGGTGCCAGGCCTGGGCTTGTGGTTGTGCTTAGTGTTACGTGTGCATGTGTGTCCCACTGCTGCCAGTATGGTCTGTGCCAAGTTTGTGCCTGTGTGTAAACTTTTGTGGGCTGACAGCTCTGCAGGAGATGAGCCCTGGATGGCATTGGGCACGGAGACTGGCAGGATTGCATGCCTGCCTCCCTCCAGCAGCCTCATCTGTTGCTGACCCCACCCAAGGGAATGGAGGGTGGTGGCCCCCTTCCTTTCCTAAGCACCTTGTGTCTCCTGACCCTGCATCCATGTGTTTTGGGTGTTACTGAGGCATGGTGATACCCAGCTTTCTAGTTAAAATCAAGTCTCTCCTTGATTTTAACTAGACTGGTAGCTTTTCTAAGTGAACAGTAAACACCTTCACTCCTGGGAGACTCTGGCAGACCTTGGAGCCTGTGCAGGCTGGGATGGGGGAATGTTACAGCTGGAAGTATCGACTAGGGCTTCTCTGCCACAGGCTGTGATGGTGGCCTAGAGGGAAATGTGTGTCCCCACACACATACCCTAGCAGGGAGGTATGTCTGCAGTTCACCTCTCCTCCCCCAGGTTGATCTGTGCAGGAGCAGCAAGGTACTCAGTAATCCTGTTTCCACTCCTCTGGGAAGGTGAGCCCCTCCCAGACCCAGGGTTTGGTGTCAGTCCATGTCTGCAACTGGCATGCAGATGAGGTCACACTGGAAGGATGAGCACCAGTGACAACCAGGATTGCTTATGACCTCAGCAGTGGAGGTGTTATTATTAGCCCCATTACTCATATGTTATCATTAGACTATCATATAATTTTATGTAATTGCCATTATCTAACTATATACTTATATGCACACGGTCATCTTGGAATGCCTGAAGTGACCAGTTGCTTCCCAAATGGGGTTATGCTCCAGTGCATATGAGACTAAAATACCTGGCTGTCTGAGGCCTGGAGAAGTCCAGGGGTGATAAGGCACTTGAGCTGTGTAGGACATTGCTTTGCTGGGGGAGGATGAAGGCATTTTCTGGGGGAAGATGAACTTATTTTGCTCTTTGCAAATCAGTGTCACCATCATCGTTGTCCCCCCTGGCCCTGGCTCATTCTTTGAAATGACAGAGATTTTGGCTGAAGATGTGCCCTCTGCCTCTTTTTATGGGATCTTGCACATCCAAATCTTCCTGTAAAGCGGGCACTGATGTGGGCCTGCTGGGATTGCTGCTGGGCTGGAGCATTCCCGTGGCTTGGCAGGACAGGGAAAGAAGAGGCTGCTTTGTACTCTGTGGACTGTGCCAAGCAAAGTATAATAGCTTCCTCCCCAAGATTTGTTTTAAAAAATGGATGCTAATGTAGTAAAAGCAAAGATGCCATTTATTTTTAAATAGGGTTTAACTAGAAACCATTTGCACTGTTTCATGCTGTATCATTTGTGTTTCGCTTACATCTTTGGGGAAGCAGGGGGGGAAAGATGTGCAAGTCCAAAGTGGGAAAGAGAGGAAAAAGAAAACTCAAATATGGCCTCGGGTGTTGGGTTCTGCCATTTACTGTTCTGGTACCCACAGTAAATCCATGGGCTCCATTTGGTGCATCTCTGGGCTAAGCTGGTAATATTTGTGAGTCAAATGCCAAGTATTTGGGAGTAAAACACAGCTCACCACCCTCCTTGCATCCCTGAGGAGCACAGGGCAGGTGATGTGAGGGAGAGGAGCAGCAGCAGCAGCACAGGAACAGCGACTGCTCACCAGTGACTTTGTGCAGAGGAGAAAGTGAGTGTGGGAAGGGAGGGGAGCAAGAGGGAAACAGTGATGAGTGACAGATTTGTCTTGCAATTTTGAAGTTTTCCTTGTCCATCATAGCCACTATTGGAATGTTACTGCAGGTTTTGCTACATCTCCGTTCCCAGGAAGGAACGGAGCTGCCAGAAAAGCTGTGGAGAGGCATCAATTGCTGGCTGTGCTCCTTGCTCTGAATCTCCTGCCTGTGTCATGGCACGGAAACAACTTGTGAGTGAGGGATTACATGGGCAAACAGGCAAAACGGGGGCCAAGAGACAAAAAGCAGGTTGCAATAATTGTCTGACTCAAAGGCAAAAAAACAATGTGGGATTTTTGCCAGCTGATTTCATGAAGTGATTTAGATGTTTTTTCCTTTAATGTTGCCCAGTCTCTGCTGGGAAATCGTTGATGTGGGCACACTGTCAGACTTTATGCTCCTGTAGGAATCAGAAGTGATTCTGGATGTTGGAGGTGGATATTGAGGGTCTGGAAGTTGGGTTTCTCAAAGTGGTAGCTCAGGGACTGGCACAAGGATGGACACCACAACATGAATTACCCCATGCAGACCTGTGTGTGTTGCTGTTGGCTCCACAGGGCACAAGAGAGGCACAGCTCCCCACAGAGGGGGTAGGTGTGGAGACCCTCCTGCCCTGCTGTCATGGGATGGCATATGAGGTCATGCCTTCTGCCTATTGGATCCAGCACTGGGGTGGGACAGAGCCCTGAGCTGACATCTTAGACACCAGTGCCTAATCTTCTTCTCCAACATCTTTGGGAGAACTTTTCAAGTCTGTATTGGGGATTCAGGTTGGCACATCTTCCTTGACTTGACCCTGCAGATGGGGACCTGCTGCATAACTCTTGTAGGCACCTGACTTGAACATCCTTGAGCAATAATGGGAGGCTGTGTTTATGTCCTTGTCCCTCCCTGTTCTCCTCCCCCACTTCCCCCAAAGATCTTCCTAGTGAGGCCTCAAGGATGGGTGAGGCTGAGGCACTGGGCAGAGCCACATTCCTACTCCAGCAAGTAGGATACCCTTTTTCTCAGAGGTGTGGATCCACCATGGTCATGCACTCTGCCACAGCTGGGCCAAGTCTGGGGGCTCTCAACAGTGAGAACAAGGGTCTTGGAGAAGTTGCAGAGGAAATTGAATCATGCCTCTGTGTGTGGACTTGTTGACTGGATAATGGGGCACCTCATGGCTTCTGACTGAGCAAGTGCCAACTCCCCGAATCTGGGAAGAGAGGGGCAGGAGGAGATGGGACCATGCAAGCTGACAGATGGTGTCCATCTCTCTTCCCTGACCTCTAGCAAGGATGGGAATAGAAATGGAATAAACTAGTGAGGTTTGGCCCTACATGGATCCATACACAGCGATTTCCCCTTTGCAGCAGTGGGAAGATTAAACACTGATTTGCAGCACAGCTGAGTGTGAGCTCTGCTCCCCTGCCTGGCTGTGCTGCAGTGGTTGATTCTCTGGAAATAAGAGAAAATCCAGCCAGAGGAAGTAGGTTATGTTCTCCAAATGCCATAACATCTGACACATCCAAACATGGTTTGTGTTGCTGGGGTGATGCAACTTCCCATTAACTGGGATAAGGATTTTACCATGGATTTCTGTGCACTTCAGCTGTGATGTGTGAGGCTCTGTGGAAGCAAAACAGAGTTGCTTTTCATGGAAGTAAAGAGATGTCTCTGAAATGCTTCAGACACTTCTCTGTACAGAAAATTTCATTATTACTTACAGGAACAGAGCCTTTACAAGTCTGGAAACAACCTGGCTTTCTTCTGTGTACTGAAGGGCTTTCTAGGGACTTTTCTTTGCTGCTCTTCCCCTTTCTGCAAGTGTGACCCAAGGCAATGGCAAAGGGTAGGGTTAAGGGAAATCACTGATATTCTTGCTCCTCTGCCAGGCAGCTGCCCTTCCCACAGGACAAAGCAGAGGACTAATCCAGAGGTTTCAGATGAGTGCCATTTTGAAGCCAAAGCTGCATGAGTGCTCTGGAACTGCAGAAGCAGCAGCTGTGGCAAGGACCAGGGAGTGACCTTCCTGGCAGGTGGTAAACACAGCTAATGATGACAGCCTGTTAGAAAAGTAATATCTTATATCTCTGAGTGGGCCCCAGAAAACAGAGTTAGACCTTTCCCGCTAAAGTATTTGTTTTCTTCTTGGCATGGGCTCTGAAGGGTCTGGAAATGCCAAGGATTCCCTTCTGCTGCCTGTGAAGTTTCCCTGGGACTGGTGTTGGGTTGGATAGAAAGCTGGTGAGGCTGAAGATTGGCTGCTGCTAGCAAATATCAGTGGGGTAGTGCTGCAGTAAATTGGATTAAATGCTGGGAAAAAGAGAGAGAGGGTGAAATTGCAGCCTCTGAGTGAAATGTGGCTCTCTGAAGAGAATCACTGACAGAGTGAGGAGTAAAGCAGCAGACTAACTGGGTCTGGGTGAGACATCAAAGGTCAGAGAGTGTGTTTTGAAGGAACAGCTTAGCAGAGAGGAGGAAAGCAGCCTTAACAGGGAAGGAGAAACACACACAGACTGCATGAAAGAACTCCCTATTTTCACTTCACATTTTTTTCCCCTGGTCTTTAGAAACCCAGTGCAGTGAAGGAAGGAACCTGGGCAGTGTTAGCACAGAAGGGAGAAGGAAGTCAGTTTAGCTAGCCAAGTTTGTGCAGCTTTAAGGTACAAAGCACAGGTCTGTCAAAATGACCTCTGACTCTGTCAGGTTGCTGTCAGCACTGGCAGCTCTCATGCACTCACTCCCTGACAGGGGACTGGGATTGTAGCCAGGGGATGCTGCCCCTCCCAAGTCACACCCCAGCACTGCCCAGGCATGTCCTGGCTGCAGAAGGTTGCTAGGGCAGGTCCTGGCTCCTGCTCCAGGCACCTGCGGCAGAGCAGGCTGCAGAGGAGAGATGAGATATGGGGTTCCTTGAGTTGTGGGCTGCTCTGAAATAAGTGTCAGGGGTTGATTGTTGAGGAGAGGAGAGGATGGAACAGGGGGATTATGTGCACATGATGCTAAATGCATCTGATGTCAAAGGGGAATTGTAACTGGAGCTTTGGATATCTGTCAGATCTCATCCTTTCTCTGGTAAGAGGTGCTCATGGTCTCCCCTTCTGCCAATAAGGGGTTGAAAGGTGGTTATTATGGATGCAAGACTGGGGGATTTGTGTGTTTCTCTTTACCCACTGTGGCTTATTCAGGATGAGTTCAAGGCTGATTCTGGCAGGTTTGGGGCACCCCAGGAAGAGTCAGGCAGCTTGCAGAAGTAAATACAGGGGATATATGGTCTAAATTGTGTGGCATGAACATAAGCACTGTGCTGCTGTCGACAAAGGAGTCACCTCAATCCTGTCCTGTCATCACCTAAAGAAGGAGCTTAAAAATGGAGTGTGACAGATGAGGTACCCAGTACAACCTCCTCAGCTTCCCTTGAGCAGCACTGGAAGGCCCTTGAAATAATCTTTCCAGGTGGTCACTGGTTGTCACTGCTTTCAGAGGGTTATGAGGGGTGCACAGTTTGAGAAGCTGTACAGCTGGGTGCCTCTGTGTGGGAAATAAAGCTGGGGAAAGCAAAGCTATGAGCAGCTTCCTTGCTCCTAGTTCTTGTGCCACAGACGAATTTGTTGTCATACATTTTCAAAATCCTGTTTTATGTTGCCCTTTCTACTCCTGGGTAGGAGGGACCAACGTGTTGACAAAGGCAGGATTTATGTGTGACCCTTCTGCCCCCTGAGAGGAGCTGTCATGGGATGTGGTGTGAGGAAATGCACAATGCATGGTCAGGTGCGTGACCAAAGTTGTCCATGGCCTCTAAGTGAATATTGAAAAGAGAGTGAAGCAAATCCAATGGGTTATTCCAGTTGTTTTCGCCTTTCTGGCCTTCCACCCCATCAGGCAGGTGAGGAGGGCATCTCTGTAGGTATGTCGGGACAGAGGGATGAGCTGGGGCAGCCAGAGACAATTCTGTCATGCAGATCAGTTATGTAAGTTGGCTCTAATAGAAAATAAAGCAGAAGAGAGGTTGGTGAAAGAAACAGAGGCCTAAGAGCTGAAGGAGAAGTGAGTATGTGTAGGAGCACCCTGAAAAGCAGCTTCAAATTATCATTGGGAGAAAACAGCTCCATCAGAGGAGAAAAGTGAGATAGTGGTTGGGTATGGAAGGCCAAGGACAGATATCCAGTAACTGAGGAAGGTTTTCAGAAAGCACAGTGCAGAGCACTCTGCTGACACCAAACGTGTGTGACCCCTGCTGTTGTAAGCACAGCTTGAGAAAGCATCTGCTAAAGAAACTAGGGGCCAGTGAAGGAAGGATGCTCTTGAGGAGGCATTTCCTGCTGGAAGTCCTGATTTGGGATGGACTGGAGATACAGCTGGCTGAGGGCTTTTCCAGCAGATCCCTCTCTGCCACCTGGATGTACAATATTCACTGTTGGGAAAGAAAGAAGTGATGTGAGGCAGGCGTGATAAAAAGGGCATAAAGAGAATTTGAAAATGGGAACATCCCTCCAACTTCTTGAAAAGGTGAATACTTGCCTGCATTGTGAAACTTGTGAGATTTTGGGCTCTATCTGTGACCTTACTGTGTGTTAAGGATGCTGTTGGGTTTGTAAAGCTGCTGGACTGTGATGGGCAGCAAGCTGTATCCCGAGGGACTGGTGTCCCGGGTAAAACGGATTAATACTCCTGGGCAAAGTGAGTTCCCAGCCCCCAGAAACTGCCCCTGCCCGCAGGCGAGGGGAAGCTGGGGCCACTCAGAGGGCCAGAGGCCAGTCGGGTTGCCACGCGCAGTTTCTTGCTGCCATCTAGTGACATTCACGGGTACCTAAAAATGTCAATAAGTGCATGGTTCCAGTGCCTGGCTGCGAGCGGAGACAGACATCTGCGAGACGAACTGGCAAAGACAAACGCCAGGGAAACAATCCTGAACCACCGTGGTGTCTGGGTTCTGAATCTCCTACAAAACAACCGTGGGAAACTCCGGCACGCCAGCACAGGTTTTGGTGGGTTATTAATCGTGAAACATATTTGTTATCGAATAAGGTTTTTTCCCCCAGATGTGAGACAAAATTAAAGCTAGGATTTTTTTCCCTCCATAGCATTGTGACTCCTCATTGGAGCAGGCTGGCCTTGCTTGTCTGTGCTCATTCCTTGTAACAGTGCCCTGGTGATGGCCCTGAGAGCGCAAGGAGCCCCCCTGAGATAAAATCTCTTGATGAATCTGGTGTGATCTCAATAAAAAGGGGAAAGTTTATTTATTTTTGTGTTTTCGAGTGCTTCAGGCTCCCCTAATAATGATGGACCATGACCCATAATATTTTTTTCCCATGGAGAAGTGTAAGGCAAACCTAGAAAAGCAGACAAATAGGGCATTAATGGATTGTTTAAATTGTTTATTGGCATAACGTAAATCTTGACTCTCACAGCTCTATAAAATTAATAGGATTGCAGTTAATCTTAACCTATAACTGGATTTTCTTGAGTTTGCAGGTGAAAATCTGTAGACTTTCTACAGAAATTAAAGAAACTTCTATAAATTCTGATTAGGCCAAAATTTCATTATAAAACTTGTGAGTCATTTTATTGCTTCAAAATAAAAACATGATGAAGATAATATTTTTACCTTGGAAACATTTTCTGAAAGCTTCCTGGAACTTCTGTATGTGTGCTGCTGTTGTGGCCCATTCATCTCAGTATAATATGTCATGGGTGCTCAAACCTTTCTCCTGTGTCTCTAAATACCCTTGACAAGAACCACCTTTGCATGCTGTTATCACCTAGCAGGCTTCTTCCCGCCACCTCCAAAGAACATCTTGCAAGATCTGTGATGGAAACAACATATTACACAATGGATTTTCCTTATGTCCTCTTTTTCTGTGCCTTACTCCCACCCTGAAGCTTTGTAGGGAGACCTGATAAGAGGTCTGCAGCTGCTGAAAGCAGGATGCCTAGAAATACTGCAGGTGTCTTATTACCATTGCTTCAGTCCTTTTTGTTCCCTGGCATCACAGGGAGCTGTGGTGCCAACAGTGATAAATCATTGCTGCTGCTGGTGTCTTTGGGGGCAGCCGTAGTAATTACTTGGAGTGACCCTTGCTTTCAGCCATCAGAAAAAACCTTGCCATCATCCCAGAAGAGCTTAAATCCTTGATAAGATGCAAACTGCTGGCACCAAGGGCAGTGCATGTAGCCAAACAGGAATATAACACTCGAGCTACTGCTCTCCAACCAGTGTATTTTTAAAACAAGGTTAATGATCTCTTGTTAAAAAGGGAACAAATGTGTAATGGCCTTAAAAATGTGGTGACTGTTTATCCATCTATAATGTCTTAAAACTGTTACAAGGGAATTAGAGATGACAGTCCCCTTTGCTGGAGTCAGGAGGTTTGTTTGGACACAGGAAGGCGATGTGTGTGTGACCCCAGAGGAGCTGACAGCACACTCAGGTGGGGATGTGAGAGGTGAATTGGGGCTGCTGGTGGGTCAGACAGCCTCATGAGGGGATGGTGGTGAAGTACTTCCCTGCCATGAAGGTGAATCTTTTTTTACCATGACAGGTTTGCTATGCTTTTTGATCACTGGGGAGGTACAAAATTGGACAGAGGTAAAGTCAAAAAACTCCTGGAGGAGTACAGATGAGACTAAGGTGGTGAAAGGTACACAAAAAGCAGAGCAGTGACTTTCACAACGTGAGACACATGTCATTTCCACACCTGCCACATGGAGACAGGCCAAACTTTCCCTTCCTGGGCATGTACCATGGCACTGCACAACTACTGAGGTCCATCTGGGTAGGATGAGCCCCTGTTTTGCCCCAGTTTGTCCCCAGTAAGAAGCAGGAGAGATGTACCTGTAAGATTTGGGCTTGTGACTGAGGAGGCTGTAGTGTGGGGGCAGCAGTGTTGCTGCTGGGCACAGCCAGCTCCTGGTAGCCACTGGATCCCTCCTTTGCTGCTCCCATCAGGAGGCCAGCTTGGTGAAACACCTGGCCACACCACATCTGGGCTTTAATTCTGGAGCACGGTAGAACTTTGGGTGCTACAGGATAGATGTGTCCTCTGCAGCAGTGGAGATGCCATTGGTCACACTTGATGACCAAGAGTCACTACTCAGGAAGGATCTGGCAGTTTTTCTTGTCTCACTGAGACCATCTGCAGGAATTTAGCCCACAAACACCAAACTCTGGGCCTGTAGTATCCAACAGGTTTAATAAAGGCAAGCTATGAGTGGAAAAGACTCTCATGGAGCATTATCCACCACACACAGTGCATGTCCAGACTGGAAACCAGACCCAATTTGTAACTTGGAGTGTTACTCTTCGAACAGTTTTCCTGGGCTGTATGGTGAAATCTCCATCATTTTAAGTTGCCAAATTGAGATGCAATGTCTTTCCCAAAGTCATGGTGTAACAAAGCCATGAGTAATTGGGCTCAGTGCATAGCAAGAGCAGCAGTATATACCCCAAACTTATTAGATGGTACTTCATAAGTCTCTAATGTTGCTGACATCATATTCCTAATGTTTGCAATATCTTCCTTACATTTACAGAGCTGTTCTCTGTTACTTTTTTACCTTTTGCTAGTATTAGGATAGGGGGGCAGAAATCTAGCAGAGGTCACACTCAAGTTCTTGCCCTCTATCCTCTCTTTCCCCCAATATATCTGAGGATGGAGAAATGACCAGCTGGCTTCAATGAACCAAATCAGGAGCTGACTCCAGTGAAGTAATGTTTGAGGCAGAGGAAAAAGAGAATTATTATATTATATACAAAGTCCCATTCACAGCCTTCCCTCATGCTAGGAAGCATGCACATAGCAAACATTCAGATCAGCTTCACAGCCAGCTGCATCAGAGGACCAAAACTGGGACCTCAAAACTCCTTGTAAAACTAATGAAAAGCATCTGAGAAAGTGCTTTTCTTTACTTGCATGGCAGGCAGAAAACTCTGCATATCTGTTGGAGTTTGGATAAACACGTGTAAGCACACGGGTAAGCTCTAATCCTCTGATATTGTTTGAATTAAATAGATGGATTAAAAAAATTGGCCTGGCTTTGTCTTGAAAGGATGCCAGAAGATATAAGTTGGACAAGAAACCTAAGTGAGATTGCTGCAGTTTATGTATCAAACCTAAAGCCCCCAGGCTGAGTGTTGGATGCTAAGGCAGGAAAAATCATAGGCTTAGAGTTTCAGCCATCATCTCTTATCAGTCATTTGGGCTGGAACTCCTCAAGCAGAGAGTTTGATTTAAAAGTATGTAATTTTTTGTTGTGCTCAGCCACAGGGGTTTAACTGAGGGCAGCCTTCCCCAGAGGAGGAGGATATGCAAGGGCCTCTAGTGGTGGATATGTGCAGAAATAAAACAGATGTGATCACCTTGGTTTTTAGCATTGCAATCTATTCATTCCCAGCTGGAGCATTCCTGGGGTAAGAAGAGCATCACTGCGTCTACATAGATTCCCTTTTCTGTTTGATTTGGTGGCAAGAGACTGTCTTTCATTCCTTCACTGGGTCATGATGCCTTGCAGATGTTTTAAAAAATCAGTGCTTCTACCTGGACAATAATGTCTAATGAAAACCTCTTCACTGAGGTTTTCTGCATCCGAAGGCATGTTTGCTTTCATACAAATAAGAATGATTTTGGCCTTTGCTTGCAGTACCCTGGAGGTGGAAAGTAATGGTGGCTTGCCACCAGGTTTGTCCAGTATTTCTCGTGGTAAGTAACAAGTGACAAATTCCTGACATGGTAATCCTAATCGGTCCTACTCATCAGCGTTATTTCAGGTTCCTGTCTGTCCCAAGGGAGCTGCACTTCTGGGCTCTGTCAGACAGTGTCTGAGCTGGGTAATTGGAAAGGGCCTGGCGTGGCACAGGGAAATCTTTTGACAAGCCTAGATTTTAACCTCGTGTGGATTAAAAATGTTTTGGACCTTAGCGTTTGTTTAGGTAACCCATAGAGTCAGAGATCACGCATTTCTTGAATTTCCTTCAAGCTGTGTGCCCTTGCAGAAGCAGCTGGGACACTGCTGTAAATGGCTAGAGTGCCAATCACCATGGTGCTGGCTCCTCAGAAGCTGTGGTGGCAGAGGGCCTCTGTGGTGGTGGCTTGGTACAACAGCTGGGTGAGTGGAAGTGCCAGGTCTGGGTCCAGAGCAAAAATTCTTTCAGCCTTGGTGCCGTTCAGCTGTGCCTTGTGGGACCTGTAAAATGCAGAGGTGTCCCTGAGTGTTGTGGATTTGATGTGCTACAGGGATTTGGCCCAAATTCATCAGAGGCTTGCTCTATTGGTTTATTTAGTTTTATCCGTGCCCTACTCCAAATGGCTTTCTTAGAGTTTGATTTGATGTCTGCAGGATCTACCCAAGCAGGCAGTTGGTTGATAAAATGTCTGTATTCCAAGACTCCCTGCTTTGCTGAGTTAGTAACAGCCCTCTCAAACATAATCCCATTGAAACCTTATTTTGCTTTTTCATATTATAGCTAAGCATTGTGTGTATTATTAAATATATAAATATTCACAGTGAATTAAGTTTACTTATATTAATTTATTAGTAAGATGCTTGTTAAATGCTGCCTTCAAGTACATCTTGGCACACATGGCACACAATACTTTTTGGTTTAAAAGTATTTTGAGTATAAGTTTTTCTTTTAACTGATGCTCAGTTGAATGAGAGTCCCAAGAAGTCCCAGCTGCTCTGTATCTGTTGCAGTGGACCTTGTCACATATGCCGTCTCTGGGTGGAATGAAACCTCCTCCATGGAGCCAGACTTCCCTTGTCCTCTGTGTTCTGACCCAGCACTCTTGCCTGCCATGATACTCAATGGACATTTAGTCTCTCTGTTCAGCATAGATGGATTTCTCTGTAGTCTTCTATTGAGGATAAAAAGAGTCTCACCACAGCCTTTACTCACGTTGATTTCTTCAGTTCAAGACGCCTACAGCAGAGACACCTGTGTTTAGTCAGACTAATCCCATTCCTGGCGTTTTACCTGATTTTTCCCCTCCCTAATGTGGTATTGCAGGACATCTGTTTCTTGTCTTCAGTATGTGAAACAGATTTCCTTGGATAGAACACTTAATTCTTAAACTCATCCCACTTATCTCTCTCCTCTGAATAAATTGGCATTGTTCAAACTAATTTTTCTCATAAAGTAATCCCTTAGTGACCTGATTGTTTCTGTGGCTCTCTAAATATTTCACTATTAGTCCTTATCTTCCTCACAGTGTGATGCCCAAAACTGGAGACCATATTCCAGCTGAGGCCTTACTCATCATCCTGAGCAGAAGAAACAAATTGCTGTGTACAGGAGCAGCAAATTTTCTTCCCATTTCCTCTGCAGCTTTCTAATATTGGTCTTTTCAGATTAGTTTCTCTTTTCCAGAAAACTATCAGTGCTCTGTCGTGTGTTCATTCCTCAAAACTCTGAAGCTTCACTATAGCTGGCTTTTGTGTGCATTAAATCACTGTCCATCCCTCTGTTCTGCCTGTTCCTGAGTGTGCAGGCTAACATACACTCTGGGAACATGCTGAAGTGTGTAATGTCTATATATGCTGGAGGAACAGGCTGTAGTAGCTGCTGCTTCCCTCCCAGCCAGATCATACCTGGGCTTTCTGTCACCTCATTCCTTACAAGATCTTCTTGGTCTGAAGTCTGGAGCAGCCTGGGACCAGGTCCATCTTAGAAATATTGGTCCATAAGCACTGTTGTAGTCACTAGTGGAGATGCTTCAACAGGAGAGGGCAGCTACTAAGAGGGCATTTTCTGGGTTTTTTGAGATTTTTTGAGTGGTTTCCTTTTTTTTTTCCAGTTTCACCCCCCTTCATTTTATTTCTATGTAACCTCAGTCAGTGTTTCCTCAGGAATAATTCATTTCCCTATCTTTTCAAAGGCTTCAAAGTTAGACTTTTGTTTGATGTGGGTTCGAACAATTTTTGTAAGACACTCACAGAATTTTTCATTGACTGGTATAACTTATTTATCTGCAGAATATGTATCTCCTGATATTTTTAAACTGAATACTGGTTAATAACTTTTAAAGGAATGAAGGTTTATTTGGTTTTACCGTAACCTGATGAGTTTCTTCCACTGCATGGAGTGTAAGAGAGACATCTTGGTGAGACACCTTGGTGGGTAAAAACCAGAGCATCACTTTCAACTTCCCTGTTGATCCAAGCTCAGACTTTATAATATTGAAAATATCAGAGTAGTGTCTGTTTTAAAATTTGACTCTGCAAGGGGTGAATGGATGGAGATAAACCAGAGTTAGAAAGAAATTTGAGTGAAAGCAACCATGAAACAACAGAACCACTGTTCTGGGGAAAGAAAGGAGTGAAAGGAGCAGAAAAAGAGTAATGAACTTCAAAAAGCAGACATCAACAAGCCTGGGAAACAGGTAAATGTGTGTCCTCTGGGAAGATAATCCCAAAGATAAATGAACTGTCAGCTACTGAAACTGCTGTTAACAAAAGAAGAATGGTAAGCTATCCTGATGTGAAAGAAAGAGGAAACCAAGCAGGAGAGCAGCATCCAACTGCACCAGGAGCCAAGACCTGGAAATCAAAGGGACTTACGTGATAGGTAGAAATGGGGTCTCGTAACTGACAGTGACTGCAACAGAGCAGCATAAAACTGCTGGGGTGTAAGCAAAAAAAATCACATGTTAAGCCAATTAGGAAAAATATCTAAACTGCTGCCTTTCTATAAACAGGCAGAGGAAAATACACATATTTAATGAAAAGAAGAACAAATAGCAGATGAGGCATCAGAGCTGGAAAATCCAGCATTTCCTTCACTTTATCTGCACGGCCTCGTTGGTGCCAGGAAGAGTGGTGTGGCATGGCTGCACATTGGATGTAAAAATTAGAAAACTCTTATGTACAAAATGACTCCTGTCATGTTTATGGTCTGTTTTATGGCTCTTATCACTAGGCATTTTCAAGGAGTGAGAGCACATTTCCTCTATCTCCTGCAGGAAGGAGCTCATTATTCCTTATTAATTAGGTCTTCAGTCACTAATCTGTTATGTACCTTTCCAGCAACTGTTTACAGAGAAGTGTTGTAGGATCTAATTGATGGAGGATAATTAGCTCCTCCCTAATTAGAGTGAAGTGTGCTTCTTTTCACTCTATGGATGATCGCTTATGAATGAAAGGCCACAAATGGAAAGCTCAAGATGTGCAATGTGTCAGGAACTAATTTGCTTAAACTATTTCTGAAAGCTTATCCAATTAATACCCAAATAGTAGGCTTATACATGAGTGTGTGCCACTGACTTCAGTTGTAGGCAGGCATGTGGTTGCCACAGAGTTGAGCATTAATGTCACGCTCAGTTACCATACGCTGTGCAGGCACCAGGAGCAGCAGGTCTGCAAGCATCAGTACACAGGATACAGCATGTGGAAATAAAGAAAAACCTTCTGGAAGTTTTATCTGCATCTTCTTACATCATTCTCTCAACTCTGAAAAAGAACAAGTTGCAGCCTAGTGTTTGATAAATTTTGGGGTGTCCTTTTGGTTTTTTGTTTTTTTTTTTAATAGCTAGCCTGTGAAACTTGTAGAGGTGTCTCATTCCCAGTGAATATTCAGTGTCCTTTGCAAACCAGATGCTTATATTCCATTTGGCACCAAAATGGCCAGCTATTTCCCAAAAAGCTTCTCTAAAAAGACACTAGATTATTCTTTATGTAACACAGCTATGGGTCATTGTCATAAACGGTCTCTGTTACAACACTTTTACTTCTTCCCAAAACGTGACTGCTTTTGCCTGTGACTGCCTGTGGTCTCCTGGCTGGAAAAAGAAAACTGGAGACTGGCTGATGACCACTGCGAAGTACAAGTGCTGAGGCCTGGTGTATGTGCTGATGTATCAGAAAACCTGTAAGAGAAGATGTGGAATTTATATAATTAAAATGTGGAAAGTGTATAATTATGTAGTAATCAAATTGCAGTTTACGTGTTTAAGATGTGGATTCACAGCACAGCCTGAATGCAGACATAAGTTTATAGGGAGATATGCTTCTTTCAGGATTAAAACAATGTTTGGTGTTTGACATAAGCATACTGCTTGAGAGCCCACTAAAGGTTACAGAAAGTCTCTCCTTGAGTTTCTGTGTACTTTAGCTGAGATGACACAGCTAGAAACACCAAGGGAGAACAAGCAAGCCTCCTTTCCTAGTTAAGAAACTATCATGAAACGTGTCCCTTAAGGATTTGAAGCCCTGGAAAACAACAACACAAATCCCATAAACTTTTTCTCCCCAAGAGGTTTAAGTCAGTTTAATGATTTGGGAAGTTATGTTCTGCTGCATTGCTGACAATCTAACATACTGAGTGAGACAGAAGCTGGGAAGTCAGAGGGGACACGGATGAGGTTAGGATTACCTGCAAATTTCTCATGTTCCCTGAGACTGGAGAATTGCTTCAGTTCCCTGGAAGCCTAATACTGCTAATCAGCGAAGAAAGATTTCACTGTTTCATTACTTGCTGCAGCTGAAACTCAAGGAAATTACTTGGGTCTCATTATCAGATAACGTTAAGATTCCAGTATAAAAGAAAATTCTTTTTCACACTCAGGTCGAGAGTAATTTATTTTTTGTAGCTCAGATTTTAAAAATAGAGAGCCAGCAGAGGAGAGGACTATAGAACTGCACAAAATCTGGATACCACAGATCTGCTTTGATACAATAACAGTTTCAGCCTCTCTTTTATCTTCATAACCATTCCTAGGTATGGTGGAAAAAGATTAGAATGGCAAGCTGAGCAGTGCATCTGTCCACTGCTTGCCCCACTTTTTTGTGGAGGCTGGAGCTGTAAAAGGGGCTGTTGCCATCATTGGGACCTGGTGCTAGCAAGTGTACCTTGGAGATTAAACAATGCTCAGGGGACAGAGTGTGTCATCTTGCAAATCCGTGCAGGGAAGCAGAGTCAGACTCTGTGTCTGGTCTGATCCTCAATTTTCCCTCGTGGGGAGTGACCCCACAGGCCTTCTTTGGGGCAGGGTATCTCTCTTTGGCATCATTGGCACCCTGCTTGGGCCGGGACCCTGGGCCCCCTCTGTTCTTTGTGCTGCTTGCTGCCACATTGAAAGGGATGCCTGGGAGAGCCTACTCACTGCCACTGGCATCCAGCCCGTCCTCAGGCACTCTCCTACCTTGCCAGGGGGGAGGCTGATAACAGATGTGTGCTCCCAGCAGAGGTCGTGTGGGTCTGTGAACGGCTTTTGTGTGGGGTTGGTGGTGTGTCTGTGTGTTTTACTGCTGCAGAAACCATGTCTGTGATACTGTAAATCCTAAGAAAACTCCTTGCTGTTAGACCTGTGGGCATTTTCTCCTGGGAAATCTTGCTGTAATGAAAGCCGAGCTGAAGGGCTTGGTTACGTCCTAGGCAATGGCCAGTTTCCAGAGAGGTTTGATGCCAAAGTTCAGACGTTTTTCTTTTCCTTGAAAAACACAGCACTGACTAGCTTAGGCTAGTTACAAGATGTGAACTTACAGAAACAGGATATGCCAGCAGGGATGACAGCATGAATGTCCCCTTCTCTCTTGTGTCATTAGAAAGAGATGCAGCTGCCAGCTCAGGTGCCCTAATCCAGAGCAGGAGTGAAACAAAGGAGAAGCCCTGACGAGTTCTTGTTTTCCTTCTAAATAACTTGGTAAGTACTTGGCAAAACCTCTGGGAGTCTCAGTGGTGAAATGCAAAACCTTCCTATCCCCTCGGGTCCCCAGCCACATCTGAATGAGGAAATGTGACTTTCTGAAGGGAGCTGACAGGCTAATTGGGAGGTGCTGCGACCTTCACCCTGCTGCTCTTTGCCAATGCCCACCTTTCCCCCCCCAGCTGGGATTGTGGAGAGCCTTGTTTTACAGCCCAGAGGAATTCTGGAGTGTCAGTGCTGATTACAAGGGGCAGAGCAGTCTTCCTTGGCAGAAGTCTTGAGGGCCGGTGTAGCTCCAAGCCCCAAATCACCCAGTCTTTAAGCTAAAGAAAACTTTTTGGATGTACATTATATTTGCTAGAGAACTTTTTTCTTTATCTTGTTCAGTGACCAAAATTGTTGTGCTTTTTCTACATCAGCCAAATATGACATAATGGCCAAAGCTAAAAGTTAAAGTTATTCCACGGAGGAGAAAAAGCTGATAGAGAACTGAGTTGTCTGTGAAGTCAGATGTTACTTCCCATGTACAAGATTGTGTTACCCTGAACTCATTAGCAGTCAAATACTAGAAGGCTGCCTCTTTATTCAAAACCCCCATTTCCTATCACTTGCCCCCTAGCTCAAAAACCCCATTCTCCACCTCTCCTATGGGCTGTGCACTGTGGCACACTGATGAAGGGCCTTTCTCCTTCTCCACCTGGTTTAGCTTCTTTCCAACTCCCTCTGTCATCCTGGTTCTCTGAAATCAAGCTCAGCCCTATCGTTTTTAACTGAGAGACCTCTGATTTCTAAGGCACCTTATTTGCCTTGTTTTAGGAGAGTAGGGTGTTTCGCTTTCCATTTCAGTCATCTACTTGTGGGGAGCTAGAATTAGCACTTTGCACAAAACTGAAAGGATAGTATCAGCTTTGACAGTGATATGAGTCAAATAACTCTTAGTTGTTATCCTAGTTGTTAGTTGGTAGCCAAGGTGAACAGCTCTGGCTGTAGAAATTGCGTGTGCACATTTGGATACATGGTTCATTTTCAGCCTTCTTTTTTCTAGTGGGAAGGAGGTCTGAAATACCAGCCCACATCTATGACTCTCAGAGAACATAACTCTTGCAGTTGTGTACCCTCTGGCTTTTCAGGTGCAACATCACTGCCCTCTTCTAAGGTGAGCTCCCCCTTCTTTCTAATGGGAAGTAGAACAAGACTTAAAGAAACTGCAGTAAATTTCAATATCCATGACTTTTCTCCAGCACTGTTGTGAGGATGGGGATTGCATCCTATGCTGTTCTCCACAGATCTTCCCAGTCTCCTGAGTCTGAGGACTGCTCACAGCACCAGGGAAACAGGATGAGCAGGCAGGGAAGCCAGAATGAGCCAATACTGAGGACACCTATGAACGCTCCAGGAGACTTGTGCCTTTGACTCATTGTTGCCCCTTAAATGTAACCTGGTGCACAACTGAGCAGCAGCCCAAGGAAATGAACCACAAAAGCAGCTTTGGAGAGAGCAGGATACCCCTTTCTCTAGCACTGGCATATAATCAGTTCCTCTCTGAGTCTTTCCTTTATGTATTTCTTTTCTGTACCTGAGGTGCAAATGAAAGGCAAACAATACGGGTCAGGTGTGATGGTCTTGGGTAATGAACAGCTGGGAATAATTACCTGCTACCAGGAGGAAGGATGATGGATGGAGGCGAGGAGCAGCTGTGTGGCATCTTCAGCTGGCTGCTGTGACAGGAGGTGAATCAGAAATGCCCAGAGAAATTGCTTGGAGAGGCTGTGGGGCTGAGGCAAAACATTAGTGTTAGAAACAAGCTATGGCACCCTGCTGGGGAAACACTTTCAGGGACATTTCTTACTGTGAGACCCTTGTGCTTCCTTCCAGAAAATTTAATATTAGCCTTGGCTTCCAGCGAGACATCTATTTCCCTAATGGGCTGTGGGAAGCCTCTGCTCCACTCTTTTTAGCCTGGAACTGTGAGCTGAGGTGTTTCACTGCCTTTCCACGTATTATGAAGCAGGAGCAGAGAATGTTGAGGAGAGAGGGGCAGCAGGCTGAGGTCAGCCTGAGTGTTCACATGGGCAAATGTCCTTCTAAAGCTCTGGGATGCTGTGCCTGTGGAGGGAGGAATGAGTGGAGCCAGAGAGTCCCTGCTTTCTGGGATAGCAGAGCCAAACACATGTCATGGGCTATGTTATATGGCTGGGACAGTTCCTGTAGACACCAGCTTCTCCCCATGGCTATTTCCTACAGCTGGGGCTGGGAGATTGCTGTCACCAAAATGCATGAGAATCTCCTACATAGCCAGGAGGCCAGTGAAGAGCCCAGGAAACTGTTCCCCTTAAATAGTTAAACGGCTGCCTCTCGACAAGCACAATGTCACATTGAATTTGAAACAGGGAACTTTTTATATTTTCCCCCCTGATTGTGCTGGCACCTGGCAGATGCCTGTTTACCACAGGCATCCATACACACAGCAATCAAAGGAAATCAGAGGCACGGATTAGCAACAGCTGCAAGTCATTAGTGGCAGCCATGGGAAAGCACAGCTCTGCACCCCGCTTCGAAATAACCAACGTGAGTATTCCAGAGCACAGGGGTTACCGCGGGGCACTCTGCGGGCACCAGGGACAGCAAACAATTGCCTCACTTGTCTCTGGAGATGGCTCCTTCCCTCTCCACAAGGCAGCAGTGTGTTATCGATGAATCAATCACACTTTATTGGCCCATTGAACATTAACTCTTTGGGAGGCTGACTCTTGCCGACTGGGAGTTGTCAGAACTGGAGGATGGGGTCTCCACCTGTACAAAATTCCTAGTTATTCTTTATTTTCTTTGGGCTGACTGCTGGCATCTTTGGCAGTGTCTCAGCACAAGTGAGGACTTGGGATCTCCTGGAGTTAATGCTCATTTTACAGGAAGTTTTATTAGAGCAAATGTAAAGCAAAAGCTGACCAAAAGCCTTATTTGTGTATCTCATTTCTTTATTCAATTCATTTTGAACCAGAATAGAGTCCAAATTTTATTTAAAAACTTAATGTTGATTGAAATTTCCATTGCAGATTTAGGCAGCTTGGGTTTCTATTTTGATCAGTCCCCGGAAAAGCTGATTTTACTTCAAAGCATCTCTGACTCTTGGAGGAGCAGGAAGCTGGTGCCCTATTAATAGAGAACAGAATCCAGCATCACTGAGGCGTGGCTGATTCCCCAGCAGCCCTGACATATTTGACTGTATTTGCCCTCCTTTCTCTCTGGCTCAGTATGGCTTTCACCATCACAGGTGCAGTGCCCAAGCTGTGTGTGTGGTCTCTGTGGTCCCCAAGAAGGGCCTGCTTGCCTTGCCCCTGCCAGATGGGAACCCCATCCCTACCTTGCACCTGACCATTGCCATGAGGAGGTGGAAGTGTGTGAAGGAGTGTATGAAGATGTACAAGAAGAAGATGTACAAATGCTGATATCAAATACTTGAAAATATGCCTTGAGCTTCTGCTTTTTATCAAGGAGGGGAAGATGAGGAAAAGAAGTGAAAAGCAAGGAAAGTAGGAACAGAGACAGAGAAATGGAAAGCTGGGGGGACAGAAAAAGACCTTTCTGGAAAGGCCATGGTCAGCCTGACCCTTGTAGCCCCTGGGTTTCTTTCCAGTCCCCAAACCTTCAGTTCCTTTCAGCATCCTACCTGCATCTCACACCACAGACCTCATTTCTTATCTTCAGTCCCAAGCCTCACTAATTACCAAGGTTTGGTCAGATCCAGCTTTCTCCAAATCCCTTCCTCATACGCTCTCTCTGCTGTTACTGGAAAAGTTGAATTTGGTTTCCCCACAGACAACATCATTTACATGGAGGCAAAAATGGGATTTAGCCTTGTCTTCCAAGACCTCTGTAAGATGGCTCTGCAAACAGCAAGGAACATGCAAACAGAACATTAAAGGTAACAAAGGGAAGCATAATTTTAGAGTAAAAGAAAAGTGAATAGTCTTAGAAGACAAAGCCCTGCAAATACTTGCATCTTCTAGTGCAAAGGTGAAGCCAAGGAGAAAAGAGGGTGAAGGTATGTGAGTTCCAACACTCCCTCAGTCCTGCAGCTGTTTCCATTTGAAAACTATTTTAGGATCACAAAAGTCTACAGAGACGAAGACAGGTATTTGTAAAGGAGCTTCATTGCTACTAGCTGCAGAAAATGGGGTGGCTTTCTCTGTGGTGCCTGAGGGAAGTAGAGCAGCTTTGGGAAAATCCTAGGTAAGTGCTTGTTTTTAAAGGATTTACTGATTTTCTCTTAAGTTTGTGAAATGTTGAAAGAGTGTTTTTGTCCTTCATACTTTTGCTAAAATGGTGAGTAAAGGAAGAGGCAGATTTCTGAAGACTTATTTTTTTACATTTCTGAAGAACTGGGGTTTTTTTCTCAGTAGGAGAGACAGTTTTCATCATGTTTTTCTGTCCTATATATTCAACTTGGGAGTTAGTGCTTTACTTGCTGAATTACAAGTCATGCTGGATTTTGTTTTGGTACTTTCAAGTAAGACTGTGGTTCCTCCTGTGCTTCAGCTCAATGTGGCCTCACTGGCTGGTGTTCAAAGTACAGTGTGGTGTGCTCACTTGTGATGCTCAGGTGTTCTGGGCTCTTCTTTAACTTTGAAATTCATTCTGCAGTTCCTTCTGTTCCAGCTAGATGTGCTAATCCAGACATTTGCTTGCTAATGTTCTGAGAACAGTGGATGATAATTTGTACCTACACTGTGAAAGGGACTTTGTTGTCAAAGCTGGGATATAGTCATATAAATATTATGCCTTCAGAGAAATTAACTTCCTATCTTCTTGATATGCCTTTTTTATTTTCCTTTTTTTTTCCTACCTATAACTGTCAAGTTCATGTTGAAAGGACCATAGTCCATCTCTGAATTCTTAGTAGAATCAGTGCTGTGGTGCAAAGAAAATCTGAAGGAAGGTCAGCAAAATGATGAGAGTGTTAGAAAATCTGTTTGTGAAGTGAATCTAAAGAGGTTTCTGCATTTCAGTGAATAGAAACAGACTGAGGGATAACTTGATCATTTCATATAAGTACCTATATTTGGAAGACGTAGACACCTTTTCCAGAACTATTTTTGTGTGAAAAAGTTGCTGTCTAGTCCCTGCCAGTTCCCTGAGTTTAATCTTAGTAAGAGAGATGGTGTTGCAGGTATTTGAGCAGTGCAAATAGAGGAGCAACTCAGCAGAGGAGAGCTTCACTTGCAGCTTTAAAAGAAAGAAAGAAAGAAAAATTACAATTTTTTTTTTGATGTATTTTTTTAGCAATAAGACTGTGTGTGAACTCAGCAACTACTTCTTGGTACAAGGATCCCTTCATCTGTCCCTGTCTTTGAGGATATTCAGGAAGGGTTTCTTTCCATGGGGCAGAGTGCTGTGATTCCTGCTGGGCTACAGCCTGCAGAATGCATGTCAAACTTCATTCTTGCTTGCCAATAATGGCTTTTCCAAGCTTGGGAATTTTTTTCTCCTGGTTTTTTAGCTCTTATTTTTTCTCTGAAATGTCATGGTCAGCAAAGCTTTGGATAGGGGATTTAAACCCCCATGGATGGGGCTGGTTACATAATGGCCAAAGTCAGAATGATGTGTGGGGTCAAATGATGAGGACCTTAAGGCTTTGTTTGCTTTCCTTTGCAATATAGGACACAAATTGCCTTTTCCAGATGCCTCAACAACTGAATTTCCAGCCACCACAGAGCTGTGGGGTCTAATAGTGTCACCAGCCCTTCCAACTCTTTCAGATACACAGGCAGTGGTGGACATTCTTGAATAAACCTTTCAAAAGCTTAAAACCTGGGCTTTGTGGACCATGTGCAACACCCTGGCATAGGTGGGAAAAAGTGGTCCATCAGACCACTGTTGACACTTAAAACAGTGTCATGTGGGAAATATGAATCCTGTGTTAAAGGTCTTATTTTCCAAGTGTCGGATTATACATAAACACAAAGAAGGAAAATTAGAGATAGATATTAGGAAGAAATTCTTTACTATAAAAAGGGTGGCTAGTTACTGGTTATGAGTTCCCCATCCCTGGAAATGTCCAATGCCATGTTGGATAAGGCCTTGCACAATCTGGCTTAGTGAGGGGTATCCCTGCTCATGGCAGGAAAGTTGGGACTAGATGATCCTTAGGGTTCCCTTCCAACCCTTAACATTCTATGATTCCACGTGTAAGTAACAGAGTTTGGTACTAACTTCCATAATGAGGGGCAGCAAGTACTGCTGGCAGTTTGGTTGTACTTGGAAAAACAGATCTCCTGTGGGTTACGTACGTATCATAGCTGCAGAGCCTACAGAGATATAAGGTTGTGAAAACTGAGAGATAACACTTAGTCTTCCTTCTATAATTAATAACTTCTATGCTAGATCAAAGTTTTCAGCTTTTTAAGTTTGAGTGTGCATGAGCAAGTAGGTGAAATACATGTTTGGGGAGCCTTAGAAGGAAACTGAGATGTGGATTTGTACTGAGTGTTTTTTGTAAGTTCGTCCTTAAAGACTAACAGCAAAGGTTTATTATTGCAATTCTGATTCTTTCTTTACCCCAGCAGCCAGAGAAAAGGACATAGGATGTTTTGGTCATTTTATTTCAAAGCTGCCTGAAGTGCCTGATTATAGCATGTTAGCTGGTTTCAACTGGTTTTCTTGCGTGAGGTCTGTTGCACACAGGTCACTGACCTTTACCTCAAAAAGTTCTTGACAGAGAGCAGTGGTCCTCACTCAGCCCATCCCACTCTAGTCTAGCTTGGGTAGTCGCAGCTGTGCTTGGTCGGTCTCCTTGCTCCAGGGACTGCAGAGGAAACTTGTGTTTCTGAGTTTAGCTGCTGTGAATAATGTCTAAGCTGGATGGCTGGGATTGCTCTTAGAGGATGCTATGAATACCTGTCTTTATGTAGCACTGGCATCTCTGTTCAGGAGGGCCTTGAATGGAGCATCTATACTGACTTAACTGCTTTTCACATCTGTTGGAGGCTGTATGTGTGTACCCTTTCAGGTTAAGAAAAATGATTTTGTAGAAACCTTGCTGTTAAAATGACTTGCTGCTCAGGACTAAAAACCAGAACGATTCCATTTTCCACTCCTGACAAGGATCTCTAATTCTCCACGAGCACAAATACTCAGAAAAACTATCTCATTCTTTCCAGGGAGCTGTAGTGTCTTTGACAAATCGCAGGGTTTTTTTCCTTTAAATGAAGCCCTGGGGTGCTTTGCAAGATGCTCTCGGTTCTGATTCACCATCTGAGTGTGTTTGTACGTGCAGGGGGAATGAGGCTGTGTTGCACGTAGCCCTAGAGGCCTCATTAAATTGTGATGTGTGGTGTCACATTTCAAACTCACAATTCTTGCTGTCCCTAGCTTAAAACTTGATGCAAATAATGAGTAACAGTGGTCCAGAAGCTGTCCTGACAAAAAAAAAAAAAAAAAAAAAAAAAGGGCAAAAAGCTGAACAATGTATAAAATTATCTGAAATATCCAATTGTTTTATGTCCTTGGGTTTTCAGTTGCTCAACTCCAAGACCATTGTACTTGAGTTGTCAAAGGTGTGACATGCCCTTTACTCCCCTGCAAAACACAAAGCATTAGAACCAAGTAAGCACTTTGGAAAATGCTCTTCATGACTAATGTGTGACTGGCTGGGATATGTTTGGTCATGTCTTTACACTCTCATTTATGTTTCCTCAGGAAATCTATCAGTGCTGTTTTGATGAAGGTCAGCATCTGTTTGTACTCGTTTAACTAAAAGAAATGTATTGAGAAGGTCAGCAGCTCTCTTAGACCTGAGAGAATAATTACCAATAAATTATTCTACTACACAATTGCATTTTTTCCCTATTTGTTAATTATCTTCAGCCAACTTATAAAATGCATCAGCACTAAAAGAACTATTCACAAATAACTACTTGACAAATAGTTTGAAAGGGTGCTGGCAGGTGCTGTGGAGGTGGCATGTTCCCTGTCTGGAGGAAGGCCAGCAGGGTCACACTGTGGTGGAGAATGGGCAGGACACATGGTATTGGGCTAACCTTGGGGCGTAGAGGAGGTTCCTCTTGGCCACACACAGCCTCTGTTTCTTTCAGCTCCAAGGTGCACTCCTGATACCCCCAAAAATCCCCAGGCAGTCAGTAGCAGACTAGTCCTGATGTTTTAGAGAATGCAAGCTGCCATTTGTTTGCTCAGAAGAAAAAGCTTTAGTTGGGGTGTGTAAATATCAAGCTCTCAAGACCATCAAACTGAAACAGATCATTCCTGGGACAGGAAGAAGTTGGTGTTATCTCAGAGAGGTCATGGTACTATGAAATGGCTTCAAATGGTGACTCAGTCAAGCTGTGACCTCTTTTTTCATTTTTTTTTTTTTTTTCTTGGCAGATATGTTTTTCTATGTACTTCTGCCCTTTTGGTGCTGAGCCTAAAAAATATGCATGAAAAAAGATGGAAGAACAATGTGCTGATGGTGTTTTGGTGGATCTCTGTCTTGTAGAAGTCTGAGTTGAGATGTTGGATTTGTACCACGAAGTGTTAAATTATCTCCTTCACATGTCAGCAATTATTCTCATGAATGAGAACTATTGGAAGAATCTGTTTACATCAAATTCAGGTCTAACTCTGTTCTTGTGTGAAACACTAATATAAACCAGGAATATTAATCGTTGCTGATCTGTGCACTCAGTATACTACTTTTAAATTATGAGAAGCAAGCTGTTCTTATAGTTACTTAATAGATTTAAGTGATGCAATTTCTGACTTAACAATATCTCAGAGGGGAAAATAAGTCTATAATAAAACTCTACTTCATTCAGAATTTGTTATTGTGCAATGGGACTTATGGGCAGCATCTTTGTGGAGTCTGCCTGACTGTTTTAAAGCTCAGGATTTTGTGTGTACTGGATGCAGTAACTTGTTGACTTTTGCTGTCCTTGTGTGTGTCCTTTCTCTAGGAGTATTTAAAAGTGTTGACCCAAAGGCCACTTTCTGTAGTGGTAAAAGATAAGCCTATCCCTATCTAGATTAGTCTTTAAACTTCAGGGGCATAACTCAAAGAGGACAAAGATGTAATGTTAATGAAATGAGCTCAAGTACTAGCAATCAAGTTAATTCCTAAGGATATGTTTGATTGAGTATTACGCTGGCTAGTAAATAACCCTCCACCTGCACTGATTTCTTTTGAAATTTGTTTGCATAGTTCATGCTTAAGTGGATTTAAGATATCTTCAGAATAATCTTGACATGAAGAGGCTGCCAGAGGACAAGAACAGTCTTTCCTCATTGGTTTACTCATTCCACAGCTTGGAGAATCACAGCTAATTGATAGTGTTTCCATTTAATTACACATAATTTTTCTGTTTTGCTACCCAGTGAGCCAGGAGAAGAAAACAATACTCTGTCTACATGCAAATCTTCCAATCAAGAATTTAAAACCTTTATGCTCCCAAATTTGTTCTCTTTATTTCAAAATGAAAATGTATGTGCTTGGGCAGGTTCTTACAAGTTTTCATCAACTGGGGTTACTGTCACTGACATTCAGACCTGTAGTTCAGTGCAAGAAGCTTCCCCCTCCCTTTCCCTGCACACTGGGGATTAAGGTTGGCTGGTGTCAGTGCTCCCAGCTCCCATCTTTTTGGGAGGAGGTGCCCCACAAAGAGTAGATGTTCTGGTCCATGGGCTTCTTGTGCTTAGAACTGGACCCCCTTCTCTGTTGTCACATCCCACCTTCCACCCTGAGCAGGAATGGCTGTACCTGTTTTGGTGGATGCTCTGGTGCAGGTACCTGGAGCATTGCATTGATTGCACTGGTTTAATGAAAGGTGCTGAGGTAAAGAGCAAATATAGAGGGATAGGGTGGGGAAGTTAGAGGCTTCAGAGGGCAGTTTTTAGAATTGATACTCCAAGGTAGAAACCAATGGGAGTTTGCTGTGGACTTGGATGGATGGAGCTCTTGGGTGATCCGAAGAAGAATTTTTGCATGGATGGTGGGAATGTTGCTGGAGCCAGGCAGGAAAGACATGTGTGTGTGTCCAGTCCCTCTTGGCAGTAGAGTCTGCAGAGCCCTATGCAAAGCTTTTGGAAAGAAAATAGGAAATGCTGTAGGGAGGAGGAAAGGGGGAAAGCAAGAAAGTATTTTTAGTAGAGAACTGCCCATGTTTCCATGAATGATGGCAAAGCCTTCCTGGTCTAGTTTGGAAAAGTAAATATTGGCTGTGGGAACAGTGCTTCAGATGCACTGAATCTGCTTTCCTAATGTTGGTGGGCTCAACCCTGTGGACCTGAGGCTTATGTTTCATTAATCTAGATGTTTCAGAGTGTAGGAAGGCTGTTTTTTGCCTTGCTGTGCCTTTTTGTTTAGCCAGGCACCAAGTATGCTCCCTGAGCAAAACCAGGCAATCTGTGTCCCAAGCAAGCCCTACTGACTTGTACTGCAACTTTATGATGAAGACCTGAAAGCTGATCCTACAATGTGACAAAAATGTGGAGGGTTTTAAAGAAACCATTGTCTAACGTCAGCTGTGCTTTTTCTTTTTCATGAGAAACTTTTTCAGCACAAGTAGAGTGTTGAGTCCAGTTGTTTGGATGAAGGATGGGGTCTCTTGGCACTTTATTGCAGAGATGGGAAGCCACCAGGTGCTGTGGGCCAGCTGCTTTCAGTGGGGCTGTACTGTGTGGGACCTCCCCAGCTCCCATGGCCAGGATGCCCTTTTTGCCCTGGAGACTGTAGCATCTCTCATATATTTTTTTCCCTTCCCCTTCTGTTTTAAATTCTTGCAAACCCATCTGTTTGTACCAGGGCTGGTGACTAATGCAATAACTCTTATTAGGTCAAAATAGCTGAAATCATACGGCAATTACACATGCACGCTCACATGCACACAGAAGGGTTGTTCCCCCTGCGCCCCCCTTTTCCCATCTCTGGAACAAAACATTCCCTCACTGTTCCGAGGGCTGGAGCAGCTGCCCAGCTGGCAGGAGCAGAGATGTTAATGCTGTCAGTGAAAGGATGAGTCACTTTGCAAAAGTTATTTAGGAGGGTCACCCTTCTTGTCCCCTTTCCCCTCCAGCCACCGATCCTTTTGGGTTCATCAGATGCTGGAGGTCTGCACTGGCTGCTGCCCGCAGAGAGCACAATGAAGGCTTGTCAGGGCAAGAAGGCTCCTGATGGGAGTCATAAGAATGAGTAGTCCCGTGTTTGACTGATCTGTTAGTCTCCTGAAAAAAGCTTCTGCCTGTCTTGGAAGCATGTGATACTGCCCTTTTCTTTATTTCTGTGTGTGGTGTTTTTTGTTGGTTTTTTTCATTTTTTAAGGTTAATTAGAAGGGAGTTCCCAGTGTGTGAGAGGAAATAAGAAGTAAAAGACGTAAGGAGAACAGAAAACTGCAATAGAGCTTCCTTTTGGTTCTTATTTTTTTGGAAATAGGTCACTAAAAATCTGCCTTCTTCCTAAGAAAAAACATTACCTTTAAGTTTTTTGGAGGATGCAGAGCTCTTCTAAGACCTGTCTCTAGCTGAGACCCCTTTCATGACCTGAAGCTTATCCTCAACCCATAAGATTGTGACTGATGTTTGCTGCCTCTCCAAACACCTGTGGGACCAGAGTGCCTCAGGAGCCAAATCTAGTGCACAAGCACTACTTTCTCCTTCAGTGAGAGCTTGGCAATGTGTTCCCAAATCAGCACCGGGTTTGTCATACAGTGAACTTGGCTTGTTTACTTTTTCAGGTGGAAAAAGCTCTGACTTTTGAGAAGGTAGCATTTGAAAGAAAGCAGGAGGCCAGCTGCTATGAAGGCTGATATTGGTGTAGTCATAGTAGCTTTGTTATTAGATATGTTCTGATAAAGATAAAATAAAGGTCTCTTTGTCCTGACCATTTGCTATGTTTTCAATTCTCCCTCTTAACCCGAAATTGCTGAGTGGTTTCCATGGCTGTGCCCATGCACTCTCATGTGCATGCAGGGATGGAGACCAAGCCCTGCAGTTTTGCCTGCACAGACCATGGCCCTTCAGGCACAGAGTTGTGTTGAACAGGTGTGGTGTCCCCTGCATGGCCTAAACCTCCTCAGGTGAGGATGCCACCCTGCAGAGTTCTGGTTATCAATGCTAAAACTGAGCTGCTGCTGGGGTCATGCTGATGAGGTGAGACTGGAAGCTGTTCTGGCCTCTTCTGTGATTTTTCAATGTGTAAAGTGAGCATGTGAGTGACATGCATGGATCATCCTCTGTGTCCTTCTCCTTGAGTCTATGGCACCTGTGAGAGGTTGCTGAGAACTTCCCATCATTTCTTAATGTCGGTAGTTTCTCTGTCTTCTAATGTGTGTCAGCAAGTCTGCTAGAATTAGCATTGGCTGCTAGGAGGGTTCAATTTCTTTGATTCTTTGATGCCTTGATCCTCATTTCCCATCACTGGTTTGGAAATTAGTAGAGGGAGAAAGAAGAAAAAGAAAAAAAGGCAAAATTTTTTTGAGAAGATTCAGGCATCCTTGATGACAATAGTTCTGGCTGGATAGAGGAAAAAAATTCAGAATCAAATCTTTTGTTGCTTTTAACACTTAAAATGTTTTGACACTTCTCATCATTCCTTTAGAAATGTTTCTTATCACTTCTTAAGTGATCTGCTCATGACAGACAGGCATGCAGTCCCTTTCAGGCTGTGCCACAAATGGAGAAGCGCTGGCTCACAGTACTGATGTGGCAGAGACTTCCACTAATAGCCAGTTGCAGGTTCCCTTCTGAGCACTCTATACCCTTGCTGGAACAGCTACATCTAACTGGTTAATCCCACAATTAGGTTATTATTTTTTTTTCCAGATGATCTGATGCTGCTATAACAAAAAAGTTATTCCTTGTTTCTAAAAGCCAGAACAGTGTGCATGTGTGTCCACGTGTATGTGTTTTCCCCCTTTTCCTCCCCCTGGGCAGCTTTTTCCTGGGATACAAAGGTAACTGTTTGATTTGGTAGATAAATTTAAATTCTGTTTGAAAATGGCAGGCAACCTAGTTAAGCAAACTTGCATATGTAAGTGGGAAAGAATGGTCTCTTAATGGAATTTAAATTGATATCTTTTTAAGATAATATGTTCCCTTTCTTGCTACCTCCCTGAAAAGATACCCCTAATTTGACCATTAAATAACAAGTGACTAAGTGTGCTGACAGAAGAAATACAAACCCAGAATACTCATCACTGGCAAACCAGTCTTGTGTCATTTTGTGGATGTCTAATTGGCCCCATGTAAAATACCAAATTAGGCCTGAATATTCAGATTAGAGGACTAAAATAGCCTCTATCAGAAGTTTATTCTGTTCTCTGATATTTTTGTCCTATTTTCAACCTTTATAGAGGTGACACATCCCTGCTCAGCGTTACTGGCTGCGTATTGTCAGTCTGGAGTACTGGCGCTCCATCTGTGAGCTCCAGCTAGCAGCAGGTACTGTAAATCATAGAGATTCATGACAAGGCTGTGAAGTTTTCTGAAGGACAAATCACAGTATCTGTGCAGAAAATTACTGTATCTAGTAACCAGGAATGGCTCTTGGTTTGTTAAACACTTCTGGGATGTGTTTGGTGATACTTTAACCATCGTGAATCAAATGCACAGAAACCACAAGTGTATTCATGTATGTTCTGCAACTCCCATCTTCCTCATGTGTTCACTTTCACACTCATGCATGTGTTTGTTGGCTCCAGAAGAACTGAGCTGAAATGGGGCAATGGACTGTTCCAAGGTTTCCTTATAGATTTGGAAATGGAGAAAGTTGAGTCACCCAAAAGCATGTGTCCCCATGCTGCTACAGACTGTACTGGCTTGGATGGGAGGGACCAAAGCGTAGTGAGTCCAGTACCTCAACAGCCACAGTCTGGAACTCTTCCAGTGTGTGATGACACAGGCTGCTTTGTGGTGATGTCCTTGGAGACTCAGCTTGGCTAGTTTGGAAGCAGGTGCAATTTGGATTCAGATGTGCACCTTTTGCACAGGTTTTTGGATCTGTTCTTCCCAATATTGTAGGTCTCAGGGTGTCCTATGGGATGCCAGTAGATGAGTGCTCCCAGATGGTGGAGACTGATGGCAGGAGCTTTTGGGATTTTGGAGGAAGCTAATGGTGACCAACAGGGTGAAAACGGTAAAGGAAAGGGACCTGCCCAAGGGGATGAGGCAGCAGCAGCCCAAAGTGAGTAGTTCTCACTGTAAGACATGGTGAAAGAGTGCTTAAGGCAGATAATTTCTTGTGAATCAAATGCAGCCAAGCCCAGTCAATGCAAACTCTACAGTGCTGATGGTCAGACTCTGTCCCTACGTGTTGTGTGTGGGACTGCCAGTGCTGGTTGAGGTGGGAAGAAGGGGTGTGACTGGGAAGGGAGAAGCCTTGGGGGCTCTCTGTACAGCCTCTGCTTGTGCAACCCTGCTCCAACTCCTTGACTTCACATGGTGTGCAGACATCCTTGGACTAATATGGATGTACTCAACAGCCATCTGCAGGGAACTGTGCCTGGAGAAACTGCCCTGGCACGTCCCTCAGTACATCCTTGGGACATCTGTGCGTGCCTAGCTTCATCCTCTGTATTTCCAGCTCTTCACATGAATTCTTGAGGGAGACGAGAAATGAAGCTATTCCTAGAAATTCCACTGCAGTTACATGTCTTTTTTCCTTAACTGGCGGTCTCGTCCTTGCTTCTTTTTGGTGCCAATGTTAACACGTCTTTTGGCTGTTAAGGGTGGTTTTTAGACTTGTTTAGAAGAATCTCCTCCCTTTTCCCTGTGTGGCACTTGCTGTGCTCTGGGGAAGGGTGCAGGCCCATGGCTGTTGAGTATTTCACTTTGCAGGCTTTTGAGTCAATAAATTTCTGTCCCAGTAAGAACCTGGGCTCAGCCCAGAGCAGCACCATGGTGCAGAGAACAACAAATGCATTGCAAATGGTTTCTGTGCAGTGCCTGTGGTGTATGGGGCACTCTAAGTAATGCAGCATAATTTTGGCTTTAGGGTACTTGTTTACAGCCTAATAACAAGACTGTATGTAAAGCCTGGAGAGAAGGGCATTCATGTGTGTTCTTATGCATCAAATCTCCTTGCTTGGGCTGCCTTGCCATCCTATGCAAGACTTTCATACAAAATATGGTTCTGTCCTTGGTGTGCCTGCCTTTGTGCTCTTGAAAACAGGAGAGAGATGTGCATCCTTTAGGGCTGGCCCTGCTCCAGATTTCCTGGAGCCCCAGATGTGCCCCACAGAGCACCCTTGCCACCACTGAGCAGTGCTGTTAATGCTTCTGGCACCAAAATACAGATGGTGAATTCTGCTTCTTCCTTCCGCCTCGATCATGAAGGGGGAAGGAAGGGGGGGAGGTAAAAAAAAAAAAAAAAAAAAGAAAAAAAGAAAAAAAAAAGTAAAAACCCAGAAAACACGTGTGTGGAAGGAGAAAATTTCCCAGCTCAGTTTGGGATCAACCTGCTTCCCACCCTGCTGCCTGGGGGACTGTTTTTAGTGGTGATGCCTTTGGCACCATGCCTGACAACAGCCATTCTCTTCAGTTTGCTGCTCCTAAAACACACTTTGGACAAACTGTGTTTCTGAGCCCGGTTCACAAGAGTGTTCTCACTTGGGACAGAATTGCATGCTGGAGTCAAACTGAGATTGAGTGGGACTTGAGTGAACCTTAAAGAGAGGGAATATACAGTTGAGACCTGGATGTCATTTGCAGGCTGAAAGCGCCCTGTTGTACCAAGCAAGACCTGCAGCTGGGGCAGGCCTGGTTCTTCTCTAATGTCAGCAGCTGGATACAAAGAGCAAAAGTGGGACTGACTACCCCTGTGTAAGGCAGGAGTTTGGATTTTGTTGATCCTGCATCCTGAGTGCATCAGTGATGTGTGGGCAGGAGTGATTATCTCCATCCAGCTGCACAGGTCTGTCCCTGGACCCCATCTGAGCTGAGGTGCTATCTCTGGACCCACAGATATGATGCTGCAGGGTCTCCAGAGAGAGATGAGAGCTGTGGCTTTTGAGGGGGGAGGGATGTAGAATGGGATGGGAGCCCTGCACAGGAACCGTGTTTGGGTTGCTGGGGGAATGGCAACACAAAGGAACCCCTCTCCCTTGTCCTTGTTCTCACAGAGATTTCATATAGGGTTGATGCTGTTGACTTCCTTTTCCTACTACAGTGGGAATTTCAGTCCCCTGGGGACTCTGTGTGTGTGTATGTGTGTCAGAGATCAAAGGAAGGGTGTGGGAAATATGGTTTCTCCGGTATGTCCCTGCCTGGGAAGCACTCTCACAAGGCCTGTTTGGCTCTTATCATCCCAGACCATGAGAGATAAACTGCTTTCCTCCAATCTGAGTAGCTTCAGGTAGTTTAAGATTGACCCTATGGGCAAAGGGTGAGACTCTGGCTTTGCCCATTGCATAGGTGGGCTTAGGTTGGGATGGCTCATTGCCAAGGACAGGGAGCTTTCAAATGATGTTTTCTGGTTTTGCTATCTGCTATCAGAAATGTATTGTGGTCAAAACAAGTAATTTTCTCTTCAGCAGAGTAGAGCCCAAGAAATCTGCCTTGGAAACTTGTCCACTTCTGTGGGGTTTTACTCTTTATTTCAACAAGTAAGTTGAAAAAAAGTAAGTGAGGACCTCACACAACTCTGATGAAAGCATGCAACTCCACTGGTGAAGCAGTGTTTCCTAAAATAATAGCTTCGGGAACCTCTGCAATCTGTTTCCCTGTCTCTTACCCTTTTACAAGAACTGAGGAGACTTTCAGCATTGTGAAGCAAGGCTGCGAAATCACAACCAGAACAAGAGTGCCTCAGTCTTTCTCACTCTATCTGGGGAGCTATTGGGCTATTATTAGCAGGGGATACCAAATACATTCTGTAAATATTTGAGAAGCCCTGTGAAGACACATGCTCTTTTATGAGCCCCGCAATCATTAAACCCGGGCAAAAGGCAAAGGAAGAGCCAGGGTACTTCACACTTAACATCCCATTTTGTCCTTGTCTGTGGAAGGAAATGCACTTAGATGCCTCTTGGGTCAAGGCTGAAAATTCTGTCCATAATTCTTGGCAGACAGAGTTTATTAGCAAGTAGAGAATTGACAGCAGGGCTCCCTAGCCCCTGGGCTGGCACATGGTGGTCTCCTGGCACAGAACTCGTGTGCTGGGGTCTGGGAGATGGTCTGGAGGTCACCGGGCTCCTCTAGCATACTGCGAGGAGCCTAACTTCTGTAGGGGATTTCCTTACAGCTTCTTGCCCTCCTTCGGAGCAGGGGTGACCCGCAATCTCGGTTTCCATCGCTAGAGGGAGGAAAACTACACGAAATTATCGGCCTCACCGGTCTCTGCTCCGTCCATCCACTCCAGGCAGGAGAGCAGATGCTCTCGGCACCTAATAGGTGAGGAATACGTAGAATTGTAGTAGGTGGACTGGTTTCCTTCCATAGAATTTAAAGAAAAAAACCAAACCCAACAAAAGCAGATAAAAACTTTTTTTGTATTCTTGAAGCAGTGCACCACGGACACATCTTTTTTTTTAATTGAAAACATAGCAATTTAAAATTATTTTAAGAGAAAGATGACGATAATTTCAACCCAGGAATGGGAACATGGTTGTAGACACAATCTGATCCCATGGGAAGTACTGGAGAACAACTTCCTTTTGCTTTCAGAACCTACTTCATGAGACCTGGTAGCTCTTTACTTGTCTGCTCTAGACTTGTGATTATGAAAATTACCTAAGGTCAGCTTTGTCACCAGAAAGGCACTGAGTAACTATGCTGTTTTTACCTTCACCTGCGATTTAGGGGACCATCTATTTTCCCTACAAGGTGTGGTTTGCTTAAATTAGACATGTCAGAATGATCTACTGTCCCTGTAAGAAGAAAACTAATGTGCATCTCTGCTCTAGACTTTTTTTATGACAGCCATGGCCATAGCACCGTGCCGTAAAGTGCTGCAGGCAAAGGTGTTGCCATCTCTTGGAAGATATGCTTTTGAAAGTCTGCTCTTGAGTGATGATAGCAGACTTTTTTTTTTTTTTTTTTTTTTAATAATGCTTAAAATTAAAGAAAAAAGGTTAGGCAGTTAATTGCAGCATGGAAGTAATAGTAATAAAAATAATATGTAAGATAATAATAAAAATAAGAAGCAAAGCTGACCAAGAATGAATGTGACCATAGCCTGTCTGTTGCTCAAGCCTGAACAGATAAAAAACAGAGACAGTAACAAGTCAAGAGAAAAGCCACATGTGTGGATTTTTGTTCCTTTTTTCTTTGTAAATTTATGTATACATTTAAGTACAAGCTATTATATGTTGTTGGTAGCAGTAGAAATCAAATGAAAAAGTCAGCACTTTTTTTCTTTCGTAATGAAAGCAAGCAGGAATGGTGCAGGACTCTAACTCTGGAGAAAATTAAAAGATGAAACCATAATGAGATTCTTAATGTGTGACTCAGAGGTGGCCACACTTGTAACTGTCTGGGTCATTATCAGTAGGGGAAAAGGACAGGGCAGAACTGTACTGAACATGCACCCCCTCCTTCCTCCCGCCTTTATCTTTTGATGCAAAAAGAAATGTGCACATCCGCGTCGTGCAAAATGTGGCTTCTGGCAGTGAAAACAGCATGAAAGGGCTGAAAGAGCAGCAGGTCCCCGTAGGACAGGACAGGGGGGTATTCAGCTGTGCTCCGGGCTCAGCCTTCCTTGGGGAAAGCCCCGTCTGGCTGCAGTATTGAATGGGGCTGGCAGTGGTGGAAAGGAGGCAAATTTCTTCATCCAAAGCCCGTCCGAGCATTGCCGGTGCTCGGGAACAGAGGACGGGCTCCAGGAGGGGATGAGTGCCCGAGAGGAGGGTGTGCCAAAAAGATGTGGCTGGCAGCGGAGCAGCTGGCCTCTGCTGCTAACTCAGATTGGCTTGCCCAGGAGGATCCTAATTACAGCACAACTGCTGTCTCCATAATCGCTGCGGCAGGAGCAGCGCGGGCCATAAGGCACTGAAAGGGACCTGGATGTGGCAGAGGAAGATTATTAGAGCTACTGAGCTCTGTCCTGGCCATTGAGTTGCACAAAACCTACCAGATGTCAGGAGGAAGAAATGGGTCATCCTCAGCGCAGGCTTTTGCAGATAATGTCATTGACTGCTTGAATGTGAGCAATGTGATTGCACAGTGGGTTATGCCTAACTGAGAGCATTGGTGGGGAAAGCTTTGGAAACGCAACGAGTCTGCTTGGGCACTTGGGTCTGATTTGCAATGCAGCAGCTACTTGTGTGGCTAGTGTCAGATGGGAATAACAAAAGATGCTCAGACAGCTCCTGGTGAAGGAGGGTATCTGTGTCCGATGTTCCCTGTGTACCAGGAATGTTGGCCCTCACCCACCCACACCGTCCACTGACAAATGAAATCATCCTTGACAAAACCTGACCTGGCAATTATCAAGAAAAGCAGTGATGAGCAATAAGAAAACTATGCTTTAGGATGTGAATGTTATTATTTTTTGTTTCCTGGTATGTTTCCAAGGTCAGCTTCTTCAGATATATTTTGAAATCAAAACAGTAAGCTCAGACAACAAGCATTCAGGGGGAATGCTTTAAAGCAGATGTGATTTTTGTAGTATGGGCAGTGTGCTGGCAGCTGGAAGTTGCTGCTCATGCCTGTTGCATTTAGGATCTAGGGTAGGAGTTGCTCCCACCACTTCATTTACAAGACAGAACCATCAAAGATTCTACAATACTCTTTTTGGAAATGCTCCCTCAGAAAAGGACTGTGAAATGTTAAACCTCATCTTTGACTTTCAGGCCAAGTGTTCCCTGAGTGGAAAATCTGGTGCTTAGTCCCTAGATGGAAATAAGGGAAGCAGGGTGCAGGTAAAGTGTTATTTTTCCCTGCGTCCTCCCACTTGCTTCCCAGCAGAGGAGAGCCCCCGCCTGCTTCCCCCCAGGCTGTGCCCGAGGCACACATTTTTCCCTTGCGCCAGACTTTAATCACATGCAATCGCCTTATGGATAGCCGGGGCAGTAATGGTGATCTTAAACATTGCTGGATGCCTCACATTCCCTTTATCTAAGTCTGTTCACACTGTTGCAGCTTTTCTTGCTGATGACGATGTGGCGGAGAAGGACAGAGTGAGAGAGTGAGATAGTGTGGAAGTGGGAGGCCGTGCCAAGGTGACGAGCTTGCATTGGCATCTGATGGTGCTAATCAGGAGCCGTGTACTTTAGAAGGTGTCTTTTGATAACGGGCTTTTGTAATTTAACCCTCCTTATATTTTTGGATATATAATTTGTGTGGGGTTTACAACCTGAATCTGCTTAGGTGCCCCTGGTTTCTGACACAGCAGCAGCCTTTGAATCAGCGAGTGTCTGCTCTTGCTGCTTAATCTCTGAGGCAGCCAATTTGGGGACAGAAGGAGTCTTTACTTTATCTGCTCCAAACACACTTGTACTTTATTCCTTTGTATTGGAAAAACAGGAAAAAAACAGAAGCAAAAAGAAAAAAAAAGAAAGAAGTGCTGTGTGTGTGAGCACGTGTGTGTGTTTATATAGTATGGGAGACAGAGACTAAACTGAGCAAGTGTGGGAGGGTGAGAACCTTTATTGTGCAACAAACTGATGGCACCAAATATGCTGCATTTGTTGTGAGTTAAAAGGTTTATACAAAGATTTTCTTAGTAGTGTCTAAGATCTTAATAGGGTAATTAATCTTTCTAAGTGTTACTGCCAGATTATGGGATCAGCTATTACCCCCGGCTACAGAGTACTCCTTTGTGTGTTGCTATGAACAGGACTAAGTGATGAGACTACTCCGTTTGCCAAACAAAGATATGGTTGCCGCTAGCTTGTTTATGTTTGAAATGTGTTTTCTGGTGCAGTAAGAGAAGGCTGAACCATTTCTTTGGGAATATTGGTGCCCTTTGAAATGAGTCTTATTAGGAGAAGAAGGGCATGAAGTGCTGTAGAATTTCCAGAGCTGTATAGAAAAGTGTATATATATTTTAAGAGACATAATGGTGAGTTGTTTGGTTTGACAATTTTTTTTCTTTTCTAAGCAGGAAAATAAATAGATAGCTAATGTAATTGTAAGAAAGCAGCTGTAGGAATAGATAAAAAGTGCTCTCTACTTAAAAACTTCTTCATGGAACTCAGAAGCCAAACACTTTAGTTGAGGAATTAAAATCCAAGCTGTGTTGCAGGAGGATAGGGTAGGACATAGAGGATGTGGAAGAATTTTCTCAAGAAATAAGCTTTGTTCAATCCTGTTTATTCATAAGTGAGTCAAAACTAAAGGTTGTTTTATTTGCTAGATAAGGGAACTTTTTCCCCAGTGACATTGCAGGCAGGGGGGCAGGGAAAGAGGAAAAAGCAGCATATCACCCCATGGTTGTCAATGCCGAAGCAACTGCGTCATTCTGGAGGAATGTCTGCTCGGCCAAATTTTTACATCTCCTGTGCTGCTGAAGGAGCAACCTCTGATCAGGGTCAGTATAAACTACCCTGTCCACATCATTTAGCATGGTCTAATGAAGGCTGTCATGTTCTTTAGTGACATTAAGGAAAACTCTAAGTCCAAGCTTTAATGCATAATATAGCTGGCTTGAACCTAGGATTGCTTTTAAGCCATCCCAGAGGCACCACCTGTAAGTGACTGTCCGTGTGTGGGCAGGTGTGCTTCATGTGTAGTTGCAATGGTGACACTCATGTGTTGAGATGAAATGCTCTGGGCTGGGTCAAGTTGCTGAGTTTTTTCTAGGCATTGGGTGGGAGAACACACTCACAGGGTATGTGGGAAATAACCTTTGCTTTGTGGCTGGAGAGGTGGTCAGTTTGGAGAAAGGGAAGGAAAAGGGTGGTCATGGAGGCTGGAGTAGGAGGAGGAAGGAAAGTTGCCACCTTCTGCTCTGCTGGGACACAGTGATGCTGATGGCAGGCTGCACGCCTGGGACCTTCTCTTTATGAGAGCAGGTACCTCATACAGGGTCAGCTGGCACTGCCCACTCATCTCTGTGTCCACCCTGGGTTGTGTGCTCTCTTCTTTGTCTGCTCTACAATGGTTTACAGCTGAGCAATGATGAAAAGGAGAAGCTGCAGAACCTTGTTCACCCTCTTCTCAGTCTCAGCAGGAAGTTTACATTCATACAAGACTTGGAGAATCTTGAAACTGTTCCAAACCACCAGAATAAAGTCATAATGCTACAGCTTGGCATAATGTTGAAGAGGACTCCCCCAGGGCACACTGTGAGGAAGTAGGAAGTAGGGTTGAAGCAGGGGGGTCAGCCAGGCCTTGTAGATGTTTATTCTAGATGGTTACATGCCCCTGCCTGGCTTGTCCATAGATTGAGAAGGTGAAATGTCAGCACTGCTGTCCTGGTAGGGGTTGTACAGTGCTGAGCTGCTCCTGGTGGGCTCCTTTGGCTTCCTATGTGGCAGCTCCTGCTGGCTGCCACTTGTTAGGACCCAGGGAGGAGTGTGACTTTGGGGATGCCTTCGTGGTCCAGAGGGTCTGGGGAAAGGAGCTGCTTAGCTGATGATGGTGGGGTGGGGAAATCACCAATTCCTCCCACTGGGCTGTGTCAGTGGGGCTGTTCACAAGGACAGAAAAGGACGGTGATACTTATCCCACATCCCTAGGAGTGGTGCTGGTTGAAAGTCCACCACAGCTTTCCAACCTGCTGCAGAGTCATCATCCTTGCTTTAAGTGATTGGAATATGCTTCTTAGGAATTGAATGTTTGCCTGAAAGCTACGGTGAGCTTCTGGCTCCATCCTGGTATCCCAGCACATGCAGAGCCTCTCCCCCCACACCTAGCACTGGGATTTCTCACTCTGTAATGTTGCAGAGATGTGCTCTTTTTGTAAGTAGATGTCTTCATTGGTCAAATTACATTCACAGCTTTCTGCATTCAGTATTTGGGATGTAATTTGCTTCACAAATCTCAGTTTGATTCTGGAGGTGATATCCAACGTGAGATGCTAAAAACTCTGAAAGAAAGTCTTTGAAGATAATTACAGCTACCTTACCACAAAGAAGCTCTGAGGGTTATAAGGAAAAAACCCAAACAAATCCCTATTAATGCAGAGTTAAGATGACCCAGTTGTAGCAGGGACCTTTCCAAATGGAAAATTCAAATCCAGGAAATACAGAATCAACGTACATGTCAATAAAACATTAACTCTGGCCCCCTGGAGCTGGTGCTGCTCACTGGGAATTATCTGCAACCACTCCAGCTGCAGTCACTGCATTAGCTGGAGCTGTATTGAACGGTGGGAGGATTAGCTGGAGTTTGGCAGAGCTTGGAGGATAAAAGGAAAAAAAAATTCAGGGTGGGTGAGAAGAGAAGCTGAATGCACATACCTGTGTGTATGCATGTGGGGGAACTTCAGAATTTCACTTCGGCACTGAGATGCAGTAAGGAGACATACCTAAAATTGGTTTTTTTTATGGTAGAAAGGCATAAGATAACACTGACTTACACGTTTAGTGCTGTGTGAGGTGCTGCTGTAGGCTGTGTGTCTGGGTTAGACGTGTGCAGCTTCCCTCTGGCACAGCACACCTGCAGTGCAGTTAGCTGTGGCTCAAGGAAGGGCTTGGATGTTGTCTCATTGTGGTCATCAGTGGTTGTCCTCCTCTCCATGCCTCTCCAAAGTGTGCTGTTGGGGAACTGAGGTCAGGAAACAGTTGTGCAACTGAATTTTCATATTTTCAAAGGATTGCTTACCCAGACTGATACATTTTACTGGGCGCCCCGGGGTTTCTGATAGCAAAGATATTTTTCAGTGAATTTCCTAGGTTTATTTAATAGTAATAGAAATGGGTTTTTTAAAATAATTTTGTTGTTGTTGTTGTTGAAAATAGTGGTGACTTAAGCAGTTGAAATTAGCATATAGGTTTTTGCTTGATTATATATCACTAAAAAGGAAATAGGGTGTCTTATGGTTGCATTTCTTTTTATGTAACAAAATCAATTTTTTTACTGTATAATGGAAATTATAGTAAAGTTTTGAAATGTCTGTGGGCTAGCAGAACAGGAAAGGAATTCAAAATTGTGGTCTGTCTAAGTCTTCAGCATTTTCTCTTGTGGGGGATGCAGCAGCAGGCTGATACATCTCCATCCTGCCTCCCTGCATTTCAGGCAAGGTGTAGTCTGAGTCGGCAGAGGTTTCAGACCTCTTTGAAGAATCAACCTTCTAACAGGAAAGATTTCCTGGCCTGTATGTGAGCCAAACTGGCCCTCTGATATGTCAGATGCACCTGAACATCTTCCCTTATCCCTGGTTTCTGGCAAACCCCGCAATATAAAGAAAACATTGCAATGAAGTGATAACATTATTTCAAGAAGGAGCTAAAAAAAGCCCCTGGGAGAGAAGGGATTTATTAACAAGTCATGGGACTTCAGTATGCCTCAGGCAACATTTTCAAACTGTTGCTCTCCCAAATCAGTCGCTATAATTATACTACTTCCCAAACAGAAAAGGACAACATGGGAAATTCATCTAATGTAATATCATAGGTCTGAGCCTAGAAGCAGAACAAAATGGGTTATTGTAACATAATAGTAAAATAGATGTGACTGCAGAATAGCGGGTCAAAGCAAACCTTCAGATGAGTAATTATTTCTTACTATCCTACTTGTTCTATTTCATCCTTAGGTATTTAATTACACAGTTTTCCTTTTCTCCTGTCCTAACATGCACCACCAGGCAATTTTTTTTTCTTTGAGCCTTGGAAACAGTACTACTTGAGCGCTTTATTGGAGCTGCTCTCTTAAAAATAAAACTTTGAACAATCTGAGCAGTGGTAGGAGCAGATTTTGTAATTGTGACTCTGGAAGATATAAGATGGATGAGGGTGTCCTTGTGCTGGGTGCTGTACCTTTTGTGTTAAGGCAGGAAATAAAAAGCAGTAGAGCTCTCAAGAAAACCACTATGTTCTGTGCAACTTGCAGCCCTTGTTTGGAGTTAATTCCATCCTTTGAAATGGGTTAGGTGCAAGTTCAAACAGGATGCTGCCTCAACAGTGTCTCTATCTGGGGATGAGAGACTAACTTCTTTGCTAGGATGTTCACTGGCTAAATGTAGTAAATGATGCCTCTGTGTTACTAGGCCTGGAAAAATAGAACTCAAGTGTTTTCTTAAAAAAAACCCCAAAACCCCTGCCCGCTTAGGTACTTACAATGTTCCTGTCATTTTAGTCTTCAAACGCCTACTATGCTAACATCTCAGCTGATAGCACAATGAAAAGTAAATCTCTCTCAAGCATTTTCCTCCCTCTGAGTAACAGCTAATCTAATAATAGTTTGACTCCTACCACCACAATAGCTCTCTCTATAAAATGTGTAGAGGGAGGAGGCTAAAGATTTCATCTCCTCCCTGGTGATCCCAAACTCCTTGGAAGTAGTGCAAGAGTGCTGAACTTGGGCCCTGAACTGCTTATGTATCACCCTAAAGATGTTTTAGAGGTTTAAATGTTTCTCAGATTTGACTATAAAAAAATCCAGCAAGCCCAAGCAACCAGCCCTCTACAGTAATACAAGTCCCTTTCCCTTTTTGTTATTTTTTTCCCTCTTGTGTTAATATTTCCCTTGTTAGTGTTTCTGCATGAGATCTATTTATTCATTTATTTTGTGCTTTTACATCAGCCCTAAATGGTCTTCCTATTGGCACAGGAAGCTGGCAGCAGCCAGTCTGCAGCCTTTGGATAGTCAACTAATTAAGGGAAAAGCAGGTGTGGATGGATCTATTGAATCTATAAATAAGTGCCAAAAATTTAAGTTATTGGTCTGTGAGTGTTAACAGGTGGAGCACAGTTTTTATACCTTCAACGGAGAGAAAAAGAAGAGGTAGAGGAAATGATTTCTTCCCCCATGATTTAAAAGCTCTTCAGTAATAAAATATGTCTGTTCTCAAAAAAAACCCCAAAAAACAAAAAACCAAACGAAAAAAGGTCCTTGTCTTGTACCTATTTAGTCTTGAAGACAAATAAAGGCAGTGTAGGGGTTCTTATTTTCATTGACCTGGACTCGGTGATGAAATGGGTGGTCTGCAAAGAAATAATTCATATTCTCAGGCTGACACTCAGAAACATAACTCACAAATGACTACAGATGTTAGTGCCTATTGTTTCTTTGCAGTTCTGTTTATAAATAAAACTTTCTCTGCCTTCAGTCAAATGCTCAAAATGTTCTAATCTGCAAAAAGCCTCTTCCCTCAGTACTAAAGAAAAATATGATCTATTGAGCAAAGTATTATGCAAGGGATTTTGTGTCTAAGAATATATTCTCTCCTCACATTGATTTATCCTCCTCCCCAATTTCTGTACTGGCTTTCTTCCTTTGTGCTTGATTTAGTAATTTATTCAAACACTTCTAACCAGGGGGCGTTTTTCACCAGGGTGCAGTGGCAAGAGACCACAAAAGCATTTCACAACATGCACAAAATACATTAAACCACTTTCAGGGTAGTATAATGTGATAGGATAATGTTAGAATAAAAACATGTAAACCAACCACCTACTAACTCGACTGGTTTCATTAATTTTGATCTGACTGATATAAAAGTCTTCTTCATGGATATGTATTAATCTTTTATGGGCTGGGTATAAATTTAAATGCAAGCAATAAGTGAATGCTTATACTAAAGCTTGCATGTGTTAATCTGGGGAAAGCAAGGTGGGAGAAAAACCCAACAGTTAAAACATATGCATTGATTATATTTTAAAAAACTCTGGGAACATCTAACCAAGCTAACAGGTGTTGATTTGGAGAATTAAGAAAGGGGACTTGTGCTCTGAGGCTTTTGGGTGGCACTGATGGTTTTAGGGACTTTAATTTCTGAATGTGTGTTTGGAAATCAGAACGGGACATTTGCCTTTCCCCTTCTTTTCTGCCTCTTAAATGCTTGGAGATGGGGAGGGTTTTTGAGGTTAGATGGTCACTATGGATCATCTTTAAGTGTCAAGTCTGCTTCTCAGGGCACTCAGTCTTGTGCACATGTGACCTCTCCCTGCTAAGCTATAGGATGCTCTGGCTTGGAAAGGGGGATGTTTATAACTTGTTTATTGCCCCTGGTTCCTCTTTGTATGGTTAATGAGATATTCACCAGAGCAGGGATTGGGACAGAGTAACCAGCCTTCCCAGCTAAGTGTACTAATTAGTCTCTCTTTCTCTCTCTCTTAATGAATTCATACATATTCATTGAGAAACAGAACAGCTCCAATAGGAGAGAATCAAGGAAAAACTGAATACCCTGCAGCCTACCTGATGGTTATAACTTACTCCTGATGGTTACAGAGCATGGCTTAATTTCTTTGAAATAGGTGGAGGGAAGAAAAATGCTTCATAGCCTCTAGAGTGAATACTCTGACCACTAGACAATTGCAGGCAAGAGTCTGGTCTCCTTTTGCAGCACATGTGTGTGTTCATCCTTGCTTCTGATTTTTCACTGCCAGTGCCTTCAATACAAACATTCCTCAAACTGGATCTGAAGAAAAGGTTTGGCTTGCACTTGTTTTCTGGGCAAAATAAATCTTAATTTTAAAAGCTGATCTAGAACAGTTAAATATTTCCCATCCTTACACTGCCCCAGAAGTATTGCTTTGGTTTGATAAAGGTACAAGGTAAAATGACATTACTGATGTCATTTTACTGAAGTGCTTTTTAAAGCACTCAAACCCTACCCTGCTTTTGTATTTAATCCTCAGGAACACTTATGTCTTGCCACGCAAAAAAAAATTGTCACTAGAACAGAAATTAATAAAAAAGACTTGAAGACAGGTGAGTAAGCATAGACAGAGAGTACTGACAAAATCCATCCTGCTGATGTAAAGCTGGCTGTGAAATGGATGCTAAAAATAAACCTCAATTCTAAAAGTCAGTTCTGACAGACCTGGGTCCTGTTTCTCTCTGTAACATAATTTGCCACAATCTGTGGGCTGATGTTGCAGTAAATTACGTTCGTGATACTTACTGTTAATGAGTCACTGAATAAATACATCTGTATAAATTAGCCCACAATTTGCCTGTTGCAAAAATAAACAGTTTTGATTTCCTGTGTGAACAGCATGGCAAGCATTGTGCACATGTAGTTTTACTAAACACGGAAGATGTTAAACTGTGAGAAGAGAAAGTGTTCAAGACCAGGTACTTCGGTGGCATCTGGTGGGATGCAGAGATTCAACCCTACTCTGCATCTCACTGAGTTGGTGTGGGGATGTGTGGGGCAGGAGTGATCAACATACAGATGTGGAGAATCAAGACTCTGAGGTCTTTAGAGCTATCATCTTGTTTTAAACTGGGTGTCCTCTGTGTCAGCATGTATGAGAACAGCAGCAATAAATCATGTACCCAACAGCAGTGTTCAAGATGTTGTGTTTTAGTAGCGTGGCGGCTTGAGCCTCATTGTACTAGATCCTGTGTAAGACCGAAGTAGGAAATGTTCCACTCTCAAAGTATTTTACAGTTCAAGTCTGAGAAGATGTAATAATTTTTGGAAGGAAGACAACAAAACCAGTGATGAGGACTTGGGTTTATATAGGTCAGATATTTGCACGGTCACAGTAGACGTTCCTACGCTTCTTGTGTGTGTTTTTTTATCTCCAAGTATGGTAGTCCAAGTGTTTACAAGTTACCAAGTCTGGAAAAACTTGGCTACCTGGTTTTTTTCTGTGACAACCTCCCCCTTCTGCCTCCCATACAATGACTTCAGCTGAGGAAATGTGGAAACAGAACTTAGTTTAATTCTCAGTCGTTGTGAGCTGAGTAGTGGGTTTAGCTGTGGAGTTGTGCTGCAATACAGAGAATAATCATATCATGTCAGTCTCCCTGAAATGGCTGTCTGTATTAAGCTCTGGGTCATTTCCCAGGGTTGCAAGGAGCTGCCTCTCTGCTGGCACTAGGCATGTGACCTTAGTGAAATGTCTCCTTCAGTATCTACAGGCTGTGATGTGTCACACTGATACACATTTCTACCTTAACACTCACTCAACAGCAGCTCCCTGATGTGACAGTGTTTTTCTAATTCACAGATATCCAGGCAGATGGATGCCTGTGTAATGTTATGTCTCTTTGCCTAGCTGGTCTGATAAAATGGATATCCTCACACAAAGTCATTAAGCGAGTGGCTTATGATAGCATGCAGGTATAGGAACTTCAGTGCTTACTCCACCCCTGTCCTGTTGCAGACATTTCTTCTGACCATCTTGACTGACCATATTGTCAATGAAATAGATCTGAAGAATACTTATCAATTTGTAGGGTCATTTTGATGGCTTTTTTGGGTTGGAGATGCCTTCAAAAGCACTTGGTAAACCTTTGTCTGGTTGATGCTACTCTGTATGGGTGGCATTTTCTAGGCAAAGAGATGTGAGCTTTTTATGCAGCTGACTTCTATCTCTCCTGCCATCAGGCATGGTCCTTACTTGTTGGCACACAATGCTGTGCTTCCTCATCATCTTTATGTCTCAGAATGCTGCATGCAGGTGATCAGGCTGGAATTTTCTGGCTGGCTACAAGCCCAGGGAACACATGGACACTGCTAGAGGATGGACTTGTCAGGATCCACCAGAACCAACCAGCAACTGTACACACAAAGCTCACTTCTTTGTGAGTGCCTTGTGTGCTGTGGGGGGAAAAAGCTGAGACATGTATGGAAAGTACAGGATGAATTAATGAGCCAGCTATGCAGTGGGAAACCCTAATCTGACCAGGAGGAAACAGGGAGAGCAGGGCTATTTAAGCTTAACCTTTTAACAATGAGATGAGACTTTCTCTGGAAGTCTATTGTATACTGAAACAAAAATTATGAAGTTATTTATTGTACACATGTGAGTGCATATATGCACACCTGTGCATTCACACACACACACACACACACACGTGTATATATATATGTGTGTGTGTGTGTGTTTGTATACCTGCACATGATCTATACATACCTGACTCAAGTCAATTTGATTCTGCAAAATAGTGAGCAAGATTGTTCTGGATGGGAAATTTGTAAACTCTTTCATAGTGCTGAATAGGTATTTGCAGAGGTTATCATTTGCCCAGCAAGGTTAATGTCTCCAGGCTCCTGCTCTGGTCAAGGGGAGGGCAGAAACTCCTCCTACGTGCTAAAGCAGCAAAGATAGAATTTTTTCTTCTGGTAATTTTCTTGTGGGAGAGCTTTTCCCTTGACAGAGACGGTCTTTTTGGTAAGACTGAATAAATGCCCATCACAGGGAGATGTGAACTAGGAGAGGCCACTTTTTTCTGGTTTTGAGAGAAGTGTCTTTAAAGTTAAGCTCCTACCTCAGTGCTGAAAACAGACTCGTGGCTTTTAGTCAGAAAGGAGGACTCCTGGCTTAGCCCCCAGCTGCCAGCAGCAGGACCTGGAGGGGCTGCCCCACTTGCTGCAGGGCAATCTGGGGGCCTGAGGCTGCACTCGCTTCCCCCTCGATACGCTCCAAGCCTTGGCTCCATTTCACAGCTCTTCATGGAAATGACTCCGTGTTCTGGGAGGGACTCAGCCTCTTCTCAAATGATAATGCAATCCAGACATGAATTGGCAGAAATGTCATGAGACTTCTTATTCTTGTGTATTTCCAGTGCGAATGCTCTCAAAATATCCTGGGAAGGCAGCCTTGGCATTTTTTCTGATGAACTGACACTGACCTGACAGCTTATTGTGGTTTCTTCCCCCAAAGACAGTTATATGGAAAAGAAACTGAAGAATCCCTTTCTCATCCCTAGTTTGTTTTCCAGCTGTATTTATATTAAAAACTATCATTTTTCTACACCGTATTTTAATAATTGCTGCTCTATCAAAACACAGTTGAACTCCACCTTTAAGCATATGCCAACATTGATTTAGAACATACCAATGTTTGAATCATGTGTAACATGCATTTTAGGAGGCTTAGAGCACCAGGTAGAAGAGGGTAAACAAGAATTTAATATCCTCCTCTGAGCACAAATTCAGAGGGGTAACTTCCTCTCTCAATATGTGGGCAGCTTAGGATGACTTATCTCCTTCAGTGTTGGCACCTAAATTTACTGCCTAGAGTTGGGCAGAGTGAATAGCTGCTGGTTATTACGCTTGTGTCTTGAGATGACAGGATCCCTCTTTCTCTGCTTCCCTGTTTCCTCAGGTCATAGACAGCGATTCCTGTCATATCCCGAATGATGGAGGTAGAAAAAGTGTTTCACAGACTTTTTCCAATATTGTTTTCATATGTGAAGGGGCTACTGATGTGGTACAAGAACAGTCACTGGGAAAAAGTCTGAGGATGGACTGGGGTCAAGCACTGTTTTCGGAATCCTCTAACAGCTGGGAAACATGATTGCCTGATTTAGTGACCTCTGATGTTGTACAGTGATAGGGAAGGACCTTAGTAGAGACCTTGGCCCCCTCTGTGTGTAGTCTGCCCATTTTAGGGGAAGTTAGGCTGATTTTGAATTCTCTGCCTAATCTAGACAAACCTTCCTAAGAAAGAGATCCTCGACTGTCAAAACTAAGTAGGTGATTCAGGAAAGAAAATTACATTTCTTCATGTGTCTGTCCAACATATTTATGAATGGGTACGACAAAGTAGGAGTGAGCAATTTAGCTGAAGTGTAACAGGAGAGCTGTAGTGGAGTTAAGAACAAACACTGATCTTCAGCCCCATGGAGCTGACCTTCCTGTGGGCTGTTTTCAATCCCCAAACTAGAATGGGAGCATTTCATATCATATAAATGCATAATTTTTCATAGGATGGAAGATATGAGGCACTGGAGTGCTGGATCTGCTCGGGTTTTTTCTAGCTGTTTTTTGTTGGGGAGATGAGTTTGCTCCCTGTCTCCTCTGGCCTTCCCTGGCATTTCAGCAGGGCCAGGCACCTCTGTGGTTCCCAAATGTTGATCTCTAGTCATCAACCACTGAGATGTCAGAGAAGATGGGATTGGTGCTCATAGTGGAGCTTGGGAAGAAGCTTTCTGCATGTTTCTAGCTCTCCCAAACACTTCTCAATGGCAGAGATGTGTCACCTATGGACAACTGAGCTGCTTCTTCCATGGATGAAAACCTGGGAGAGAAGCTGGTGATCCTCTCATCAAGCTGGTTTTGGGCTAGCAGCAGGGCTGAGCTAATAGTTTGCATTCACCTGATACAAAGTCAAATGTGTCATCCAGCTAAGCACATAATTTTTAAAACAAACTCAACTTAGATATGTTGGTAACACCTGGCAACCTGCATGGTTGTTCACAGAGAATTGAACTGCTGCACACTTGTTAGAAAGGCAGAAAACACAGTCAGTACCAAAGCTGCAAAAGCACTGGTAAAACATCATGGCATGACAGGGACATCACAAATCTAGACTACAGAAGAGTTTGAAATACAGTGTGTAGAAATATTTACAGACCATGGAGATTAAGAAATATTGCTGACATGGTTGGGGGAATCAATACATGAGGGTAATTATGAAATGCCACTGCCTTCTGAGGCAAAAAATATAGGTCCCTATCCTACCCTAAGAGTACTTATTGTGGGCCTTTACAACGTTTTGCTGAAAGCAATATAAAGTTCAAGGCATTTCTGTTCCTCAGCTGAGTTATCTAACTGGAGGCAGTATTAGCCTATAGAAATGTGTCCCTTTCTTCTAGCTCTTTTAAGGAAAATAAAAAAAAATCCTGGATAGCAGGATTAATGAAGTGATAAATGATAGGAAAAAGGAATATTTAAAATGCATAAAAATTAAAAATTGTAAAAAAGAGATCCTCAAATTTTCATGTAGCTACAAGTTTGGTTCTGGGAATGTAGGGATCAAACTGAAGTATGTAATTTAGGATTTCTTTTTTCTATTGGATTTCTATAGGTGTGATTTAGTTTTTCTTGTGCTAAACCAGTAGGGAGGATAATGCCCCTGACAGTGTTTCAATATAGCTTCTGTTCATAGTTGCCAAGTGAATTTTAATTTTTTTTCTTTCTTATTAGTGGGGTGTGAATTATTATGTGGCCTGTCAAATATGTTGGAAATTTGACTATTTAACTCTTGTGAAGGAGAAGGCAACTCATCCCTGCAGTAAAGCTATGAGCAGGATGGAGCTGGAGGCAGATTGGCCTCCTCTGCTTTAAATGCTAAAATTCACCTGAGCTGCAATGACATAATCTGTGGTTGCTGCCTGGTTATGTGCAGTCTGCAGAGAACAGAATCCATGGAAGCCATCTCAGACAGCTGAGAATGCAATGAACAGCAGAGCTATTCCTCTGGCCCTTGATTCATCTGTGACAGCCCAGTAAAAGCTGCAGTAAGGTCACCTACCAGCTAGTGCTTTGATGCTGCCCAGGCAAGATGGCACTGCTAGACTGATGGTGCCTCAGCAGAGAGTTCTGAAGAATTCCAGAGTGGAAAAAACAAAGCTGTTATGTGGACAGCCTTAGAAGAGAAGGGGTGAGTAGCAGGCATGTGTTGCACTAGGTCTCTTTAGATGCTAGTTGGATGAAGAGAAGTTACAGCAGAACCCGAGGGTTTGGAAGCAACCAAGGAGGAAGAGCCAAAAAATCTGGAGGCAGCAGAAGCTGAGTTTCTGCTAGCACCGGAGACCAGTCGACCCAGCCCAAGCATATTGTTACTGTTTTATTAAAAGGGTTGATTTGGAGAATGTTGTGTTTGCAATTCAGCATCATGCCTCGGAGCCTTGATTTCAAGCCTTTATTTATATGCTTAATTGTTGCTATGGAAATTCAATATTTAAAGAGGTAATTATTGCTGATCTTGTTGCATGTGTCCATTTCTGATGTCCAGCTGTTAGCTCTTTAGCTCCAGTCTAGCAGATTAATTACTACTATTGATTACTTTGAGCTTCTCTCTTCACACCTGCAGTCTGTGTAATTAGCCGGTGGCCTCCTCTGAAAATTAGGAGCAGTTTCATTTTGGCACCTTGCCATTTCTCAGCCATGTGCCTTATACTGATGAACAAAAGCAAAGCTATTATAAATAGAGATATCTGGGCAATGAACTCTTTGTATTTTTGAACTATCTGTGGAGAACTCAAATTACTGTATGTTAGCAAATATTGCACCTCATTGGAAGACCCCTGATAGTAAAAGAATAAATAAATTCCAAAGAACTGGTATTTATTTTGTCTGCCCACTAGTCAGTAAATGCTGTTCTGGATATTTGAAGTTTATTGTCCACAGTGCTTTCTTTCACTAAGTGGGACCCAGCTCTCTGAGTGCAATTATTTCTCCTTTAAACCTGCTTTCCTGAAGTGGAGTTTTCCTTTGTCTGCTGTGTGTGAGAGATTTCCATTGTTCTTACTGGATGCTACCAGGGCACATCAGAGGAACTTTTAAGTAGAAGTGCAGGAATCGTATGAGTGTACCCAAAAGGCCCTCTTCCATCCTATCTCTTCCCAAGCACTGTGTTTGTCTGTTTTTCAGTGCCCACTCAAGGCTCTACTTGGAAAGAAAAATCTGTGCCACATTCCCCTCTCTGCACATCACAAAGGCAAAGACTAAGTGTTCAAAGGCTCTATTTTAAGAAACAAAATATAATTCTTCTGCCACCGGGGTCATGGCTTTCTCCTCTCAAAAAAAAGAAGCCTTTTCTTTACATTTGCTGGGTTGCTAAGCACAGGTCATGCCAACAATGTGTGATTTTGACATAAGTAGTGTGCTGGGTGGAAATGAGAGTGTGGGGACAACTCTGTCTTTGCTCTCCCTGGGTGAGCATCCAGTCTAGATTTATAGCAGACCAATGGCAGCCCAAAAGCACAATACAAGTGGCCTGTGAACTGAAGTGTGCTGAAATCCAGTGTTCGGGAACTAAGTTTAGTATTAATACTGCATGACTGGATGCTGTCCACATATTAGCAGTTTAACGTGCCACGGTTCAGGGTTGTGGGTCTCCAGAGCCAAGGCAGCAGTGAAGGCCCTCTTTGCTTCATGGGTCAAACACCACCCTGAAAGTCGTAGTGAAGTTCGGGAGAAGGGAAGAGACTCATCCCCTTGCTGGTTGGATAAAGTAGTTGCTGTAGACTGTTTGGTACAGTGCTGGCCTCCAGACCAGAAGGTCCCCAGCTGGAATCTCATCACCGCCACTGTTTCTAGATTAAATTCTAAATTGTGTACTGTCATTTGGAGGCCTTCTGTGCAGGGTCTCACTGAGTCACCAGTTATTAGGAATGCCTCCTATTATCGCAGCCCTAAAAGCTATTTGAACAGAAGCCTAATGTGACTGTGATTTCCAAGGACCATTTGCTGTTATTGCAGCTCTGCTTTGCTGTGAGTGAGAAACAAACCAAAGTTGCTTTCAGATCACATGAAAGGGAGGGACAGGGAACCAGTGGAGCTGGAGTGACATTCAAGCTGCCAACAAATGTAAATTCACCAAAAATAAACAATCTTTTTATTAACTAAAGCAGGGCCATTTCTAATGCAAGAAAACAATCAGGTTGCTTTTCTTCAAGCAGGCATATTTTGAAATTCTTCTTGCTTTTCCAAGCAGCTGAAAAATCAGCTGCTGAAGGAGTATGCAGAACCTATGCACTACCACACCCCATGGGCCAGAAGGACCTTCTCCTCTGCAGAGGAGGAGGACATAGCAGAAAGGCAAACGTCTGCTCTGTGGGAGAGGAAGGCAGTAACTTGTGTGCACAGAATGGGAAACTGCAAATGCAAATACTATTCAAAAGACACATAGATGCACGTCAGAAATCTATATAATATGGGAGAGTTTGGAGTCTGAACAATACCGTTTATGGGCTGGATTTCAGAGCAGTCCTGATTCTATTTTATTGCTGACTCTTTCTAAGACTTCTTAGTCCTAAATCACCTCCATAAAATGAAAGTGGAATATTGCCCGAAAGAGGGACGATTAAGGTACCAGGAAAATAGGTCTTTCATAAAGAATTTTTTAGAAGTTCTGTTGTATCTACAGCTAAACGTGCTGTGAACAGCTTGCTCCCGTTTAGGAGGACTGATGTGAAATGGCATTGGTCCATTAGAACTAGTGGTGCTGGGTTTGATGCTGGTTGAATATTTGGACATATATTTGTATTAGTCCTGTATTATACAGTTGTATACACAATTTAGCCCTGCCATTTCCTTAGCTTAGTGCTGGGGTGTTTGGCAAGGATGAGGGGCTACATCAAAGAGTCTATTTTGAGCATGAGCTGCCAGACATCGTCTTGGTATCAGATGGACTGCAGCCAGCCATGCTCACAGAAGGACAGACGTCTGGCGAGGGAGAAGACAACTGAAAGCTGGGGCCATTAGAAGAAGGCAGTGGTGCTGCCAGCTATATTCCCTGTCCCAGCAGGACATATTCCATTTAAGATGCTTCTGTGTTGCCTCTAGCAAACAGATCAGTAAATGCGGAAGGAAAGACAGAAGGCTAATAGAGACGTGGTCAAAAGAAGAAAGAGCAAAAGTGGTTTTGCATCCGTTTTATGCATCCATATGCTCAGAGAGCTAGCTTACTGTACTTGAAAATCTTTAAAACTTAGGACAGAAGTTTCAATGATTTCAAAGTGGCAAAAATCTCAACTGCAGCAGCAGACGTCACAGTTTCTGGACAGCCTGAGATGCAAAAAGGATATTCCTACCATGACTGTCCCCTGGAATCTAAAAGCAGCAACTGATCCAGTTTTGCTGAAAACTGTCAGCCTGGAAAAAGTCAGGCCTGAATGTCCATTGGAGTCACCTCAGCACCAGCAGCCTTTGTTACATGTTTTAAACCACCTACAGGCATTACTTTTTCCTAATGGAGACTGAGCCTAGGACAGCTTGCTCATACCCACACACAGAATTCAATCTGAGGTGATTGCCCCCATATCTATGATGTGGCAGGCTCACCAAACTTACAGTCTGTGTCAGGGCCAGCTTGTTGAACCAAAGTGGTGGCAAGATGGAAGATTTCTAGAGTGGCTGCTTTGCCTCTGAAGAAAGGCAAGGCTACTGCTGATACCTCTCAGGGGCTGCTGGTAAATAAAGAAGTGTTCTATCTACAGGGTGTGACTAAAACTGCCATTAAGGGTCTGCTGAACTAAAGGACTAAATGTTTGATTGAAGTGTCTCCCACACCCAGAAGTTCTTACAGTAAGTTTGCTCAGCAAACCATTCATAGGCACCTACTGGCATTATCAAAAACTTCTGAGTGCCCAATTCAGAAGGATCTGAACATGGGTGCTTTTGGAGACTGCTGCCTGTATCATTCTGCTCCCTGAATCTTTAGGTGTTTAAGCAGTAATGTGTTGCTGTGCTTAAGAGAGTGTTAAAGATTTGACTTGAGCAGCCTATAACTTAAGACCCTTTACGAGAGGTCTCATAATTTAATTTCTTATCATTGCTGCAGCTACTTTCCTCCTTTTACTAGATTGCGAGGTACAGACTCTGCCATCACACACTTCTGTGGCTCTCAGCACAGCTGGCTGAGACTGTAAGTCCTCCCAAGATGCAAACAGTAAAGAAGAATAAGAGCATGAGGTGGGTATGTAGTGACAGAAGTGAGATGCTCACAGCTGGCAAGTTGTGTGTCACTGGTTTGTAGATTTGAAATGCCATTTATATCCTGACTGCTCGTCTCAATGCACTGACTTTGTTCGTGTGCCAGGTGTTGCGTTTGGCCTTTGGCATCAGCCTGTGCAACCATCGTGAACTTCATCTGAAGCTGTGCTGAAGCACTGTGCTGCATTGCCTTTTCCTTCCCAGAATTTGAATTGCAATGTGTGTGATCCTTCCACTTAATCCCACACCATAGTTGTACTTTGTCTTTTGTCATCTTGGGGTTTTCCTTTAGACTGGTACAACTGGGAGCTGCTTTTGAGCCCTGATGGTTTGGGGTTTGTTTTCACCAGTCCCATGAAAATCTTTTGCTCTTGCTGGAGAACATGTCTGGGAGCACAGAGCGGTAGGATAAGCTTCAAGCCCTGATCTGCATGTGAGGGGCTTGTTAAATCCTGTTTCTTTGGGACATCAGCTCAGGAAACCCTTCCAGCTTGCTGCCTATAGGAGCAGCCTGATGGAGCCGATAGCACACTCGGCGTCGGGCTGCTCCTGCAGCGCTCCATCTGCCTGGCTTAGCTGGAGCATTTATTGTCCAAAGCCCTCCTGACAGGAAGCATTCTGGCTGTAGTGAAGTATACACAGAGATTATTATGGTATTTGTTCCCAAAATGTCTCCCAAACCCACAGTACCAGCTTCTGTGTCCTAATTGTCCTGCATCTGTTTCCAGCCTTGGAATATTACCGCTTAGGTGGAGGGGCTGATGTAACCACACTGTCTCTTGGTATCCATTGTGGCATCTATGTTGCTCATGAGCTAAGGAAGTAACACCGTGCTACAAGGATCCAGCGGAAGCTGGGACAATCTAGGTTTATAAATATGACTAGATGTCTTCAGGAGCCATTTGAAATCCTTGATAAAAACCCCTATTCTTGAGAGTAATTATTTTATGGCTTACATTTTTATTTCTCTGTGAATGTCAGTACATGTACATGCATATAGGTATGTGTTTGTGCATGACATATATGAGCTATTTTTGTCCCTACATAGAGAAGACATGGGTTGGTGTGTATTTTCATGCGCCTGTGTGTCCCATCCACAGCATCAGCTCTCACCCTAATGAGCTGAAGCTACATTAGCAATATCCCAGGCAGATAAATTGACTTTAAACCTTGGTTTGATGATCCTACTAAGACATTCAATTAATTCTGTTTTGCTACAAGCTAATTTATGACTTTGTGTTTATTCCAAAAAAATGTTGAATGTACAAATCAGTAGCAGACAAGGTAATGAATTATTCTACCTTCCTTCATGCTCTTGTCTTCACACTTCACTACTATAAGAATGGAAGAGGAAATTTGAAAGAAATGTCTTTTGATATATGAAATGTGGATATTTTCTCATACTGAGCTGTATCTAACTGGTGTAAACACATAATCAAGCCCTCTAGGAGATGCTAATTAGTGCAGTAAATGTTAGTTTATTAATTGCCATTACATTTCTCTTTGTTTCACCAGTGAATGTGCCTTTTCAGGAGAACAGATTTGATATGGTGTGTCTGTAGAATTTGTTTGTGTTCATGGCAAATGAAGACAAGTAGCCTAGCAAAGCTGTGATGAATTAACAACATTCCGTGCGATCAACGTTTCTGTAACAAAGTCCACAAAGTGCCCGGGCTTCTGTATGATCTGAGAAGAAAAACAAAACAAAACAAAAAACCCCGGAGGATTTGATAACAATTTTCTGCTCCATCTCTCTACTTGGTGTGTTTTTAATGAGCCCTCCAAAAGCACAGGTAGTAAAACTTTTTCCTTTTTGATGTGGCAGAATACACAGTCAAGACATACTGCAGGAGAGGCACTTCAAAGGCAAACAGCCAGTGAATACAATTACGTTAGGTGAGGCTGCTGGGTATAATTGAGTTCCTCCCATCCTTGGAAAGTGATAGGAGACAGTCCCTTAACAATTCCCTCTGCCTGCTCCTCCAGCTTGTCATTATAAATCAATACTTACCCTGTGATGTTCACATTTGTAAACTGTACCATTATCACATGCTACATTGCCTGTGTCAGGTACTGGGAGCCAAATAAAGGATCCAGTGAGATCCCCTTGTAGGCAGCTGCAGCATGGTGTATGGAGAGGGCAGAACTAGCAAAGCCTGGAAGACATCCCTTTGCCTCTGTGAAGGCTGCCAAAAATTGTTGGAAACACTCATGCTAGGAGGTGCTGGTGCTTCCAGGAGGCAGAAAAGGGGATGGTTGTCCTGGTTGCAGAGAGGGGGCAGGGCTAAGGTGTGGGCGTGGCAAACTTGTTCTACACTATCCGCATCATCACTAGGGGCCCTGGTTTTGGGAGGAAAAGCTGGGCATCCCATTGGAAGTGTGCCATGTGTGCCTTCCCCTCCACAGTGGGAGGGTGTTTGAGCCAGCACCTGTGTTTTTGTTCCCCACAGTGAATACCTTTTTGTGGGTAAAACACCTTCTCCCTTTGTATACTTTTGGTGTTAATATTGTTGCTGTTATCAGGCATGTCTTATTCCATTGTTTTTTGCTTTCAGTAAAATGTTATCTCAACCTATAGTCTCTGTTTTTTTCCCCCCTTTACCAGAAGAGGCAGGGGGAAGGGGACTGACTTATTTGGAGTTTAATTTCCTGCTGGTGTTAAATCATCACAGCTGTGTGTGTTGAAGCAACTTGGTGTCCCAGAAGGACCCCTGTGGAAAGCAACAATGTCTGGGTGTGGATTTAGGTCACAGCTTGACCAGGCTCTCAGGATCTACTTTTAGACTTTGTATGGAGAGAAAGTCTTTGCATGTTTTTAATTACTTGGCTTGTGATGCCAAAACATGAGAGGCAGTGTTTCCCTTCTGTGTGGAACATGAGCACTTGTTGTGTTTTCATGGATTTTGGCTAAGACAAACCAAAACCCAGATATCTTTTCATACTCCTTTCCCTGCTGAATAGGTTCTACAAAGCCTTACACTATGAAACAAAGAATATTTTTCATCCTGACAAGTGAAAAAGCTTTTTCCTGATTTTCTTCATTTATTTGCCTAGAAAAGTTTCAGTAGACCACTGAAAATCTGAGACTAGGATTCTTGTTTCATCTTTGTCTTTGAGACCAAGGTTGCTTTGCAATGTCTTTGCAATATTGAATAGCTCATGTCTCACCCTAATCCTGTTCAGGACATCTTCTATTATATTTTTATACAAATATATAAACATTAGAAACTTCTAGCTTGGACTTCTAAGAGTGTCTGTTCAAGAGGCAGAATCCTTCATGCCCCTTCTTCCCTTAGGCAGATATCTTGCCTCTGTGCTTCTGCAGAAGTCAAAGGCAGGCATGGCTGACTGTCTGTTGGGACTCTGCATGGCAACAGTGGGTGTTGCTGCTGCAGGTTTTAATTGGCATTAAGTCATTGGTTTATTTTTTGGTGATAAATAATCATAAGTAGTGTATAAATATGTAGTTCTACACTGAATTTGGAGGTTCTGTCCAAATGTTTGCATAATGAGTGCCGAAAAAGATATTGGAGCACCTTTTATTTTCCAGATTGAGAAGATTTTTAAAAAATTGTAGATTTTGTGTTCAGTGTTATACTTCAGCACAGCTTGAGCAAAATTTCCCATTTTAAGTAAGGGGGCTTTGGTTTTTTTGGACTCTAGTAGCAGAAGTGTATGGAGGATGGACCTAGCTTAGAAATTTGCTACAAATCTGTAGATAGAAACTGGCTTATCCTCCGAGACACGCTCCATATATGCAGAATCTATCTGAATAAATGAGCCCCTTACTTAACTGGGAACGTACTGTATATTCCATCTGCAGACTGAATGATTGCTCCATTTCAAGCCTCCTGACTCCCATGGAGCCATCTGGTACACGCTAGTTTGTACGAATAGGTGAGGATTCCTGCTAACACAACAGTCTTCAACTAGGCAGAGTGCTGATATTTAGCACTCTGCTTCACATCTGCGTGCAAAGCTGCAACAAAAACCCCAACATTTTCTGTGTTTAATATTTAAATGAACCTTCCTTTTTCTCCTGGAAAACCAGTTGGGACAGGAAAAATTAAAGCAATTACATCAGAAAATGAATTGAGCTATTAATATACCCAACTAAGCAGAGATTTCCATTATGTGGCATTGTGAATTTTTTTTTTTTATACCCGTTGATTACTTAGGGCTGAGTGGGGAGGAAGGTGGGAGAGGAAAAGAAATGTGTCATATAGATATTTTAATATCCCTTTGAGATAATTATCAGAAAATTAAGCTAATGGACATCATTCATGTCTGTAGGCAGCAGTGGGCTGGTCATAGGACTTACCAATAGGTATGTAAAGGTTGTACCCTTTTTGGCTACCCTACTGTGTCAGAGGTATCACCATTCTGCTCCCTGACACCATCTACCAACCCAGGAGAACAGTTGTCCTGAGGACAAGCTGTCTTCCCACTAAAGACTGAGGCAAAGAAGGTGTTAAGCATTTCTGCCTTCTCCTCATCTGCAGTTACCTAGTTCCCTCCCACATCCAGTAGAGAACAAAGGTTGGTCTTACCATTCCTTTTGCTGTTAATATATTTGTAAAAGTATATTTCATTAGCCTTTACAAAAGTTGCCAAATTAAGTTCAAACTGAGCTTTGGCTTCCCTAATTTTTTTTCCTACATACCCTAGCAACCCCCTTAAATACTTCCTGACAGACCTGACACTCCTTTCAAAGAAGATACATTCTGTTTTTATTCCTAAGTTCCTTTAAAACCTCATTGCCCATCCAGGCTGGACATTTGCCTCGTCGACTCATCTTTCAGCACACAGGGACAGTTCGTTCCTGTGCCCTCAAGATTTCTGTTTTGAAAGCACACCCACCTTTCCTGGACTCCTTTGTTTTTGAGGGCTGCTTCCCATGGAACTCTCTGAATAAGTCTCCTAAAAAGGCCAAAGCCTGCCCTCCGGAAGTCCAGTGTAAAAGTCTTACTGATGTTCCACCTCATTTCACCAAATATTGAGAACTCTATAATTTCATGATCACTGTGCCCCAAGTGGCCTTCAACCACCACATCTCCCACCAGCCCATCTCTATTTGCAAACAACAGGTCTAACATAGCCCCTCCCCTGGTGGGCTCACTCACCAGCTTGTGACAAAAAGCTGTCCACCACACACTCTAAAATCTTCCTGAACTGTCTCTTTTCTGCTGTATAAAGTTCCCAGCAGATGTCTGGTAGTTAAAGTCACCTACAAGAACAAGGGCTGGTGATCCTGAAGCATCCTCCAACTGCTTATAAGCATATAAGCATAATATAACTTATTCTTATAAGAATAAGTTGTCCATCTCTTCTTCCTGGCTGGGTGATGATAACAGACTCCCAGTAGGATGTCAGCCTTGTTGGTCTTCCCCCTAATTCTTACCCATAGCCTTTCAACTTCAACGTCACTACTTTCAATACCCATGCCATCAAAAGCCTCTCTAATGTTAAGAGCCACTCTTCCACCTCTTCCCCCTTTCCTGTCTCTTCTGAAGAGCTTGTAGCCACCCAGTGCATCACTCCACCCATGTGAGTCATCCCACCACATTTCCATGATAGCAACTACATCACAGCTCTGCTGCTGCGCCATGGCCCCAGCAATTCTTGTTTGTTACCTGTGCTACATGAATTGGTATACATGCATCTCAGCTGGACTACTGATATCATCCCTAACTCAGGCTTACCACCCTTGGGACTGCTTCCAGACAGCCCAGCTGCATCCCCATCCCTCTTCATACCTAGTTTAAAGCCCTCTCAATGAGTTCTGCCAGTTCATGAACCCCTCTGCCTTTAGCAGAGAGATTGAGCCCATCCAGTTCCAGCAGGCCAGGTGCTGAAAAAGTTGCCCCATGATCAAAGAACCCAAAATTCTGCTGATGACACCAACCCTTGAGCCACTTGTTGATAATGTGGCCTCGCCTATTCCTTTCATTGTTTTTCTCTGCCACCAAAGGGACTGAGCAGAACACTACCTGTGCTCCTGCCCTATCAACCACTTTACCCAGTGCCCTAAAGTCCCTTTTTATTGCCCTGATGCTCCTCTTTTCAATCTTGTCACTGCCAGGCTGGAGTATCAGCAATGGGTAATAATCATAGGGCTGAATCAGCCCAGGAAGTCTCTCAGTGATATCCCATACCCAGGCCCCAGGGAGGCAGCAGACCTCCCCGTGGGATGGGTCTGGTCTCTGTTTCCCTCAGAAGGGAGTCACCCACTACAATTACCCTTCTTTTCTTTTTAACATCAGAGGTGGTGATCTGTCTGACAGATGAAGTGTAACTGCAACTGGGAGGCTCACTGGGCAGATCATTTCCTTCTACGTCATCTGGCTGACCTTCTAAATCCAGGGCCTCATACCTATTCTGAAGTGGCACCTGGGCAGGCGATGCGAGTTGGGTGGAATTTTTATTATTACCTCCCCGAGCAGGGACCCATCTCCACTCCCCTTCATCCACCAGGTGTCCTCCCATTGCCTGACAGTGGGAGGCATGGGAGTCATCTGATTCCTGGTGGGAATGGATGGAAGGGCGGAACTCCACCAGTCTCTCTCTCTCTCTTTCACTTTCCCTAATACTCCTTAGTCTTTCATCCTCCTCCTTAAGCTCGGCCACCAGCAAAAGGAGATCATTCACCTGTTCACATTGCAAGCAGGCTTCTCCTTCAACATCTCCTGGTACCACTGAAAGCTCAAACACTCCTCACAGGAAGGGGTCTGGACAGACACATACATTGTTTTATTCTCTGGTACAGAGATCCACAGATATATTTGAGATACCTAATATGTAGCTGGAGAGATCTGTGTGCTCTTTGGAAATTTAAAAAGAATAGGGACATAAGATCCTACTTTCTCCCAGACACTGCTCAAGATCCTGGACGGAAGGAGGTCAAAAGGACTTTGAAGATGCCGTGTGGAAAGTGCTGCTGCCCTGGGCTGGACAGTGGTAATCCTCATGCTTCTGAAATTTGTAGGGAAGTCTCAGCACAGAAGTCTTGCTCTCCTCAGATATTTTACTGAGTGTTGGTTACTTAAGACTTTTGTTTAGTCTGGAATGACACTTGCATCAGTAGTAGACACCTGTCTGGTTTTGGTTTGACTTTATTAATTCATTTATTTCAGCAGCAAAAGTAATAATGGATCTTTCCAATGTAAGTGCCTTTTTTCAACCTTTTGAGCTGGCTCTTGCTTCTTATGCATCTTGATTAACAGGGAGTCAGTGTGGATGGTGCCAAGACTCATATTCGCTCACACCATGGCAAATACATGGTTTAGCAGTGCAGGACTGGGTCTGTGCAGATTCTTGTGATTCATGTCACTGCAATCTAACTTTGTTTTCGTTAATGTTGCTCCTCAGACGTGGGATCTCTTACAAACTGGGATCTGTGCTCACATGCCTCTTGCAAAATACAGCCGATTGCTAAAAACAGCTGTAAGGAGCTCCCTTTGTCTGGTTGGGGTTCTTCACTTAAGTGCTTGTGGTGCCTGATTAAATTAGTAATCAGAGATATAGTCGTGCTATTTTGTGACTCTGAGAGCCTTGATTGTGGATTATATTTACATACTGCAATTTCTTTCTAAATGGAGCTCTTTGTATTCAAGGACTTTAAGAGTCTCAGCCTGCGATAAAATCCAGTTTGCTATAGAGACTAGTTCTTGCTGTGGCGCCAAGCTCTTGGTCGGGCATGCTGTGTGAAACAATTTTTCATTTGCACAATAAATATGGCTATGTACGAGTTCATGTGTGGTGCAGTGGTTTTGTTGACCCTTTACACTGAAAAACTGCATGATGACAGGCTGGCAGATGCATTGAATGTCTTCATATTGTGTTGCCTCAAAAAACCGGAGTTTCCTTTTTTGTCAAAACAGGCATTGGCTTGAACCAAAGCCACATAAATGGTACCAACAAACTTTGTGGTATTTAAAATCCCTGCATGAATCCAAACCCTTTGGCCTATCTGTGGTAAAAACAATAGGGCTGGAAAGTCATGCAGCTCTTACAGAACATTTTGCTGTGCTTAAAATCCACAACATATGCTAAGACAGTGGGCTCTGTCACATGCATGTGTGTAGCAAGGGTAGGCAGGAGTAGATCTGACTACTCTGCTTATTTGGAGGCTCCAGAGCCATTCCAGTGAATCCTGTGGTTGGAAGCCCCTGTTTAAAGTTTCTTTTAGTCCTGTTCCAAACAGGGACAGAAAGCCTGGTCTTCTGCATCAGCCCAGCTGTATTCACTTGCAAAAGTGTGCAGGGAAAGTGAGAAGGACAGCCTACCATGACAGGGTGCTCCAATATGAAGGAAACCTTGGGCCAGGCTGTGGTTTGAATTATGTTAGAGTGGGCTCTAGTCACTTAGGGCTTTCTCTATGCATGACCAGAAATTTCACCCAGGCTTTGAGGGAACTTTTGGAGGATGTGTTTTCTTGCTTGCTTTGCTTTGTTTTGCCTTTTTTTTTTCTTTTTTCCCTTCTGGAAACTAATAGGTTTTCATGAAAAAAAAATCATACTTCCTTCTCTGATGACACTTGATTCAAGCTCTGAAATATTCCTGATCATCTTTAGTGGGCACTGTTTTTAAAATTTTTGTAGGTGACTTTTTCCAGCAGTACAATTTATTCGAATACCTTACATCAATACTAACATGAAGGTCCTGTTTATAAATGTGTCAGTGGGGTTAAAACAGATAATTATATTTCTTGCTTTACTACCCTGCTGAAGTAGTACTTCAAATCTCTGTGCCTTAATTTTCCTTCTCCCATTATTTGCCTTCTCCATAAAAATTTTTTGGAACTAGATTTTTTTATCACTCGTGCTAGAAAATGGAACTCTGATCTCACTTGGATCTTTGTACTGCTACAAAGTAAATAATATTCTATTTAATGAGTACCTTTAGTAATTATTTTGAAGTACCTAAACAGCTACAGTAGCCATTGAGCCTATTAGAATGGTGAAGCTTTTGGATGAATTAACAGACCAGATGCACAGATAAACTTACACACTTATAATGAAATTCACTCTTTCCAGAAAATTAGAGTACCATCTTGCAGATTGTTGGAATGATGCTGCCTAATGCCATATTCCTTCTGCCACAAAATAGTTGCAAATCACTCCCTAGTGAACTGAAGAGTCCTACAGGATAGCAAGTGGATCAGGAATGCCCCTTGGGTGAACTCTCTTTGAGTACAGAGGGTTTCTGTTCAAACAGCTGGAGCTGCACTTGCCTCTTGTGCTTCCTCTTTCGGCATAGATGTGCCTACAGGCTTGTTGAAACAACTTGCCAGGCCAAAAAACAAGTCACCCTTGGATGGTGGCAGCTGCACTCACTGTAACTTTGTGCCTCTGAGAAGGCTCCTATCCCTGTTTCTGGCCAAGAGCAGGTGCTTGGTGAAGACTGTGAGAAGGGTGACATGAGTACAGTGACATGTCTGAACACCCTCTGGATGCTCCATGGCTCTCGGCCATGGCTGGTCATGGCTCAGGCTGGCACAGGGACAGTGTGAGGCAGACATTGGAGAGATGTGTAAATCCAGAGCCAGGCCTGAGCGGAGGGGAGGGCAAGGAGGCACACACCAACATGAAGAAGGGGTGTCCCCCAAGCCGGCTGCAGCTTGCCTGAGACATTCTTTAACAAGCATCTTCATCTACCTGGAATGTGCTGTCTCCAGTACAGTCCTGCTTGATCACACCCAAACCAGCCTTTGTCCTTCAATAGTTATTCAAATGCACTGGCTGTCGTGTCTGGTTTTGCTGCTGCTAAGTCATATTTAGTGATCTTATCCTTCATGGGAGGAATGTGACTGTTAGGATTTGTTCTCTGTTAGGTGTTCAGTTTGGGGTTTCCCTGATCTTGGATCAATGTTCCCTGAATTGCAGAGGTTACAGGCTGCCCTCCAGCATAATGTAGGAACAGAGAACTATGGCACACAGGTGCAATCGCACCCAGCCCTTTTATTGGTATATACAACCTAGCTATGATCTTGAAGGAGCCTGTTCCCAGGGGGTCCATGTGTTGTTTAGTGTTAATGGCAAGCCATAAAATCCTAACCCAGGCTTCCTCCTGAGCCTGAGTACCTCTGCTGGTAGCCTGCTGCTCTTGATCCAGGCTCCACGGCTTCATGCAGTCAAAAGCTTTTATTTTATGTGTTTGGATGTAATGGGACTCACCTGTTTCAGCTGCCAAGCTAAGTCAGCAAAATAACCTTGAATCTCTATGAAGTTTCTCCTAGTCTCCTGCAATCACTGGATTACTGCTCCCCTCCCCAAAATGTAAACTCACCTTCCCTGCCATTTGGAGAAAATCCAAAGCCCTCCAAAGCATCAGAGCAAGAACTAAAACTGCCACAGTCATACAGTTTCCATAAGTAACACTTTTCATGTTGGTTACTGAACTTTTTGAAGGCCTTCTTACTATGGCAGTGGAATTGCTTGGTGGCTTGTGTGGAACAAATAAAATAGGACTAAAATTGTGGCTGCAAAAGTTTAAAGGAATACAGTTACTGTGTGTTTGTTAATTCTGTCTTTGCAGGAGGATAGCAGCTGCTTTTCTTTTCTTTTTTAACAGATGGAGTGATTTCTCATGTAGTGTTACAGTAATGACCAACGTGACACAGAAGGAAAATTCTGTGACAATATGGTGAGCAAGATCTTATTGACAGCTCCACTTGGTTGTAATTTGTAAGCTCTATATTGTTGCTCTATTCTTTTTTTTCTACCCCCACCTCCCAAATGCTGCCTGTCTTTTCTGCCATATAGAATTAGATTTCAAGTTGAATCAAACAGTTTAATTTGAAGACTTAAAAAGCTTCTTAGCTAAAAGCTGTTCAAAATGTTCACAAGAGTTTACACCCCATCATAAGTTTAAAAAAAATTAAAAAATAAAAGCATTGCATTATGAAATGATGGTACAAAAATTATCCTGCATTTAATGTCTTTGTTGAGACAGCTGCCTTGATTCCTTCTGTGGCAGCTGATGCCTTCTCAAGGAAGGGAATTTCCCCCTTTGCAAAAGGAAGCTTACCCCTAGCATGAAGGAGAGGACAGCCCACATGCGGACCATGAATGATCAGAGAGTACTGCTTGTAGCCTGCCCTGTGACTAAACAGTGTGCAGGGGCTGGAAATAAGCACAAGTACATGATTGCCAACAAAATCTGTGACTTCTGCCATGCACAGAGGTACCCAGAGAAAATGTCACTGTCCATTTGTAGACCTGAAAATCTACCTGGAGACTTCCATGCACAGCCCCCTTTTACAAGACTTCATTAACTTTGTCACTATGTGCATTGCTCTGTTAGGCAAAGGGCTCTGAGAGTCCTCATAAGCTTCTCAGCTACCTTTATGGGGAGTAAGCCACAAGGCAATCTATTTATGGGATAGATAGGATGTTGTTCTGCTCTTCCTTTGACTTTATTAAATTTGAAACTTGATAAAATAATAGAAGAATGTTTTTTAGCTTTATATTAGCAAAGTAGAAAGTACAGTGGAAATGTTTTTTTCAAAGGGAACATTGCAAAATAACAGAGATACTGTTTTTCTGTGGATGATAAGGATGATAGAACAATCCAGTGGGTTCAGCAACAGTGTAAAGCAGAACTACAGAGTCTACCAGGCCAGTTTGAGGACAGGTGGAGCCTACATGTGCTGCAGTCCTGACCTTCTCTGCTCCTGAGCATTTTATAATCATCCTTGTTCCTGAGCACAGTGGACTAGCATATTCTGGTCTTGGAAAGAGTTCCCAAAAAATAGTCCCAAGGGTTGGTTTTCGTGTTTGCTACCAAATGCCAGTGGCTCTAACAATCCTATTGCACAATGTGTACAGTGCTAACACAGCCATTTCTTTATAACAGGGAGAAATGCCCCTAAGAGAGACATTTTCCTTTACAGTTCATAAATGGGACTTAACTTTTTGTGTTTTCTACACACACAAAATGAGGCTTTTTTGATCTCTATAGCAGATTTGTCTTTAATTTCTGGAATTAGTGGAAACTTGTGATAGTGTTTTTCAGAAGGTTAGTTTGAATAGGGGGAGATTAGAATGATTCTTTATTTCACATTAACTGCCTTTAAGATTTCTCCAAGTGAAGGGCTACCAGCCTGCTGCTCAGTGACTAATAAATTTGATTCATCCTCACTCCCCACAGGGTTATCCTCCTTCTTACTAATGTTTGACATTTTACATTTTAATTAAAATCACCCTCCAAGCAGCAAACCACTAAGAGAGTGACAGATACTCCTGCTGCAACAAGATAGAAGAAAAAAGGGCAATTTGCTAACTGTATCTTCAATAGTTACTCTCACTTATTTGCTACGTGAGCACCTAATGTGTGTGTGTGTGTGTGTGTGTGTGTGTGTGTGTGTGTGTGTGTGTGTGTGTGTTAGACAAGGCAATGCCCATCTTAACATTCAGGTGTTAATAAGGTGTTAATAACAGTGCCTGAAGACACTGTCTTTTAATGTCTGCATTCCAGCAGGAGCAACTGGGACTTGGGAGCAGCAGTGCTTGCTTGATGCTATACAAGCATGTATATCCTTCCCTCCTCTTGGGCTGCAAGTTTGTGTAGCCTAAGAGAAGGGACAAAGGGCAAAGTAGCTGTAAGCTTTGAAAGCATTTGTGATAAAAATACTGCAGATTGCCTTACCTGGCTGATGGCTGCTCCAGCCATTGCTGAAGGGATGGTTTTGTGGGACTTCCCTGCAGAGAGGAACAGAATGAGGATGACTGGTGGATAAAACTGATGGACAGGTGTAGAGAGGGTGTTTGTGTGAAGACCTGTATTAGTCAGCACTTTAAGACATCACTAGAAGCTGAAGAGCAGGCAGCAAAGCTGGTGTCAATGGCAGCATGGTGGAGATATTGGGTGAGAAATGAAGCAAGAGGCTGGAGTGCATATGAAAGGTGTGAGGTGCACCAAGCTGGAGATTAACATCACAACATGCTTAGAAGGAAGAGGAGGTGATGCCACTGCAAAAGATCGATATCCCTTGCAGTGGTGAGTCTGTAGGCCTCAAGAGGGGAAGTAACAAATGCTTTGATTATTTGAACAGAAAAAAGGAAGACATGAAAATAGAGCAATGGGGGGTTTTGAACTGCTCTGTACATAAGTCAGAGAAAGGACAATCCATGGCAGTTGCCATGTAGTGTACAGAGCTTGATGACAAGGTGATGCTAGAGCCAAAGAGACAAGGATGGATGCAGGCAGAGGGACAGAGCAGTGCTGTAAATACATTGAGGAGTTGTTGCCTGACTCTATATGGGGAGACAGAGAAGGGAAAGATAGTGATCCACTGCCTTAGGAACAAGCATGAAACCCAGAACAAACCCATCTGCTTATGGATCTTATCTACCTTTGACAAAGAGCTCTGGTGAGTCACGTCCAGGTGTTCATGACAAACCAATTTTTTTTTAGATAATAGTGGCTGGACATGTACAATGTAAAAATCCCATCTTTCCTCATGGAATCTAAGTGGATAAGTTGTGAAAGGTCAGTGACACAGCCTACGCCTTACTTGTTTCTAATCCAGTGCAGCATCTCACTGGTGTCTCTTCCTCCATCTCAAACCCAACAACAAAAAATATTTTTCTGATATGCACCAAGGATGCTGCTATTTAAAATTTGATTTCAAATGTCTTTAGAAAAGACAGCATGCAAGAAAATCTTGCAAAATCCAGCAGGTTACAAGCTTGTCTGAATTACAGGGTCTTTCTGAATTATGATATCAAACCCAAAGGAATAGCAGAGAAATGACAACTCCCTTTCATGTGATATTCTGACTGCCCTTAGGAGATGAACAGTGGAATATGTGACTTCTGAAGAGAAATATACTGAATGAAGAAGAAGGTGACTTAGATACATTGGTACAAATATATGGGGAAAGAGAGAAAGCTGGAAGGCAGACGGCAAGGTTTTGCATTCACAGCTCATTTCTCCTCCCCTTTGGAACAAAAAAGTCAGAGCAACATGGTAGTTCCTCTTGAACAGCTTAAATGATCTGCATTTAAGCATTGCCAAAAACAATCAAGTGGGATGAACTGGTCTTCTGTAACTCCAGGGGGACATTAGTTTTTGGTTTGCTGGAAGAGCTGCTAGATAAAAAACCTCTGTGTCATGTTCTCTTGGAAATAACAGCTTGGTGAATAGAAGCTGATCTAAGAAACAGTGTTTGTGTCTCCTCATGACTTGGTCCCTAGGAGGCAATTAACAAAAAATGGTAGAGGTGCCCCCTTGCATGCTGACATCTCAATTTTACATGGAGGAGGGTCTTGTGTCAGCCCTGGTAGAACCACCTTGACTTCCTGAGTGCCATTGCTGAGTGTCTTTGTGTGGTTATGATGGAGAAGATTCTAGCTGTTTTCAGAAGCAAGTTGCTTTGCTTTCTTTAGCCCATCTACAAGGGCGTGCAGATGCTTTGTCAGATTTTTTGAGCGCGCACATGTATGTGAAAATAGGAGGCAGACACCATGTCTCAGGAAAATGGCTACAATGCTGTGCAAATTCTTACCCTCCATCAGCCATTCCTTAGATATGTTGAGTCATAGGTTAGTCTACAGAGGCATGTGGAAGAAAAGAAACCCAAGCTAGCTAAACGATCTGACTTTAAAGTGAACTGATTAAATTCCATTAAATCCCTGTGTAGATGTCCTTGTTCAGAATTAAGGTAAAGTAAGATAAGTCTCATAAAGGCCAAGTTAATTCTGAAGGAGAATACATAAGCAGAGATTTAATGCATTTTTAAATAATCCATTTTAGCAGTTAATTCAGATTAACTGTACTCAGTTTTCCTCTCTGGCAAAGCCCTTCAAGGGAACAAGATATGGAAAAACACCAATCTGAGCAGTGCAATGTTTTTAAACGTCCTGTGCTGTAGACTACAGATAATTGGTGCCACAGCACTTCTATATTAAATGGCTGCATGCAGACCTACCTGTGTTGGTGCACTTGGGGGGGACAGTGGTCTTGGTAAGGACTTTCTAGGACCATCCTTGCTTCCAGGAAAGTGCTATGACAAATGCTGAAGCATGCTGCCAAGGCCTTGGGTAACCTGCTGCTACAAGGAATTCTGATCATAAATGGGATGTCTGTGCTAGCAAAGTGAATACTCCTCACAATGAGTGGGGAGTCAGCTGATATCTGTTGGCCCACAGATTGTGTGCCAGAGATGCAGGATGCGGTGTGAATCTTAATGGTTTCTCTACTACGTGGAGTGATGTATTCTTGGGCCAAATCCTGTCTTCACTCTTCTGTGTAAACAAAGCATTGTTTAGCCCTGTGCAGTCTCCAGTTTAAAAAGTCAAAACCTGGAGTTTAAGCTTTACTATTGATTTAAAAAAAATATATTGCAAACAATAGCTTAAAAGGAAATGGGAGATTATGAATAAATAATAAGGTGCATAGGTGTCCAGGGAAAATACAGCAGTCCATAAATATAGTTAAGAATTCAGTTTTACAGTAAAAAGAAAGGGCATAAAAATGTAGATGTCTAAAGCAATATGTGTGCAGAGGAATAATAATATACCATGAATTAAAATATGCAAGTATTGGGGACTAAATTGCTTTTACTACTCTATACATTTTTTTAAAGTACCTAGAGGCCTTCAGGTATGAGTGCTAAAATAAAAATATTATTATTATGGATTTTGGGGGGCAGATGAGTTGGGACTCAAGGATGTCTCCTGTGCCTTAGCTCTATTGCATCTGGTTAAACACATTGGGCAAAATTTATCCCTGGCCTGCCATAAATACTGTTGAAAGCACTTTGGAAAAGCACATATTAAAGCTATATGTAAAAAAGCACTGCATTTTGAGCAGGCATTTAAGGCCAGGCAAAATCAAAAACATTCTCTCAGGTCAGTTTAGTTTTGGGTGTGGGGAGCAGTTGCCCAGTCACATTGGTCCAGTGAATCTGAAACAACAGCGCGTGAAAAGATATGGTGGCAAAATAATGGCTCCATGTGGGATACATGCTAATGCTAATCACTGGCTAGGCTATTTCTCGGTTTTTACTCATGGATTTTATCCTAATTTTTGCTCTGATTATTATTCTGCCTCGGTGAGCACCAAGGTAACTTTTCGCCCTGTTTCACAGGGAAATTTGTGGCCAACTTTTTCTGCTGCACTGTGGAGTTCATATAAGGAAATTTTTCATAGAATTGCTTAGGTTGAAAAAGACTTCTAAGTCAGTCAAGTCCAACCATTAACCTAACACTGCCAAGTCCCTCACTATACCAAGTCCCTCAAGGCCACAAATATATGGCTTTTAAAGACCTGAAGGGATGGTGACTCAATTATTTATCTGGGCAGCCTGTCCCAGTGCTTGACAGCTCTTTCTGAGAACTTTTTACCCCTAAGATTCAATCTAAACCTCTCCTGGAACAACTTGAGGCCATTTCCTCTAATCCTGTTGGTGGCACTTGGGAGATGAGACCAGCCTCCACCTGACTCCATCCCACAGAGAGTAGCTGGCATGCTGGGGCTCAGCATGGCCTTTGCTCAGCACTTGTGTAAGCAGCTTGTGTAAGCACGCAAGCTGCTGCAGCGTAAACCTTCACACCTGAGTGGAAGAGAATGTGGTGCAGGGGTGAGCCATGGCACCCAAATTAGCACTTCTGAGTACTCAGAGAGAGAAATGGTCAGGGACGGAGCTGGAAAGCAGGAGTGGTCATTATGGTCACCAGGGTGGCCATAATGAAGCTATCACATAAAAACATAGACAAGAGGCTGAGCTTGTCCAGGGCAGGCAGCAGAGTTGGAAGAGGTTGTGTTCCCAGCCTTTTCACTCCCTGGAGGAGCAGGGAACAACACACGGCCACTTTGAGGCTTTGTGCTATTTTTGTCCCCTTCATTTAAATGCTGTGCTCTGCAGACAAGGAGAAGGGAGGGTTCAGTCTTGTCTGCCCCTCATTTGCATCTCTGCTACATCAAGATTTGCCTGTGTGTGAGTCTTAAAATCTGTGTAGTGAGTTAATGGGGTGCATAAATGAAGAGGTATCTGTCTTTTCTAGATGCTCTCAGATGCATTGATGTAATATTTATTTGCCTTTTGCCTTTTATTTCTATTTCTGGTAGTTGAAAATATCCCACTAGTTGCCATGCAAGCAGCTTGTACCTCATATGGCTTGGATTTGTTATCCTGCGCTTTCCTGTGGGGAGAGGCTCTTGACCTCAGTGCAGAGGCTGCGTTTTTACTGGCAAAATCGCTTCAATGTACAAAGGGTGTGAGGGGAAGCTCAGTTTTCTGTTTCCTTTAAAGTATAGGGATCACCCAGGCTAAAAGGGTCAAGGTGTTTCTAGAGGCGTGCAGACATATCTGTGATGGCTGCTGTGCCTTCTGGGAGGTTTGAGTCCAGTGGATGATGCTCTGCTGCACTGCTTCGGCACAAGATGCCTGGTAGAAGTCAGTCCACTCCCAGCAAGATCAAAGAAGAGCTGCCACTGATTTTTAAGGCTGTATGGCTATAGACTAGAGCAGGTGTGCAAATGATTCCTAGGGATCATGCTTTATTTTAGTTACAAGAGTAAAAATAGGGTTATCTTTTCAGAAAGACAATTTAAGCCCCTCTCATGCTTCAAGCTGAGCAAAGCCCTTTCTTATCGTATACTTTTCTTGATCACTGTTTCCTGGGCAAATGTAGGTGAGTAGGGGGAGCAGGGCTGTCTGTATTTTAACTATGTAGCAATGCAATGTTGTTGCAACTGTGGATCACGCAATTGGATCAATAGAAGAAAAAATCACCCAAAATTTCCATGCAAAACTCAGTGACACAAAAAGAGCAGCTCTCCATCAGCTCGGGGCCTTTGTATGTCCTCTCTCTGGGGATGCAAGCAATATCATTACTTCCTCCCAGGTGAAAGTGTTCCTAAAAGTGAGGAACAGCAGGCAGAGCAAACTGTCCTAATGGCCCAGACTGAACTTTGGCATCATCTGCACAGTGGTGCCACACTGGTGTTATGAAAAAGCAGGTTCAAGTGCAACACTGCTTCCCATGCCTCTCCTCTGCTCCTCCCAGTGATGGAGGAGCCAGGACAGGCACCCTTCAGCAAGGTAACTGACAAGGGCAGCTCAGGCCCTCTGTACTATGACAGGATTCTCAAAATAAACCCTGCAAATGGCTTTTGGGGAACCCACTGCCTTTACAGAGGGACTCCTGGGCTGTACAAGCTCCTCCCTGCCATCCATCCTCGTGGTTATCCTCCAATGGCACAGACATAATGAGCTCACATCTCAGTTCGATGGTTCTAACCCTTTGGTTGCTCCTGGCACTGAACTGTTCTGTCTTTCTGCTCTGTTTCTGTTCCACAAAAAGGCAAGTGATGTTTTGCCCATTCCATGGGTGGGTTGTGAAGATATAAAGCACTTTGGGGGAGGTAAGTCCTGCAGGCATCCTATTTTGCAGAGCCTTGTGCCTCACCCTCGGTTTGAAGCACTGAGCTCTGCCAGCCACGTTTCCAAGTGAGGATCCCAAAGCACCTGCATGAAGTGGGAGTGACACACCTTGGGCATGGTGCTCGGGAGATAAATGTGACAAAGGGAGAAGAAAAAGCAATGCCACCTCACTTTTTCCCATCTCCTTTTTTCCAGATGGTAGGTTTTGCTCCTTTCCCTGTTGCAGAGGTAATGGAGGGCAGCAGCGGCATGACCAGGCTGCCTGTGGGGTCATGGCAGCTGCTGTGACAAAGTGGAGCATGGTGGGCTGGCTGGATCAGGGAGTGTGCTTGCAGGAGGCAGCAAAAGTTTACATTTGTGAGAGCAAAGTGAAGAAGCATGGGATTGGAGAACACTGGGTGCTGCCATACAAGCACCATAGCCCCAAGTCTAATGGGTAATAGAGTCATTAATTCTGCTGATTAACTTGGCCTTGGGGTTCATGGAAATGACATCCACCTCCTTTTTTTTTTTTCTTTTTTTTTTTAAGCTCAAACTGTGGAACGAGGGAGCATAAAAAAACAAGCTAATTAGAGAGAAATCAGGAGAAAAGAAGCAGGGAGAAAAGAGAAGACAGTCTGAGCATTAATGAGACTGATTTGGGAAGAGGATGTGACAAGCTCTTCAAAAGCATTATTGTCAAATGTGTCACTGTTTCATAGACGGCTACTGCTACCTTTGAGCTTCACGCTGATAGTTAATGATTTGAAACTATAAAAAAGATTGAAAAGGTAAAAGAGAAAATGGTAGACTCGACTGGATTTTAATGAGAATCCCCCCCTTCCCACTTTTCTCTTTTTCCATATGAAGCAGCCTTGGAAAGTAGAAAAGAAGTTGTTTCCCCCTGCCTGCTTGCTCTCTCAAGGCAAAAAAATGTTTACAAAGGAGAAGGGAGAGTGCAGAGGTCCATCTGTCTCACTCTGACCACCATCCATCTTCCCTTCCTCAAACCCTCAGCTCTCCCATTCACTGTCAAGCAGTGGTGGGGCTGTGGTTGTACAGGCAGAGGACTGACAAAAATAAGCTGAGATTGATGGAAGAGACAGCTATAGCTCTTGTTTGTTTTTTTGTGACGTGCTGAGCAGAAGCAGTCTTCACACTGTGAAATGTAACAAAGAAATCTAAAGTGATTACACAGGTTCATTTGTCAGTATCACTGCTCTAGCTATTGCTGTGTGCAACAATGAGATGACAAGGCATTTATTGCTGATGGTTGGTTATTAGGCGCATTATAGGAAGCATTAGCACAGTCTAGGATACATAGACCAGGGAGACAATAGCTTTCTGGGCTCCAAACTCAGCAGGGTAGCCTTGTCATTAAATTTGGTGGCACCAATTTAATTTTTTTCTTTACAATAAATTGAAAGGAAACTTTGAAAACTAAGTCTGTAACCCTGTATTTACCTTAAGACTGATCAGCACGCTTTCTTTGGATGCTACATTTTATACCAGAAAAGCTGTGCAGCCCAGCAGGCCAGCAAATCTAAAACATGCAGTGGAAAAGCCTTGTGATATGTGGCCTCTTGGCTGATCCCATCACTGCCTTCCAGCCCTGACCTCCAAAATGCCCCTCTGCCACTGGGGTGGACCAGGTTCTTCCTCAGCCAAGTTGCAAGCAAACATACAAGGAGAAAAGGCTTCTGTAAACTTTTGTTATGACCTTTGTCTTGCTCTTATCTTTCCCAAACCTGTTCATTTTTTGCTTGCCTTGCCTAGGTCTTTTAGGGTCAGATCTTGGTATCTCTCCCATCCTTGCAAATGGTCCTGTATAAGTCACTGTAAGTCACAGAATTGTGGAATGTCCTGCATTGGAAAAGGCCTTAAAGATCATCCAGTTCCAATCCCAGGCCCCTCCAGGGGCAGGGACAGCTTCCACTAGACCAGAGTGTTCAGAGGCCCATCCTGGCTTTAAACAGCTGGCCTTAAATACTTTCAGGGATGGGGCATCCACAACTTCTCTGGGCAACCTTTTCCAGTGCCTCATAACCCTAACAGTAAAGAATTTCTTCCTAATATCTCATCTAAAGCTACTCTCAGTTGGAATCCATTCTCCCTTTTCCTGTCACTGCTTGCCCTTGTAAAATGTCCCTCTCCATCTTTCATGTAGGCTCCCTAGGCACTGGAAGGCCACAGTTAGTTCATCCTGAAGCCATCTCTTCTCAAGGCTGAAAAATCTGAATTCTCTCAGGCTTTCCTCATAGAGATGCTTCATCTCTCTGATCATTTTGGTGTCAGTCACCTGGACTCGCTCCAACAGGTCCATTTTCTTCCTGTGCTGGGGACCCCAGAGCTGGATGCAATGCTTCAGGTGGGGTCTCACCAGAGAAAAAAAGTCTTTGACAGTGAGAGCTGAGTACGGAAAGTAAAGGTTTGGCATGCATGGGACGTGACTGGATGGTTGCCATGTTTATTAAGCCATAAAAGAACATGCCTGTTCTGTGGCAAAAGCTGTGTTTGCACAGTGGTGCGAAGCCAGCCCCCAGTTCTGGGGTGAAGTGCCTACTTTTTGTAGCATTTCAGTACTGAGTTTTGCAGTGAAACTAAAAATTCTGGTGGTGGCTTGCTCTTTTCAAAGAAACTTTTTTATTATATAATTCATTTTCTTATTAACTCAGTCAGTGAGCAATATATTCCCCGTTCCATTTTTTTCTGACACTCAGCTTCAGTTTATTTTATGCTACCATCAGATTTCCAGAATGCCCCAGATTTTGGCACTGACAGCACTTAAATAAACTGAAACAGTTGTCCTGGGAAAGTTGGAGGTTTTGACAGCTGCATGAGGGATCATGGGACTTCAGCCCGTAAAATATCAGTGTAAGGGGAATTACAATGTTTTAAAAACCACTATCACTTGATAACATTGTAAATAGCAACAGGAGCTGTATTTGAACAGATTCAGGCCAAACCCAAGTACGATTGAATACAAAAATGAAATTTTGCTGGAATTTCTTCATCACTAGATTTTTGTGAATAAGGTGTGGTTTTTTTTTTTTCATTGTGAAATTTGTCATAATCTGTGTCCTATATACTGTCTGCCTAGCAATGAATTTAATCTAAACTGTTTGTTCTGGATTCATTGATCAGAGAAGTAACCTGAAAAGATCCTGCCAGACTCAGATCCTTAAGATTCATCAATTAGGCTGTAAATTTTATAGCATTTTTGAGGTTAAAAAGGTGGTAAGTTTCTCCTAAACTGCATTCACCAAATGTGTGTGAGAAAATTAATACTGTCAGGTCTCTTACATTTATTGAGCAAGGTGATTTTGCCCCCCACTAGACACACTTGGGGCCACATCATCTGTCTCTGCCCAGCAATTAATTTTACCTTGAACTACCCAAACAATACTGTTTCCTGCAATTTCGGCATCACTGTGCCATTCTCTCGTTATTTCTGCTCTTGTGTTAATTTTGTCTTTGCTTCCAACTTCCTGCTGAAATCCTGTGATTTCAGTGAAATCTGATAATATAGGGAACTGATGGCACTGTAAATTGGTTTCAATTAAAGAATGTGTGCCTGCTGAGCTGGGGTCCCTTGAAACAAATATCACTCCTAAGATGGATAGATAGCAACACCTGTGATCCAGCTTTCAAATGAGGAAATTTTGTAAAAAAACCAGAGCAAATGGTTTAATTCAACAACAAAAATATTAAACACAACAACAATGATGGTAATAATAATAGCAATAATAATATCATGTCACTCCAGACATGAGAGAGTTTGAAAGGGTAGCCATTGGGTCTAAATCTATGGTGGCAATTCAGATTCAAATAAGAATAAAATATCTTTTGAGGCCATAAAGCTTGAAACTTGTCACAGAAGAGGCATCTAAACTCTCAGAAAAGAAAGCAATCTCTATTTGAGAGCACACAGGCATTTCTAACGAGTAGGGTCTGATGAGTCAGCATTTCAGCTACTGAGTTAATGCAGCATTTGGCAGCTAAGCTACGAAAAAAAAGAGTATAAAAAAGCCCTTTGGCATGAACTTTGCTTCTGAGATATATGCAGTGAGTGTATCTCTGAGGAGTGGGAAGGTTTTTGAAGTTATAACAGAGGCTGTTTTAATTTGGGGCAGACTCATTAAGGAACATGGTTTAAAAACATAGATTTTGTTCCCTCTGGCTGTACACTGTGCTTCACACTAAACTTGGCAAAGACAAAATACAATCCAAGAGAAGGTATCTGTATTGTAAGATAAAACGCTTCAAAGACTGCCTGCTTTGTGGCTGGCTCAGATCAGATAAGGGCTGCATCTATCATGCCCTCCTCGTGGTGCAAACCAGAGCAAGAGGTATTAAGGGGTATGCTAAGATGATGTGTCAAGATTTAATTTAAATCCTACTGCAGTCAAAAAGGCCAAATCTTTCAAAACATTAGATGTTTAGCAGCAGTTGGTGCCAATGGAGTTTTGTTGCCTGAAAGGGAAATGGTGGAAAATGACATAAAGAAGCAGTTAGCAGCCCTGCGTGTTGGTCCCACCTATTGTCAGAGCTTCACTCAGGCAGAGGCACACCTTGGTCTCTGCAAAGGCTGAGCTTTGTTTCTACTTGCTCTTCTCACAGTTTCCACATGGAATGTTAAGTTTGGCTTTCAATGTACAACTTATGGAGGAAGGGCAATGTCTGTTTTTCAACTGAGACTGAAATGTTAGACTAAAACTTGGACTTCAAATCCACAAGAATTCGTGCATGAGAGAGCAGCAAGTAATTGATGACACACTTATAGGAAATGGATTTAAAAAAAAGCAAATTGTTCTTTCCCTTGGAGGATGCTAAACTTTCAGAGTAAAGTATTGACTTTATTACAAATGATCATCCATTACAAATGATACACAGGTATTTCAGACAAAGGATTTTATTGTTACAATTAATCATTATTTGTGTCATGACTGACCTTCTGAAGACCTAGTGAAACCAGATCACTGATGAACCAGGCCTAACCAATACTAAGAATTCGTAGTTTAAATGCACAAGAGAGCCATGAGAAAGAGCTGTCTTATGAAAGCAGCACAGTGAGCTGCTGTGGAGAGAACACCCAGCCTGAAAACTGCAGCCGAGTCCTTGTGGCAGCCCCTGCCTGAGCAGCGTGATTGCTGCCCTGATGAGGGGCTGCAGGACCAAGGTTAACTTCTCAGCCTAGCACTGGGCTGGAAAACATGGTTGAGTGGCTTGGAGGTGGCACAGCACCCTTTGACATGGTGCTGTGTGTGTTTGTGCACCCGTAGCACATCCACTCCTGCAGCCATCCCTCCTTCCCCTGGGCTCTGCCTTCCCATGTGCACGTGCAAAAAACACCAGTGGAGGAAAATCAAACTAATGAACAAGCAGTCAGAGCTGACCCTGAATGTTTGTGGTTGGTAGATTAAAACAAAGCTCATTGCAGCAGAGTTGCTCAGGATGACCCTTGGAATTTCACTTTTAAAGGTCAGATGGTTAAAATCACTGCTTTGCTGCTTGTAGGAAGGAGAGTTTAGCTGTAAGGTCACTTTGTTTTCACACTCCCAGAAATGTTACCTCCACCCTTCACAGGGAATGTAAATCAAGTAAAAAACCACCCAGCAGGGTTATCAGGGTAACACTAAATCAACACCAGCTGCAGCTGCTAGGGGTGAATGTAAAATTTAGAGACAGGCATATGTCTATTGCTACTGAGTGATTAGCAGTATTTTCAATTAAAACATGCAAAGACCAAGATGATTTCTATTTTAGTGGTCTAAATAAAAGCAAACTTAGAGGCCAAACTAATCCAGGTTTTTAATTCAGTGTTCATGGTGTCTCTAAATCAGGACCATATTGCAAGCTGGAAGAGAATAGGGAGGAGGGCAAACTTTCCTTTCAGCAGTTTTAAAAAACTGCTGACTAAAATCTGCATCTATCATCTTGTTATTGAAAAGTATAAGTAAAAGGTGAGAGAAAATTGTGTCTGATATGGGATGTTTAGTTGACAGACAGCTCATTGTAACAGATGTGGCTCCTTTTAAATAGCACCGTAAATGAGATCCCAGAAAGACAAGGACAAAGGCTAGGAGAGAGCACTTAGTCTAATTAGACAGAGAAATCCATTTCCGTTTTAACTGAATGCTTCTCTGAATGCGCAGAGATTTCCAAGTTATGAAGCACAAGCAAAGGATGGAGGCTACAGCTATCAGTTCATAATCTGCAAGGCATGGAATAATAATGGTCTTCATTTTTCAAGCACTGATCTTCAGTAGTTTGTTAAACCTGCACATCAACTCCTCACTAAAGCACCTGCAGATTAATGGCATGCTAGAAAGCTTTTCATCTGGTGTGTATATGGGGAGAAATTGTAAACAAAGTAAAGAATGGCCTTAAAATTTGTTCCATTAATAAAAAAACCCCAAAAACTCACAAAGGAAAGGATTAGTCCAGATTTTTACTATGTCAAACTTGCAGGAGAAATAAAAATTAAGACACAGAGAAAAAGACACAGAAATGGTGCTATGGTTTCTATAGCAATCAGCACTCCAGACTTGCCATGCCTTTCTGTACGTGCTTTATGCTTGCCACAAGATATTTAAGGCAGGACCCCTCTCACCTGACTTCAGCTCTTTCACTGTGAGTCATCCATATATTACTGCCCTTATAAATGTGCATGGACCAAAGCTTTCCAGGATCCTCCTACAGCTGACTTTGGGAGAGAGGCATCTCCAAAGTTTGTTTTATCTTGTCCAGGGCATGTATCTGAGCCTGGCACCTCCAGAGGGTTAATCTGTCAACCTATTGCCCTGTACTGACTGTAGAGGACCAATGTTTCAGGTTAGCAGATGTGCTTCCAGACAGAGAGTTAGGCTGTGATTTTATGAGAAGTGATTTTGCACTTGTCTCCAGAAAATGCTGAGAAATTTTCAACAGAGGTCTGTGCACTTGCTTATTTTTGATCTTTCTCTGTTCTACCCAGAAAGGACAGGGAAGAATCCAGAAAGGGAAGCTCAAGGAAATGTAGAACATGACTAATTTTTGTTGACTGTTTTTGAGCTGAGCAGGCAGCCAAAGTGTAGTGCCTTGGACGTTATGTTGGCTAACCAGGTATCCAGTGGAGTAGTTTTGATGCAACATTTGTGTTTTTCTAAATAAGTAACTCAGCTTTCTTGCAACCTGGGGAATCAAATGAATGGAAAATGCTTCTCAGCCCTCACTTCCTTACCTCTTCTGTCAGTATTTCCCTGACCTCCTTGAGAGCCCTTATTTGCAGTCCTGTTTTAGTGCTTATACAAATCTTGTTCTTGCCAGTGATTTTGGATATATTTTTTGGCACCCCACCAATAAGTAGCATTTGCTAACAGGACAGTAGCAGTGAAGACAGAGCAATGTGGTTTTCAGAGAGCCATGGGAACCCAAAATCTGTGGGTCATCTTTAATCTGGTTGCTGCCATATCGAAGCCTGAGCTGCAGTGCATTTTCACTGCCCTTGCCCATGTCAGCTGCATTGACCAGGAGGGATATGCTAACATTAGTGAAAGAGTAACTAAAAAGTCTGGCAAGAGAATGAAGTGAGGAGAAATAGAATGTAATTGTTTTCTCCAAGGGAAAAAGCCTGAACCTCCTTTTCCAGATTCTGCACCTCTTTAAAAGAGTAGGAGTGGCAGCACAGAATGATGAGCCCTGCTCCTTCCTACATTTCCAAATATAGGAAGAACGTCTAGGATAGAAACATAATTTTAGGAAGGATTTGATACTTCTGAGTTGTGCTCCTTGCATGTAAAGGAACGTTTCATTAATTTAAAGGGAAAAGCAAAACCTCTTGTCAGTATGACAACAGCAGCTTTCTAGATGGTCTGAGGAATAGTGCAGTGTCTTAGTAACATATGAGCCAAACAAATACTGGGGTTTTTTTGAGCCTAAGATCTGCCAGACTCTTGCCAGTGGTGTTTAACAGGCAAATTGCTTAACAATTACAGGATGGGTTCTGCAACTGGGATCTGTGCAGGTGCAGGCTCCTGGTTATAGGCCAGGCAGATTTTGCAGTGCCACAGGCTAAAATTATTTCAAAAGGAAAACATGATGAAACTGCTTTTGCTTCCATGTGTGTGTACCTGTAAGTTTATATACACACACCTTTACATGTGTGTGGGCACATGTGAACACAGATTCATGTGTGTTTGAACTCTTCACTGGCAGTATTTGGAGCAGCATGAAAATCTTGCCAGCATTGCTGGTGATGAATTAGCCCCAGTGGACTGAGTTTAGTTTGATGACTGTTAAATGAAACAGTCATCCTCAGCCCTGAGGATTAGCAGCACATAAAATGATGAAATAATGGATGTTAGAAACTCAACAACGGGGGTTTTTTGTGTTTTCAAATGACACGGGGTAGTGTGGGCACAAAAGCGTATTGCAAGCCCAAGCTGGGCATGGGTCAAGATACCAATCTCAGCTGGATTGCTCCATGAATGTGGGCAGGTAGTTGAGCACACAGGGCAGTATTTTCCAGACTTAGGGGCTTGTGGACTTCATTTGCTTACAAAGCCACAGAATAGGAAATGTACAGAGTTATTTATCTATGATTTTGATCAGAGACAGCCTTAAGTGAGATACTAAGAGAATTAGCTGTGGAATAGATTTTGGTGACAGATGTCCTGTGCTCTGCTGTTATGTAAAAAGCTACCTTACCTTCTCTGTCAGCTGCGATATCTGGCTATAATTAGAAGAAGTAATATCTGTCAAATAATTGGTTATGCACATTTTGATTAATTTCCTGATACAACTCCACTCCTATGCCACTTCTCAATCTCCCTGTGATTTTTAATTTTCTCATTTGGGGAGAATTTTCAGTTAATTAGGCTCCAAAATCTTGCAAACTGCTCTGTAAACATATGTGGTAAGATTTATTTCTTTATATTGGTGAGATTCTGGTATATGTGTTGTATGAGTATACATAATATTAATATATATAATATATAAGCAATGCATGGTAATCTTAAGAAGTGTCCTCTAAGTTATATAGCACGTTGCTAAGGAAAATGGAAAAGAAAATAAATGGTAGAGAATTTTTCATGAATGTTTAGTTGTGCTATGGAGAGGGACTATAACAGTCTAGGAGTGCTGTAAGCCTGCTTTGCTGGTTGGTCATGCTTCAACCAGTTAAGATTGTGAAAGATGTTTTTGGTGAGATGAAATATTTTGAAATATGAGGCTGCTCATCTCATTGTGGATTTGTTATATACAATTAATTTTCTTAGAAAAGGAGTTAACCTGAAGACTTCCTAGAATTTTGAATTCAGTATATCTGTCAGACAGCGATGATAAACCTCTTCAAAATGCAAAACCATAATAAGCAAGAGGAGAACACACGCTTTAAGAAAAGGTGTTGTCCCAGGCACGGGACCAGCTGAAAGACAGGGATAAGGGGTGGAGAAAACCAAGGAAATCAGTTCCCAGTCTTCCTCAGGCCTACTGCTTCTCTAGCATCTGTGTGTTCTGCGTTGGCAGGCGAGCTGCCCGAGGGGCTGCGGTGATCTCCAGCGGATCCACAGGTGCTGGAGCGCGGGGCTGGCTGCGGGTCGCTGCCAGGCGCCCCGTGCGGTGCTGGCTGCGCTGCCCCGGGCCCCGCTGGGGCAGGGAAGGGGCGGCAGCAGCCGCAGCGCCAGCCCCGGCCCTCCCGCCAGCGACAGGCACCGGCACGCTGCGATGGCACTAGCCTGAGGAGCCTCCAGGCTCGGGGCAGGGCTTAGGATGAAGAGGTGCTTTTCTGTGGCTTTGTATTAAACATCCTGTGCGTCTCTGGAATAAGGGTAACTGGAGAAATAGTGGTGTTTTTTTATCTTTTTCTTTCAGCTCTCCCTTTTGGGCACGCAGTAGTAACTGCAAGCTGCCCCAAATGTGCTGTTATATTCAAGTGATAGTGCAATATCTTTATGGAGCATATACTGCTGATTATCACTCCTTATAAAATTTTTGAATGAGATCCACCTGCATTTTGGCAAAGATGCAGGTCAAACATCTTAAGCATTACATCAAGGCTCATGATGAATTCTTGGGGCTTTTAAAACACTTTGGAGGCTTTTACTGATTTGAAAGGCACCAAAATTTTTCCATAATATGGTGTAAAAAGACTTTACCTCGATATCACCATTTGATATTAAGCCTCTTCTCAATCCAATCTCTAATTTTCTATGTGAGTTCATCCTCCTATATGGAGAAGGCAGAGTTTTTACTCCAGAGCTGACCTGGGGATGGAGTCACTGTGACCAAATCTTGCTGGGTATAGGGATTTCCCTGCTGACCTGCAAGTTGTTCAGGAGATGAAGCCTGCAGAGGAACCCCGGGATTGACTCAGAGGGCAAGGCATGTGAGGCTAAGCCTCCTTTGTTCTTCCCGAGGTGATTGGCAGTGTGCATGCCTGTGCACAGGAGGGAACTGCACCAGGATGCTCCCTCCTAGCTGGAAGACATGGCAGGCATTGCACTCAGCCATGCTCTTCCTAGCGCTATCTTGCTTTGGGGAGCATAGATCTGTGGTGTTGCATTTTTTAGGCACTTTTCAGTACTGGAGGCCAAGCGCCAAGGGTGAAATACATCCCACCTTGCTCCTCTGGACCATTTGGCAAGGCCAGTCCATGTGAGTGTGAAGAAAGTGGACTGGACAATGCCTCCTGCTGTGCTGTGATAGTGCCATGAAGTGGATGTGATGTGGTTGTTAGGCTGTGATTCAGTTCATACTGAGCAGTATTGATTGGTGTTGGTTCAGCACTTGCCACGTATTTTATCAATTGACCTTTGTGACTGTATTCCTGCTCTGCTTCTTTTACTTCTAATTCTCTTTGCCTCCAGTTTTTATAACTCCTAAATCTTTCTGTGCTTGATTTCTAACAGTATTTCTTTGGTCTTCTGTTACAGGAAAGCTTTTTTAGTGAAGCTATACTTTCCTTCCTTTGCTTCCTTTCCCTTTGTTTGCTTTTTAAATTCTTTTTTTTTTTTCAAGAAATCCACCTGCTCTTCTTGATACATCAATTCCATTAAGAGATTCAGCTTCTAAAATATTTTGCCCTCAGCGGAAGAAAGAAGTATAAATGCAGGTGTTTTGCAATAAAGCTCAGGGGTGCAGAAACTGGTTTTATAGCAGATCTTGTCAAATAGGATTTACAGAACCCGATAACATAATACAGTTCGATAACATAATGCCTTCGTGAACAGTTCTCCTGGCCATCTGTGGAGCTGCACGGTTACACCAGCTGAAGATCTGGTAGCCTGTTTCCAAGATGTTGTTTGTAAATATGCTCTGAAAACCTGAAAGAATAATTGTAGCTAAGTGCATTTAGCTGGGTGCAATTCACTGCGGGTATTAATTTTGGACTTTCACTGAAAGCAAGGAAGACAATGTTGTCTGCTGGGTTGTTTTAGCACTGGCTGGTACTAAAACAAGGTAGGGAGCTGAAATATCTTCCTAGATGTTTGCAGCTGTCTATATAGCAAAATCAGGATTGAAACTAAAGAGTTCCTGACTCACAGCAGTGCTCAAAACAAAGAATGTGCTACCTGTGTGTCACATACCTTTAACACACAGATCTGCCACGTCAAATAGACTCAGGTTGTAAGAAATGCAACACAGGAAAAAAAGAGCAAGTTTGTGACAGTCAAAGATAAAAGATAAATAATACACTGTTAAGCCACAATGTACACAAAATTTACCTTCAGTGAGGGGATGCAGAGCATCAGAAAGAAGGCTGTAGGATTTTTAAACCATTTTTTTAGTTGGAAGAGATATAAAATGTCCAGTAGTAATTGTGAATCCCCATAGAAAACAATTAGGATAATTTAAAGATCTCAGATTTATATTCCTGGCTGAAGTTCAGAGTTATCAATTAGAAAATGCTTTCTAGGATCTTATTACAGCCTTTGTGTAGGAGGAAATTTGAAACTCACAGCCCAGAAGAGTGGTGGTTGATAGCAAAAGGGGGAAAGGAATGTCAAAATATGTATTATGGAACTGTGATAAAGTGCCATCTTTTTGGAAATCTCGCCTTGTGAATAGTGCACAAGTGCCTGTTCTCCATCCTCTTTCATCCAATGCTCTCTTTAATGACCTGGGTCATGGGAGGCTTAGCAAGCCCGAAGCTAAAACAAATCTGAGAAAGACTGCAAGCAAACAGAGAAAGAGTTAGAATTAAAGGCAATTCTGAAAAACTGAAGTTTTTTCCTAAATACAAGATGAAATTCCACAGTGCCTGGGAGGCAACAAAAAAGTCATTAATTAAATAAGGGGTGAGAAACTGTTGGTTTCTTCCAGGAAAGATCTCAGAGCGATGTTGGATCACAAGCCAAGCAGATGTGAACAATGTCAGCCTGCTGTGAAGAGGAGAAAGTCCACCCTGTGACATGTAAACAACCAATACATGAAATGATGCTTCCACTGCTAAAGCTATTTCATGTCCAGTGCCTGGCACTGTGCCTCACAAAAGCCATCGATCACTTGGAGAGGATGAAGTAAAGATTAAGTTATTCAAAAAATGTGATCTAAACACATAGCCTGCGAAGAAAAAAGGCAAAGATTTGGGTTACTGACTATGAGGGAGAGCAGATTGATGGAGGAAATGGGATAACAGTTTTCAGGTGGAAAGAGAGGGGAATGATCCGTTCTCTACATCTGTAGCAGGCAAAGCAGGAAGCATTGGTCGTAAGCTGCAGAGAGAAGGACCTGGGAGAGAAAGCAAGAGAAAATATGAGGATAGCAAGGAACTGGACAAGAACATCTGTGGAGAGGGGGATCCATCCTCCTTGGTGAGGTGTTTTTCCAGGCAGCAGAGACAAGCAACCACTAGGAATGGCATTGAGATACAGTTTGTCCAACCCTGGGGCATCTCAAGGTGTTTTCCAGCTCTGTCTCCTGTGATTCCACAATGTCTGTATTGGCCAAAGCTGCAGGAATGATGCCACATTTGCAGAAAGCACGGGACAATGAGAGGATAAACTTGTCACGCACCACCATATCTGTGTTGATGCTCATGAGAGTTTTTCCACTGACAACAAGCAAATACATCACCCCCACACTTACCTTAGAACTGTAGAACTGCACTTTAGTGTTGTGCTTTGTGATGATTGAAAAAAAGAAAAAATAATTATGGCATCACAAGGATGCCCTCGAGCCTGTTGGCAACTCCCACAACTTTCTTGCACACGCAGTAGTCTTGCATTCTTCTGAGGAACCTTTGTTGTACTGCTGCTTTTCCTCTCAGTCTCTCTGACTAGGTAAGAGTATTTGTTCTGCACATCATCCAGGTTACCTGTCACTGGTCTTTTGGAAAATGTTGTGGTGCCAGGAGAAAGAAGTACTTTAGGTAATGGGGTATGTACTGGGAAACAAGTATTGCTAATGACACTCTTATGGAAAGAGGCAGCTTGTATGCATTTTGAAAAGCTAGGGGAATTCAATTTCATGGACACAGGCTGTTCTCTGCCAGTTGATCTTACTCCCCCAGGATGATTCTGGTCATCCTTCTTTTATTAGTGTGGATGGAACCTCTCTTGTCAGCAAATTCATCTAAAGCAGTAGCTGCTCTTGAAGAGAAATTTGCCATGAGAGCAGTGATTCTCCAAGCTCAATCCAGCAATCAACATGCCTTCACTTAAAGAAAGGTAGTCCTGAAGAGATCCTCTCTAGTTCCCAGAACAACACGCAGTGATACTAATGCATTACCCAAGCTACACCAGCTTCAGCAGATTGACAGCAACTTTCCAGCTTGTATGACTGTTCCTAGAGTATCTGACCCAGATGAAACCAAAAACTAACAGACAAAAGAAGATGAAGCCCCTTTGGTCTAAGCTCTGAACACAGTGTGTCTGGTCTTCATCTCAACATGGCACAGGGGGGATTCAAAGTACCTTTTTGAAGCCTGTCTCTCCATCTTGTACTAATACTAGAAGGAAAAAACACATGCATTTTAGAAATTGCTTTTCATTCAATCTGGTAGTATTTGACTGTGTTTGTGAAACCACTTCAGAATTATACTTAAATAAAAGGATAAGAAAATCCCTCCTTCAATAGTGCCTGAACAGATCAGCCTGTGTGATATTGTTACAGTATGAGGGCAGTGAGAGAAATATTTTTATGAACAAATCACTTACCAGGAAAGATGGTCCATTTTCTTAAAACTATCAAAATTCATAAATCTTATATATATTCGTTTTGTTATTTCCCCATGTATTAGAAACAAGCTAGCCATTGCCATTAACATCTTTGAAATTTTAAAGTAAATTGTCATGGTCACCCTAGGGGTTTCTTCTAACTTTTTTTAAAGTTTGTTTTAATACACTTCATTTATTGAAAAAATTCTCACACTTGTGTTATGTTGCTGTGTCACATGACTACAAATGTTTGACCAGTTTCGGAGTCCAACCCGAATGTTTTCTCAGTTTAGATCTTCGTGTGTCTCAATGATATAAAAATTGAAGTTGGAAATATGGTGAAGACTTAAGGTGACTTCTAGCAAAGCTGATGTTATTAAATATGAAGAATGATAGGAAGAATGATGTTGAATGTATGTACCTTGGTGTTCCTTTGGGATCCTCTGCCTCCCAAATTTTGCAGCTCAGCTTTTTTACTACCCCAGAAGCTTCCCTGAGGGAGCCAGAAAGATGCAATTGATTTCAATACATCCTGTAAGAGCCACAAGGTCTGGAGAGTCTCTGGAGGTGCAGGATAGCTGAAGAGGGTCTGGCCAGGGAGACTGATCTCTGAGAGAGTATCTTTTAAGACTGTTGAGAGGCAGACAGAGAAAATCTGTCAGATGATACTGAGAAAGAAATTTGCGTTCACCAGGGAGATAAAACAGCTCCTAAGAGGGAAGAGGGAATGAAAGATGCAGGAAAAGCATTTTCCAGAGCAAGGGGAAAAAGAGGATGTTGGGGTAAGAGAAGAGAAAAATAACCTCAGTGGTTTTATTTTGGGGCAGTAATCTTGGAGCTGGAGTCTCATGATGTTTTAAGTAAGTTGTTTTGAAATTGTTTATTTTTGCAACATTGCTTTTATTCAGTTTGAAAATCAGGGATGGTGGATAGCCAAAGACCATTTCTATCAGCTGTCATGTTTGATCACTGGCCACCCGGGTAGTGGAAAGTAAATGAGAGAAATTCTACACCTTTTTACTTTTTTAATTTTTTTTTTTGTTCCCAAGAGCCACAAATGGCAGAAAAGTAAATGCCTTCAGTCTTAAAAACTGAGGGAAAGTTCCCAAGGGCAAGCCATGGAGTGACTCCAGGAATGACCACACTGCTGGATGAGGACACAAAGCAGCCTGTAATGGTACAGCCCAGCAGAGCTGTGCTCCATTCTTTGAGCCCACCCCAACACCTCCTCACACCAGGAGCTATAACCTTGAGTGCTCATGCAGCAAAGATTGGGGTTTGCCCATTTTTTCATTCATTTTAATTTTTTTTTAAATGAACCTTTCGAGCATTGATAAATTTTATTCATTCTTCTACAATGTGAACAGAGTGTGAAATTCTACATTGCTGCACAGTGGAAAGGGAATAGCACTGTCTTGTAATGTACTTATTTGTCTCCATGAGGGATTGCTGCCAAGCTTCTGTGAATACACTTTTTTTGGCTGCCCTTAAATGAGCAAGAATGCTGAAAATTTATTCCCACAACACCCAAAACTTTTTTCTGGTATTTTCTGACATTAAAACACACGTATAAAAACATGTATGTGCAAAACTTTACCAGAATTTAAACCACTTTTTTTTTGTGATCACAGCATCTCCTTTCCTAAAGCCTCAGAAAAATGAATGGAGATAGTTAAATTATAAGTTTAGTCAAATGTTTGGGATTTTTTATATCTCTGTAATGCTAAAATTGTTACCATTCTGACAGACAAAAATCAAACATGAGAAGTATGATGCATATCCTCTGCAGCTTTATTAAGACTTTTTTGGGGATGGAGGAAAAAAGAAGGGAGAATGGTTAAGTCCGACATTTAAGAAGTAGGCAAAAGTTCACATTCCATAGCTGCAGTAGTTTTTTATTAAAAGAAAAGCAAATAAAAATGACTGATTAAATGTTCCTTGCATCTTTATAAATCTGCTGCTCTCCAAAGAAGGCCAGGCACTTGCTTGGGGTGTGTATACATGAATAAGTGGTGTGTGCGTGTTATATCTATTTCTATGAGCAGAACATATTTCTAGCAGTGGCAGGTAGTAGAAATGATGAGTACAAGATGGGAAAAGGCTTTGGTGATGAATGATCAAATTTTCAGAAACATCTCACCTCATTTGATTTGTTCATAAAATCCATTACAAGAATAAATAGTATTTTCCTACCTCAGGCATTCTGCGGTTTTCGGTCACAGGATGATGGTTTTCTGCTGTATCTGAAGTTGGAGGTTTGATGATTTTTTGTTAAATAGTATGTCATCAGAAAAAAATACCTGCATTTTTTTTGAAAAAACATTGTGGCATTGGAAGACGACAGCATCATCAAACAGTCAGCAGTAGTGTATAGGTAAGGAATTTGTGTGAAGAACTTTCTAGCTAGAGCAATCTATTTAATAGCCAGGACTGGGAGAACGAGGGTGAAAGAGCCAAAGGAGTGATTGTGCTGATATAAACGTTTCTCCTGTCATTTTTCTTCCTCTGAAAATGAGAGCTTCTTGAATAGCCAGTGTTGTCCATTTCCATCAGCTTTGGTGGGGTGAAGGTGGAAGTTTGGACTCACAACCAGGAAAAGTCTCTGAGACTTTCAGAATCAATCAATGCGCAGTTTCCTGCAAATATTGCTTTACAGTTTAATCCCAAAAACTGTATCTGCTAAAACTAAATCTGCTGCTACTACTGTTATTGGCTATTCTTTTTTCAGTAGCATTCATCCCTTGTGAAGCAATAAAGAAAACATGTTTTTTATTCTCTTTGCTGGCCTCCAATGGAAGATGCTTTTGAGGGTCCACCTTTCTGCATGGGCTTGTGTGGCATTTGGTGAGGTTTTCTGTCCTTATATATAGCATATCATCGAATATAGCGACACTTCTGGGTTCCTGAGCCTGAGGACAGGTTTTCTTAGGATGAAACTATTGCACATCAGTCTCTGCAAGGAAAACTCAGGCCCAGTGAGAACAGAGTACACCACGATCCCTTAGGAACTCTTGACTTTGTGGCAGATAGCTAGGCAGGTAATGTAGGTGCAACCATAGTGAATGACATCTGCATTAATTCCAAATGTAAATGATTAGGCTACAGAGACTCACAAATACTTAGGCTTATTAAAGTATGTAAGGCTTTACAAAGCTGGGAGCCTTTGTCAGAGGCTAAAATACAGTTTTTATTATATTGCAGTAGGGAAGTTTTTGTGGCTCTTGCATCACTCATGTGCTGTGGTTTTTCCTTCTCAGCCTTAGCAAAATCAGCAATTAGCAACCTTTCCAGAGCTCTGACGTGAGAATTTTCATGCAACACAACTGATGCATATGTTCCTGCAAAGTCTTCAGAAAATCGTGCTTGTGCACTTCTCCTCTTCCCAGGGCCAACAGGAAAAAGGGAATTCTCAGCTGTGCCCCATCCATGGATACTCAGAGAGGCTCTCTGCCATGTTGTGGCTCAGAGGGTATCCCTGGAGATGGTGCAGCATCTTGTCTGACAGTGAGGCACTTGAAGCAATGTTTGAGCTCAGATTAGTTTCTCCCACCTGAGATTGCACCAGCAGCAATAGGCAGGGTCCATACTCTGCCTCCCTCCCACAAGAATTCTGTGCAAACGTGGCCTCTGCAAAGACACCATGTCCTGTGACCTGTGCCTGCTGCTAGAAACCATGCTGTGGATGTAAACCTTCCTCCCCATCTGGCTACTTATGGTGTTGTGTCCCTGAAATGGTGAAACTGCCTAGCATGCTGCACCCCCTTTCTCAGCTCTGAACTCTGTGTTTCTGCCCCCCATTAGATGCACTGAACATTTTGCAGTGCTTACATTCCTGGAGGATTGTGCATACTGGTCCAGAATGGGCAAATTTCTTTGTCTGGCAAACTCTTGTTGTGGCACCGAGCGTTTGTTTCCCCAGCAGGCTCTGACTGGATGCTTTGCTGCTGGTACTGATCACCCTCTGCTCCCTTGGCAAGCATAGGTTAGCCCTCCCTATATTTTCTGATCAACTCCTCTGCCTTATGTTAAACATTCTTCTACAATTTCACAGTGTCTTCATATTCTCATCTGCTTTAAAACAAAATTATCCTCTGATTGTTTTCCAATTTGCAATGAAGCATTGTTCTAAACCTTTTCCACTTACAGGTTTCCAGAGAGTTTAATCTCTATTGCGGGTTTAACTGCTTCATTATCTTCGTAGATACTTGTTTAATTCTTCTGATGACTAGAACCATATGCTATGTGGTTGTCACTGAGACGGGGAGTCTGAGAGAGGTTAAAAGTGCACTTTAAAAATACAATTTTTCACAGGTTGCATTGGGAAAAACACTATTGATCTTCTGTCAGCCATTTGGGCTTTTTATGTGTAGTTCTGTTTAAAATGCCTACAAGGAAGTCCTTTGAGAATGAAACTTTAGGTCATGAAAAATGGAAAGGCTGAGAACTCAAAAAATTAAAATCCTTTGTTTCTTAAGAGTGCAGCAGGTCTCTTGCACCAGGCTGCTAGCAATGAAGATTTCCTTCTCCCCTCCCATTTTGGTACTGAACTGGAAGGAACTGTGCACTGCACTGGGGACATGGTGCCAAAGGTGGGTCAAGCCCTGTTCTCTGTGGTGAGCCTACGAGAAGGAGCAGTGAGGACTGGTCAGGATTGGGCTGCAGGATCAAGTTGTTTGGTAGCCTGAACCACCCAGGGTATTTGGAGGAGGCAGCAGCAAAGTCCTCAAACAAGTCCTGCCTGCCTTTGCAGTTTCTCAGGCTTGGCCCAGGGTAGGTCTTCTGGCTGTTCCCACATATCCTTTATGGGTGACAGGCAAAAGTACACTCCAGGAAGGCTGAACTCTGCTGCTGCTCTTTGGGCATCATGCTATTGTCTAGATTAAAAATAATCAGCTGCAGTCTCAGCTGTCTGAGTTAAATACTTCAAATTTAATTGCAACTGGGTTGACTTGAAGTATTTGGACACCATGCTCTCCATGCTGAAGGAGCTGAGCTTCCATCTTCTCCTTTCTTAACTTACTTTTCTGGCAGTAGATTGCAGAAAACACATCTGCTACCCTTGGCAACTAAAGGCACCTTCGTTTTCAGATAGATTCTGTGTAAATACCAAACAAAACATATATTAAAGATGCTTGGCTTAGATCTAGTAGAAATTTTGCTTTCTAAGCTGCTTTCTTCTTCTCTGGTTTGTGCAGGCATTTCTGCAGCTATGTATGATTTTCCATTGACATAGTATTTTCCTATCTAATTGAGGTCTAGTGGCCACCATCCAGCTGACCCTCCTTCTGAAGGCACACAGACTGCAAAAACACAATCTGAGGGAGCACTGCTGCTGTTCTTTGCCACAGAAACAGGAGGGAATAAACCCCATTCCACCTCAACCTCCATGGAACTGTGTCAGGCCTTGCATGCACTTCCTCATTTCACCAAATGTGATAGGCATACTGAGCAAATAATTGCCATGAATTATTATGATTGCTTCATGAATTTTGTCCTTCCTTGCCTTTGGGTTTTGGTCTGCTTGTAAGCAAGCTGGGATTTCATCAGTTGTCCCTAGTACTCCTCTGAAGGATTCTTTGTCTGCAGAGCTGCTGGGCGCCTGTCAGGCTGGTGAAGACAGAGGTAGTGTGATATGTTTCTGTCCTGTGAGTGGACTTCTAGAATCCTTTTCCTGGGATAAACATTTGGGTTTGCAGTTTTGAAAATGGCTTACCACAAATATTTGCCTAAAATTTGCCAGCGGAGGGAATGTTTCTTCAGCAAACACATTTACCAGCATGCTTTCAGTCAGTAAACACCACCGAGGTGTGAACACAGTGAAAGGGAATTAATTTTTAATGCAAATCATTATTAATATAAAATAATTTGGAGAAGGCTGGAATCAGCTTTTTTTCTTCTATTTTGGGGAACACTCATCAGTCTAAATGTAGACATACCCCGTGCAAGCCTGTACCTTTTGGGGGTGGGGCTGAAAAGAGGAGTGTGCTTTTGGAGCTCAAGATGCAGTGACATGTGCCCCCCGGTTGGAGAGCTGAACGGGGTACCTGTGTGTGCTGTGAACCAGCCCATTGAACTTGTCTGGGCATGAATGATGAATCGTGGCACTGAGAAGGTCCTTGCAGCTCTCCTGGTGACCAGACTTTTTTGTGGGGTGAAGGCAAGGTGTGAAATGGATGCTCTTGCTGCACTGAGCTTCAGTAGAGGTGGTGCTTGTAGGAGGAGAGAATACAGGTGACCTCACTCCTGATAAGTAACAGTGATTGCTAAGCCATGAAGAGGAATAAACCAAGACTCTTTTAATGCTGTGTTTAACAAGAAGTCTGTGCCTTGGCTCATTTTTATCCTCATAGAGGGCTGCTGCAGCAGGCGCTCAGTGGGGTTGGGAACCAAAGAGCTGGTGGGACTCAGCCTGATCCTGTGGTGATGTAGCCCGGGAAAAACAGGCAAGCTGAAGAGAGGCCTGGTCTTCTTTCTGCTGAACTGGCAGCTCTTATCTAGGCCAGTAAGTGCAACCACTTCTCTTTTGAGCTGCCTTTTTGGTGTACTTCCCTCCCTGTTGAAGTTCTCTCCAGTTTGGTGGTAGAGCACCTTATCCTGTGATCAGTTTTCCATTGTAGGTTCTCATGTCCTCTTTGGTGCAGAAATGCTGCCCTAGAGTTGGTTCTCTGAGATGTGGCATGTTTGGAAGGAGAAAACAGGCTGTGGTGACATCTGCTCCCTGTCTCTGCCCCCCTTGCTGTGTCCTCACTGTGCCTGGGACTGGTGAAAGGAGACTTTGCCTGAAGGACTGGTGTTGGCAGTCTGTTGCAAGTCCGTGGCTTGATAATTATGGATTCCCACTCCAGTATTAGAGCTAATTTGCAAGCTGTAGAGAAGTGATGGCTTGGCAGAGGGGCGATGTCATTATTCTTATTAGCACCGGTAGTTTTAGACAAAAACCCCTGTCTTCACTCTCTATGATTCTTCAGATTTTCAATCAAGAAATGTGTGACTCAAGTTTGGGTAAAACATTTATTGTTAGGCTGAGCAAGATTCTTTCATGGCCAGGGACACGAGCAAGAAATCTTATTTTCATTCTAGGGCTCTCAGAAGGCTGTCAGGACTTCTGAATATAACCAAACCCCTGTCTTATTAAAGGTTCTTTTCTTCATCAGTACACTGTCCACTAGCAAGGTGTGAGGCTCAGTCACTGATGCCAGAACAGACTGAGGGATTCTCGTAGAGAAGCTAATTATATTTTGCCTTTTTTTTCCCCTTCTTTTACTGCAGAAAGACAGAGTAGTTTTGAATAAATTGGGAAATGGGAGGGGTGAGGAGAACTCAGAATTCATTAATATTCATTCTTAGCCACAAGTACACAGGAAAGGTGACAAGGAGCTAGCTGCCCAGAAACCTGTGCACCTTGGTGCTAAATAGAAAATTGAATTTAATTATAGTTACCTTTAGCTCAGCACCTAATGAGCATGTTTGAAATAATGGAGGGTTGCTGTATAATAGAAGATCCAGGACTCAAACAGAAAATGCAAACCTTCCCTCCTTCCCTGCTCTGCTGAATTTAAAATAATTCTCCCAAGGCCCAAGAAACAAAGTAGATTTCTATTCTTGTTTTTCAGTGATTATCACAGAAAATCATCCAGAAAAAAAAATCAAATAATATGGTCAGTAGGGGGGAACAAGCACATTTTAATGGTGAGTAAAAGAGTGGTGACTTATTCCATTCTCACTTTGCCTAGTGAGCACTGCTAGGGTCTTGAGGTCTTTGTTTTTTCTTTTTTTTTCCTCTCATATAATGTTGTTTTATCTATTCTCTGATAGCTCTTAGGGGTTTTTTTTATCCTCTATCTTATTTTCTGGGAGACTACTATCCATGGAGTTTACTACCTTGTCGCTAGGGGAGAAAGAGGCCGAGGACATTTTTTTCACACACATTTCCTAGGGTTGCTTCAGAATGTTTGTTCTCACAAGCAACTTCAAAACCACAGACCCAAATCCTTCTCTGTGGCACAAAGATGCAGGCGGGGATGGAAGCTAGCGGAGATGCTCCATATAAATTTATGTGAGTTTAGGGGAAAGCAGAATGTGGTCTATACTTGGCTAATACTTTGCCTTGCTGAAATTAGAGTTGAACAAAGCATTTGAACAAAGTTGAACAAAGCATTTGAAGCTCCTTTTAGCTTTACAGCCAGGGCCTGATGTTTGTAGCACAAGCCCAGCTGAAATTACTTCCATTTTGGGGGCCAAGGTAGGAAAGTCATGAATTATCCCTTATATTTTTAACACATGCTGAAATTCAGCTTTTCATAGTCCAGTCATGAGCTGTAGTTAATGACCTAGCAAAGGATAGCATTTATCTTTATCTTAAAGCTTCTTCCAATGTGACCAAACCTTAAAAGGTTCACCCGGAGGTGAAAGCTGGCATGGTGGAGGGCAGCTGGCATGGGTACCAAGCTATGAAATGGTGGTCGCAACCTGTCCCTGAATCTCTCAAGTTTAGCCCAAGTCTCAGCTTTTTTTTTTTTTTTTTTAATTGAGAAAGGACCATGTTTATTTCTTTCCTGGCTCTGTTCCAAGACAAATTTGGTAAATCTTGGGTGAAACAAAAAATCACACTGTTTTCCATTTGGTCTCTATCCTCTTTGGTTCTTTGTTTGGAGAGACTGTGCTAATGGTTCATGTTGCTTAAATATCCCTACACTCCTAGCAGACAGATAACACTGGCACTTGAGAGATTCTTGAGATAAATCTCTTATGGACACATGGTATTTTCTACACCACACGTTTTCTCCTTCCCGCTTCTTTAGCATGCTTTTGGTGATTTGTTTGTTTGCATGAATTACTCTCAGATTCAGAACACATCTGTATCTTTTATTTCTTATTTCCTTAATTGGGGATTTTTTTTCCGCTCCTGCTCTTTTTGGATTCATATTGCTTTATTAGCAACATTACAGTCTATTTTGGGTGATTTAGAACAGAACAGATAGAAATGCATAGATATTATTCCCTGGCAAATAAGCAAGGCTAGATATGCCTCAAACACATTTTGAAACATTTTAAACCCTTATTCACAAGCAATTTGATAGCTGACTACTGGGCAAACATAAATCCCTAAATCCTTCTTTTCCTTTATTTTGATCAGCATTGCTTTGTCTTTCCTCTGCTTTTCTTGTCAGCTTATTTCTAAGGGGCGGTAGGTGCTTCAATGCTTTAAAAAAATCCTGTTATTTTGCTTGTTTAGACACCTGCATACCACTGCAAATTTTTACCTCAGTTGCCACTTATTTTTTGACTGAAAACAGCCTTTAATTATGATCAAGACAGAAACCTTCTATGTGCGTCTGTCTTTCAAGGCACAATAGATGCCTTGGCTGGATGCTGCTGCCACTGTACTATCTTCTGTTTATTAGAGTCCAGCCCCTCACTAAGCTGTTAGCTGAGCAGAGGAGATGCAGAGTGACAGGCATTTCTGAGTACACTTCATGGATGTGCCAGAGCCCCAAAGTGAGTCATGAGGTGTGACTGGCATCCACAATTTTTTACCTATATGTGGAGCTTGAAAAGCTGCAAGACAGTTTTCTTTGGGCAAAATAGCTGCTGTCTCCAGAGCTGTGGTCCAGGCACTGCAGGTCCTGTCTTTTTTGGTGCTGCAGGGAAGGAGATGCTGTTGTGCAGGCTGGAAATGGCACAGCCCAGTTAGGAGAGAGTTACAGGAAAATTTCCTTTGGCTTCCTGGTCTCTTGTGTAACTGTCATGGCCACTGTGATACCTTGCAGTGTGTAGTGGGCATCACTGCATTTTGCTTGGGGAAAGAGAAGGGATGTCCTTTGCCTGCTGTCTGGGTTGGCAGCAAATGTGGTCTGAGGAAGTGTGGGGAAAGGGAAAAATACAGAGTCTGTGCAAATGTGAGTGGATTTTTTTTTCTATATTCCCTTTGCATAGACTCCCTTGGGGAAAAGGGAGTCAATGAACTAGCACGTCTCCTGAGGGATTGCAGCCATACTTCCAGTCAAAAAATTTTGGTTTCTGATGAAATGTATGTCAGAAATATTTTGCTTTCAGTGAAGACTGTGGCAAAAATATTTTTTTAATTTTTATTTTTTTTCCCAGTGAAAGTACAGCAATTTTGTGGGGGAATAAATAGGCTTAGCTCTATTAGTAATACTATTTTCTGTCAAGGAGATAATTCATCTTAATGGAAAAATTATAATCAAGCGGGGGAAAAGAAGCACTTTTCTAGGCAGCGATCCTGTCACCTGTAGAGAAGAGATTTGGGATCTGGAGTGGTTTGCTTCTATTTTGAGCTTAAATGCTAATATTTTCAGGCTCCTCAAGTCAGCCTCATGCTGTGCGGGCATGCACAGCTGGAGCATTATGAAAAATAAATAAAAAGGTATTTCTAATAGAATAGCCAGAGTTGGTAGAAGTGGCTTCACCTGCTCTGCTGAGAGGTTTGTGAAGCTAGGCTCCCCTGTGGCAACAGACATGCACCCGTCCTTGCCATCATCTGTATGACTTCATGCATTTCCTTTGAAATACAGTTCCTTTGTGTCAGCTCTATCTTTATCAATCAGGGTGGCACGATAAAGTGCGAGCATTTTGAGATGATAAAGAGAATTTAGATTGTGGCTACCACTGATGCCCGCTGGCTGATCCTGAGCTGCTGTGTAGGAGCCTGTGGGAGGATGCAGGGAGGTGTCCCTGCAACAGCATAGATGGAGTATCAGATTGCACCAAGCATGAGAATAACTGTATGTACAGAATGTATCCAACCCTCAGGCACATATCCATATGTTTGGATGCTGGTGGGTGTTTTTTAAAGTTACTGTTTTAAAGATATCCACACAGGTGGCTAGCAAGCATTTGTTAGATGGCACAGCATGAATGTTGAAGCAATCTGACTGCTCGTGGGTGAAGAATAAAAGGAGAAGCAGTGCTGGGTGTCCAGGATTTTCTGGATAATGGTTATTTGCCTTAAGAAAGAAAGGACTATATTTTTTTTTCCCAGTTAGTTTTGGGAGAATGCAGAGGGCTGTGCGGAGGCTGACAGCAGCCTCGTTTCAGAGAAAACAAAAACCCATCAGGTAGAGGCACTTTAGAAAAACAAACCCTGTTTTGGTGATGTGATTTTTTTTTTAAATGATATCTCATGCCTGTGTGCAAAGTAGGGTGGTTTTTTTAGTCCTTCAAGGGAAATAATGATAATAAAAAAGAGCTCCAGGTGTGTGTGGGGGAAGGCAGTGTTTTCAGTTTTCAGGTGGGTTAGTTTTGTTTTTTTTTTTGATGGAAGGATATGCTGAGGCCAGAATGTGCCATTGTAGAACAACTCTGTAATGAGCCACAGGCTCACCAGAGGCAGAGTCCTGCACCACTTCCTGACAGGATGATGAGAGATTTCCTCTATGTCCAGCCAGCTTCTCTGGATTTGCTTTCTTTCCTTCATATCACACTCATGGCAATATCCTCTCCAGGAGGATTGGCTTGTTGTATGGGCAGTCACTTAGAGGACAGCAGCTGTTGCTGGGCATGTTCAAAAGCAGCTGAAACGATATTGAAGCCACTTTCAATCCACAGCTGTCTCTAGGCCTAAGTTTGCTCAATGCAGAGACAGCAATAAACACCAAGTAAAGCTGGGTCACTAACTGTAAAGAAGGTTTCCCAGGGACATATTGTTTGGAGGAATCTTTTCTTCTAAAGCAGTAAAAGCAGCTACTAAACTGAAGGAAACATATCCCTAATTTCTGAACAGTTGCTGAGAATAAAAGGACTGTCAGAAAAAAACCCAGCCTAATTGATTTTCCACCTCTTATCCAGAAGCTCCTGAAGCCATGTAGAAAACAGAATTTCTTCAGACCATCCCATGGCATCTCCAACATGAACGCTCTCATCACAACTTTTTGTGGTATCTACGAGATTTGTGCCAGTGCTCACTGAGGAAAACAATCCCAAAGTAGATTTGCTGGCTCATTAGCTGTGAGTCTGTAAGGACATGAGTGACGTATGAGAGAAGTTAATTAAAAGAGCTATTGTTGCAAGGATGGAATGAATGCTGGTGGTCCTAGAGGGTGGGAGTAGGACTCAGGTAATATTCATATTGAGCTATAACAGGGATACATAGCTGTCTGGGCCAAATAGCAGCAGATCCACCCATATGCTGATGAAGCTGGGAAAAGAGAACAGGATCAAGACTTCGACTCAAAATGCTGATGTGGATCCCTCACCAAGCTGACCTGCACTAAGCACAGCTGTGTATTGTGAAGGGGGAGCTGTAGAGGCCCTAATATTTTAACCTGAAGCTCTTTGTAAGTTGGTCTGGCCAGCAGTTGTCTGTAAAGACAGCAATTGTCTATCACAATTTGCTTCAAATATAATTGAATCTCAGGGAAAATCAGAACAGCCACACTGATATCCTCTGACTGCAAAACTGACTGGCTGCAAAAAAGGTTAAAAATATAGCAAAAAATCCCATCACAAACACCTTACTTTCTGTTGAAAAGCTGTGATGCTCCATGGGAAATCTTGGAAATGACTGAGTGATGCTCCTGGTCCCTTGTCTGTCAACCCTTCATGGCTGCTGTCCGCGTCCCATGTGGATTGTACAAGCCAGAGATGGTGGCCCTTGGGGCAACTCTTTATTTCCAAACTTACAACCTCAGGCTATTAAACTGTAGTGTATGTGGGGGGTCTTTAAAAATCCTTACCGAAACCACCCCTTATGCAAGCACACACACACACACACACACACACACATGTTCACCTGCACACATCATGGACCGTGCACCATTTTTCCATCCTACGTTTTTGGTCATTTTGGGAATACCTTCCCTTGTGGGCTCTGGCTCATTCTATCCTTTTGCTGTCTCTGAGTGGTGCTTACACTGCATTGTGCTGAGAAGCCCCTTAAATCTTCCCATGCCCCCTCATGTGTGCGTGCAGGCAGTCCGGCATTATCCAGCTCCGTGGTGAGGATGTTCACATCTCTTCTCATTAGCGCTGTGCAATGTAAAAGGCTTGCCTTGAGTTTCTTGAAGATGGCAGTAACGAAGCTCTGAAGAAATAGTCAGGGGAACGGAGCTAATTAAAATGCAGCAGGGTGTAGAAGTAAAGGTAGCAGCAGCTCGCTATGCCATGTCTCTGGCAATCAGCAGTCCCTAGTTTACCCACACTAATTGACAGGAGACGCAGTGCTACTGAGTGTGCACACAGCCAGCGTTAATGGAGTCAGCACACGCTGCTCTTCCTGCCTGACTTGTCTCATTATCGACCTTGAACTGGCAAAGGTCAGTTGATGGTGCTGCTTTCATCAAGATGACAGGTGTCTGAAGATCTTCTCTTTGTAGTATAATAATTTGGCAGTTGTCTTATCCTGTACGTGAATTAGTGATCTGATCCCGAAGAGATGACGGATAAAAAAGACTGGTTTACCGTGGTGAGGAGCTGGGCTGTTGTGTGTTTAAAAAAAATAACAGGTACCAAAAGTCCTGGAGGAAGGAAACAAAAGTATATTGCATAATTCCCCCTGGAGAAGATAGTGCCTGAAGAAGCAAATAGGCAAATTTTCACAAGTAGAAATGCAGTCAGTCCACTGTTAAAAATCAGCAGCTTATTTGAGCTGATGATGAGCACCAGGTGCACCGCTGGCATTTGGCAAATATCTAATAATAATAATAACAATAGCTGGGGCACCTGACACCTGGAGTAAGCCGTGAGTGACAGTCTTCTTGGGGAGATGTCTCATCTGAAGGCAACGTTGTCTCCAGGAGATGCGTCATTATAACATGCTGCACCCGGGCTGCATCTCATGTGCCCTCCTTTTTTTATTCTATTACAGATGGTCTCAGCAGAGACACTGAAGACTAACAGAAATGCTTCTGCCATCTTCCCCATCAAATCTACAAAACCAGCATTTTTGAGCATTTTTAATGAAAGCCAATGCTTTTGTTTTCTGAGAGATGATCTGCAGTCTCCTGTTTCTGTAGCTTCTCTGGTTAGTAGGTTGCTGAAGCCTTAGCTTGCATCTCCTTTCCTTTCCCACCACCACTTGTGCAAGGTGTGTGTAAAACGCTGTGTGCTGCCATATCATTTGGCCACTTGCTTGTGGATACAAATGGGGTAAATCAGGACCTAGACCTGGGAGGAGTCTGTATTCCCCAGCAGAGCAGACAGAAAGGTGCTCCTTGCTGAAGAGCTGAGGGGAAATCTTTGTGGCAATTGACTTGTTGGCAGCACCAGACTGGGTTTTTCTTGGCTGAGACAGGGAGGATGAAAGTCAGTGTGAGATACGCAAAGCAGCACCTGCAAAGGGACCCCTTCAAAGAGTTTTCTGCTCCCTCATCTCAGTGTTGGGGCTTTAGCCTTGCTTGCTGACTCATGGGAAGCTCTCTTGTCCTGCTCTGGCCCCGATAAGGGGAGGGGGAGGTGCTGGTCCCCAACGTGCCGTGCATTTCTTGAGGAAGTTCACAGAATCATAGAAAGGCCAGGGGCAGGTCCACCTTTCACTAGACCAAGTCACTCAAATCTCCATTCAGCCTGTCCTTGAATATGGATGTGGCATCCACAGCTTTTCTGGGCCTCCTGTGCCAGTGCCTCATAATCCTCACAGTAAAATATTTCTTCCTAATATCTAATCTAATCCTACTCTCTTTGGGTTTGAAGCCATTCCCCCTTTTCCTATCACTACATACCCTTGTAAATAGACTCACCTTCTTTCTTGCAGGCTCCTTTCAGGTACTGGAAGATCACAATTACTTCACCCTGAAGGCTTCTCTTTTCCAGGCTGAATAAACCCAATTCTCTGAGCCTTTCCTCCTAGGAAAGGTGTTGCACCCTTCTGCTCATCTTGGTGGCCTCTTCTGGACTTGCTCCATCAAGTCCATGTCCTTCCTGTGCTGGGGGCCCCAGAGCTGGATGCAGCCCTGCATGTGCTGCAGGAGTAGGGCAGAATCCCATTCCTTGCCCTGATGGCCATTCTGCTTTGAGTGCAGCCCAGGCTATGATTGACTTGTAGGGTTATTGCAACCCTCACCAGAGCTGGGAAGAAGAAAGCAAACCAAGCAGAGCTTTTTTTCTTTACCTGCAGTTTCCCAGAATATTTTTAAAATATCCTTTTCTGAAAATCAATGCACTTTGCTAGTATAATTACCAGAATACTTCTTCATTTATCTGTGATTATAAGGAACTGAAGTATTATCTGGGGAACAAAACACTCTGTAACTTGAAAACAATTTATAGCAGCTCTCTTTTTAAAGATGTGTGAAAATAAAATGCTGGGCAATGTGATGTCTGTATGGCTGAAGTTCAACTGTAAAGGTAGAAGACCAGGAGATTTTTACCAGGGCAAGCCTGAGGGCACCAATGAGATCATTCTTTAAATAGAAGAATATTTTTGCTATTGAGCCTTCCCAGCCTGACAGGTTTTTTCAGCTGCCTCTGTGGTGACTGCCAAGGGATGCTGCTGCTCTCTGTCTTCCCAGTACCTGGTGCTGCAGCAGCCTCTGAACCCGTCCCCCCTCACATACACACACACACTCCCCTGGCATTCAGAGGGGCTGTTTGCAGTGCCCTCAGCACTGCATCCACTCTACCATGTCAGATTGCACTTTCCTTTGGGGACACGAGAGCAAATCTCCACCTTTGTGCCAGGTTGTGAAAGCAATTGTAAAATAGATGTTAAATGAAAAAAAAAAGAGAAAGTGTTGCCTAAGTGCATACTGAGATCAATAAAATATGCAAGAATGGACTCCTGCTGTTCAGGGCTGCAGCAGTCTCTAACCTAGAGCAGGGAGTCCTGGAGGAGCACGTCGGGGCTGCTCTAAGTGACAGCTGATAGGAATCCTACATTAATGCAACAGGTAGGGCTCATATGTTTGCACCCAGAGGTCTCATGTTCAGGTGCCAGCTATGAGGGTACTCTCAGGAGGCCTCTGTCTGAAAAGGCAGTGATTAAGAAAAGAAACAGTGATAAAGGAAATTCTAGCAATTATGGTTTTATGCCTGGGTTAAGTCCTTCCAGCAATGGGTCATTTCTTGTTTTGCAGAAGAGGCTCTATCCCCTTTCTTCCCCAGCAAGGAGATAATTATAGATCTGGTGAAAAATAAAGGTATTGACCATTTTTCTTCTGCTGGGGAAAGAGATATGCTCCCATCCAAACCAAAGACAAATGAGATGGATTCATGAATCACTTCTTCTTATACAGAAAAGCTCAGCTTATGCTGCCATAACCAATTACCAATATTGTCCCACCAATAACAAGGTTGTGGGACAAGAGTTTCTCTCTTCTACCAATGGAAAGGAAGCACTAATATGCATATGGGAAAAATAACATAAAAACTATGGCAAATATATTGTGTCTGCCTGTTAGATCAACCTCTGTTCCTGCTGTCTCCCAGGTTCTCTCTTTCATTACAGAAAATAAGAAAGAATAATAATAAAAAGTACAGGAAAAAGCATCACACAACTATAATAGCTGCTTCCATGTCATCTCTGTTGGGAAGGATTGCCTGGGTCCCAAACCTTGATACTCTGTGAATGACATGTTCCAGAATTAAGGCACCACTAGAAATTTCTAAGGATGAAAGAATTTGATTTAAAGCAAAGGAATCTAGGAATATTTGTGGCTCACAGGAGTCTTTGTGTTAAGAACATTTGTGTCAGTGATTTGAAATCTGAAGTGTTTTGTCCTGTCCTTCCTCTGTATGTTTATGTGCTGGACGGGAAATCGGGACTGAAAAGCAAAGTGGCCTCTGATATGACAGTTTTCCTAAAGGGTATCAGGAGAGGTGTTGTGACAGAGCTGGTGCCAGTTTGTCTTGTTTGAGGAGGGAGGAATGGGACCCATGAACACTAAAGCAATTTGTGCAAAAGGAACCAGAGATTTTGGGAGACAAAAGTGCAGCAGCTCTCCCACTGAGGTCAGGTACTTTGAGGATGCAGTTTGGATGGTGCTCCCACTTTCACCAGCAGTTAAGACTTTCTGTTTTACAGCCATCTTTTAGTGCCAGCTTGCACAACTTCAATGAAGTGTTTTTGTCTGAAAGCCTGTCACTTCTATCTCACAGCTACTGTGGTGTAGCCAGGTGTGATCTGCCACTACCATGCTATTAATGACATTATTAACTGGCAACATCCAGGAAATTATGTTTGTCCCAGTGCACTGCCTCGGGAAGTGAATCAATCTCTATCTTTAGACCCCTTCAGAAAGCCAGTTATCCCTGCTCCAGAAGTATGATTCTTTTTTCAGCTCTTTCCCATACTCTTCCCAAGAAGATCTGGAGTGCCTACTTTATTTTGCACTCATTTCGAGCAGCATGGAAGCCTGTCTGAATTTTCACACTGTCCTTCAAAGGAAGCGGCTGTGTCTTCACACTCTCCAGTTAGCAAAAAAAAATTTCTCTTGCCTTTAAGTCACAGCTTGAAAATTCCTGTATCCTCAGAGATATTATCAATATTTCTCGATAATTTGGTTCATATAGTTTTTGATTCCAGAACTGGAAATACTTAAGTCCTGTTAAATCAATTCCTTTTCTAATCTGGAAAAATCTTAAAAGAAAATATGCTGAGAGAAGGACAATAAGTACCATTCTTTTATCTTGTTTGTTTCGTGTCAAGTCTTCTATTAAACATCATCAATACAACATAGCAGAAATGTTTACTACAGCAGAAGACTATGAATTTAGTGGAAAATATCTTTCTAAAATTTCATGCCTCGCTTTACTCTGCAATTTTTCTCTGATATGCACATTCTCTATCACATTGCTATGTCATAGGAAGGCCAAGGAATGTGTAAGGAAAAGAAAATAAATAAAAAGAGACAGATGAAGCAACCTGCAATGCTGTTCAGTGGTGTTTGTGCTGTTTGGATCTGTGCATAGGTCCAGGAGCATCGCTGGTGGCCTGGTGAATGAGTGCTCAGCAGTTACAGGGGAAATTTACAGCAGAGCCATGATAAAGACCAGGCTGCAGCAGAGGACTTGGTGAGGAAACATCACTGATGTTTTCCCTAAGTGGGTTGTTTTTTAGTAATCCCTCACTCTTCACAAGAGAGAGGGAAAATGTTGATATTAGAAGAGAATGGATTTGCCTGACTCAGTGCAAACCTGAATTCACAAGAAGCCGACACAACTTTGCAAATCCGAATACCTCAGGCATTCTTATCTTCAGATAAGAGTTAGAAGGAGACTTTCTTTTTTTTCTGTTTGTCCACTGCTGCCTAAAAGCTAATACCAAGAAAGTAACTTTAGCAATTGATTTTTTTATAATTCCTGCACAAGTACTTTTTTTTATGGTCTGTATTTTCTTCTGCATTTCCCATTTTCATGGGTTTTGGTCTGTTATATAATGGCGAAATCAAGCTAAGGAAAAAGGCGATGTTTCCTTTCTGTGTTCTGCATTTGAATAAAATTAAGGTCATGGCAGAAAAGCAGATGAGACCTAGATGAGGGAACACATAGATCACCTGAAAATCTTGAGAGAAGTCATCACTGCAAATATTTGCAGCATGAAAAGTTATAGAATATTTTTATATGGGTTGCTTATTTGTCTTCCAGATTCCAGATTTCTGGTTCTTGTGTCTAGCCTTTTTGCTTATGACAAAATCTTCCTTGCTTTGGATATGTATAGTGATTTACTTGGCTGAACCAAAGCCAAATGAAGTCAACAGGACTATGTATTTCCATTAATTTTAATCTGTAAAAGGCTATATTTATATCATATTCAGAACTTTGAAATCTGATCTGTATTAGCAATGCAAAAAAAGTGCTTCTCTGCCTATATCCCACTTATTCTTCAAGAAACTCTATTAGTTGTATTAGTATTTAGGAAATTTTAAAAAAAGGAGCTATCTGCCCTTTGGTGTAAGATACTTTTTATGAGAAGATCACTGCTACACCTGGGTGTCAAGAAAACTGCAGGCATATTTTCTGTTATAGAAGCTTAAAGAAATAGAAATAAGAATTTAAAAGTGAAGTGACTGGATTAGTTAATTATGAGGAATGTCAATAATTTTCTCCAACATATAGCTTGACCTACTCTTTCAGATCCAAAGAGGATCACTGAGTTTCAAAATAAGACAGTTTTTAGGTTTGCCCCATTCTTCCAATGCTTGCTGCTGGAACTAAATGCAGAAGGATAGAAAGAGTGGGAGGGGAAAAGTCACCTCTGGGAAACACTTTTTGGCAAGGTATGAAGTGCCAGGAAAATGTACTTGTAAGATTAAATCCTGAAGGATTTGCACCCCTAATCTATCTAAATTACAGAGGAATGCTCAGACTGTAAGGGAGCTCATTGTGTCTCAGCCTATGAATTTCTCATGTTCCCACTGCTACCAGTAATCACATATGCAGACAGTAGTTTTATTATGACTACAGTCTGATCCTCAGTTCATATCTGGGCTTTGTCATTCATTTGCAAAATAGCAGCCTGAGGCATCCTCCATGCTTTACTGTAAGATGCTTGAAATGAGTACCCTTTTTTCCATTCAAGAAGGAAAACAGGCAAGGAGGAGGAGAAGAAATGGAATGAGATGTTCAGTTTCTCTCCATTACCTGGCGGGAAACATTTGTAGTTAGAAGTTTGGCTCTTCTCCTACTTATCAGAAGGAGAGCTACCAGGAAGAGAAAGAAGAGACACTTCTTCAGTCTGGTCGATGTTCTATGAAAATGTGTGGCTGGATTAACTCTTCCTGATTATAGTCAATACAGAAATACAGCTGCTTTCCTTTCTAACCAGTCAGACTGGCCAGAGTTCCTACAAAAATACATCTTCTGCCTTGTCATAATTATGGGAAATTAGTCACAAAACACTGTAAAAATATGACACCTTAAAAAGCCCTTATTAAAAAGGCTACCTATTCCAAAATGGCAATTTCTTTGTCATTGTGACAGACACCACATGGCTGCTTCCTCTAACAAAACCAACACCATGGCTTGACCTTTTGGACCACGCTGGCTTAGCAAAGCTAGGTACCCTCTCACTAGCTATGGTGTGACCTTACCTCTGTGGGTTTTAGCACGTGCTTGCTTAGACTTTCATTTCTTTGTGTCCCTCAGGGGTTCTCTTACCGCAACCCAGTGGAAAACAAGTTGTGTCACAAGAGTTTATTTCCTGAAGCTCTTCGTGAAATCAGTGAGAACTGAAGGTAGATTTGTGCCTCCAATATCCAGTCATAAAGGAGATGCTATTTAGCACCCAGTTCTGCCATCCTGATCCCTGTGTTATCTTCCTTTGCTAAGCCTTCTCATTAATTCCTGAGAGCCTAGTCTAATATGCACTCAGTGCAAGTAATGATGGCAGAGCTAACTTTAGACAGAAGAGGATTGCAAATGAAGGAGTAAGAGAGACAGGGATAGAAAAATAAAGAAGAAATTCAGTTTTGCTGTGGGCATTGGTGCAGTCTCTCTGCTGCAGTAAAGAAAACCCCAGAGTCTCATCACTGCGTTTAGGCAAGACCCCAGAGATGAGCAATAACTCTTTAGTGGGGGTGGCTGTGAGCAGGATAACCCTTCCCATTTAATCTTTATTGTCTGTATGGGATGTTTCAGGCAGAAAAGCCAAAAAAAACCAGGTTTTGCTGGTTTTACTTCAGTGCCCAGGTGAAGGGGAACCCAGATATTCCAAGCAGATTGGATGTGTGTGGGGCTGAACTTTGAGCTCTTTGTCTCCTGCTTGCCTGACCTCCCTGGGCTGCTGAAAGCTTATTGTCTCAGATCTGTCAGGATCCTTGCTGAAAGCTGTTTTTCCTTCTGCTGCTGAAGCACCACCACACAGAGGGATCATGAAGACATGTCCTGAGGCGAGTGAGATATTGCTGGGGAAGGCCTTGGATTTCAACCTCATTCCTGGTTATGAATGCAGCTTATTTTCTGTAGAAGATTTTGGAAAGCAGATCAGGCTGTTCTTTAAAAAGAGCTATTACAAGGCTAAAATACTTCCAGCAAAGAAGATTGTAACATCACTCAGTGAAAAGGGATCCTTACCAGACTCTCAATTACAACCTGCAGCTTCACTAAAAGCAATGGAGCAGTGTAGGCATAAGAAATGAACAGTGCTGTCCATTTAACTTCTGACGCTGTCAGGAGCTGAGGCAAAGATTTACCATTGTTGATATAAAGTGTCAAAGATTTGGATTAGACTCCTTGCTTTTTTTTTTCCATTGGGATGCTCAGGAAGCTGGTCATGACTTTCCTATGCTCAGTGATACTTTACCCAAAAAAGACCAAAGATCCAGCCAATGTCAGAGCAGCTGTGAGCTTCATGGAGCCAGGCAGAAATTCTGCTCCTTTATCTTAACCTTTATCCATTTGGGGACTTTCCTCTTTGAAGAGGAATATCTTGCTATTCCACTTGCTATATGCTGGTAAAGCTATGAATTGACTCGTTTGCTCTGAATTTTCAACAGTTCTGTTCTTTTAAAGATCATCTTTCTTCTTGCCCTTCTGCTCCTGCTTCCCCCAAAGTCCCCTAGCCATGATGAAATAGCATTGGGCATGACCCAGGGAGAGAGGAGCAGTGTTGAAGTGTCTGTGCTTTGTGGCTTTCCTGTTCTTTCATTTGGCATTGAACTATCCATGCAAGAAGGGAATTAATATTATGTGAACTTTTTTTTTCCTCCTCAAAGTTTCCCTTCCTGAACTCCTCATAACAACTTTAGGTTTTTGCTTGAACAATCTCCCTCAGGACAAAGCCTATGGGCCGTGTAAGACCGAGTGTTGCAGAACTGCAGCATGCGTTGAAAATCATCCTAGCACACACTTGGGGGCAGTTGTGTTTTTCTGTGATTCAGTCAAGCAGCTCTCTAAATTACAAATCCTTATCTTTGATTCTAATGGCTAGCAGAATGGCTACCGTGACAATTTGGGTGATAGTTACCTATTGTGTCCCCCTGTGGAAGCTGGATAGTTACCATCCCCGTGTACCTGCAAGAGCAATTGCCTATGTTTTTTACCCTGCAATGTTCATGAGCTGCTGTTAGACACAGGGAAACAAGCTCATTGTAAAAGCAAAACGTGCAAACATTTTGAGTGTGGTAAAAGTGCTTATGATTTTGTACAAGCTGAAAACAAAACAATATCAGCCCATGACTTAGAACAAATTCTAATACAAAGCATATATGTTTGCTAATAGCATAAACTGAAAGCCATCAAAGAAAAAAATAAACAGAGGACAAAAAGAAACTCAGAAGAGGCAAAGAGAGCAAAATTTGGTTCATTGTACTCCACAAGCCCCACTCTTGCTCCTGATAACCTTGCTGCCCTGGCAGGACGATGCTGGGAGCTGCTGTCTGACAGGGTACCCCTGGTTGCCCCCTCTTCCTGGGCATGGTGGCAACCTGCTGGGTGCTGTGTTCTGCCCTCCTCAGTGGTGGCAATGGAAGGAAACTTTACAGAGTTCGGCTTTAGGCAAGAGCTGATCCAGGCTGCCTGCCTGCCACCACATCAGCTGGTGCTTTGTGTGGAGAAGAGCTACCCCGGGTGTGGTAGGAAATATCCTGCAGGCTGTTTCTATGTTAAATCACACCTCCTCCTACTTTTTTGAATTCAGCAGAGGGGCAGGGGTTATAAACTAGCAAAAAGCATTGGCCCCTTGTGTCTATGCCTAGTCTGCTCAAGTTAATTCGTTTTTTGGCTCATTACATTTTCTGCCCCATTGCTAATTGCCTCTTGGGCTCTACTCATTGCCAGGGTTTTCTGACCATCAAAACATTACTAAACAAATGAACTAAATAAAATAAGCCTTCTTTAAGAGCCTTCCACCAGCCCTCCCCTTGTGTTAATATTCCAACAGTGCCCAACAGGTAGGCGTCTGCACTCATGTTATCTGTATTAATTAGACTGTAATACCCTTGGCACAAGACAAGGACAGAGAGGCAAGAGAGTCTCTCCTGCAGCTCTCTGATAATTTATACCAACCAAAAGCCTGCTGCAATGTCTTTCTCTAGTGCCACATGTACCAATAGTGATGCATAAATAAGATTAATTTCTATTAGGTGTTTTCCCTTCCTTCCAACTAATTAGCCCCTTCTCTATAATATCTGAGCCCTTCACAATATTTAACGAGCATTTTGCAGCAAATTCCTGAGGCAGTAGTACTTTTATCCCCAGACAGATCAGCTGGGTCACCCATGGCTGTAGAAGTTTCTGATAGAGTGAAACATGAACTTTAACTTTCCCAAGGTCTAGATTAGTACAAACCACTGAACTCTCCTGCCTAGCAACTACATCTAGTAGTTGTTTAGTGCTAAGTGACTTTTCAGCTGTCAGGTTTTATACCTGAAGGATTTGGGCATGTTCAGCGTAAGACACGAGTATGCAATCTGTCCTTTGTATTGGGTTTCCCATCTTTGCCGCATCAGCATTTCTTGAAATCAGAGGGAACAGGAGGGTAAACGCGGCTGACTCGAGGGATAAGCTTGCCATGTTTTTCATTATGGCTGATTATTAATATAATCAGTTTAGTAGCAAAAGTACTACAGCGAATTACTTAACCTTGGGCCTTGCGTGACCAGGCTCTGAAGGATCTTCAGCCCGTGTTCATGCTGCTGTAATAGCGGGGCAGGGTTCACTATGCAGCCAGTAATACTGTGGTAATAAAAGAAGTACCAAAAGTGGGTTTGTTCATTACTGCCTGAATCCATGTTGTCTGCCAAGGGCTGCATCCTACGCTGATAAGCATCTTCTCTTAGCTAGATAGCTTAGCAACAGGGGTTGTCCCTGCTGCTCACCTCACTCCCCTCCTTACAGTCACCCTGGTGGCCTGTCTCCTGTGACCCCTGCAGAGCTATATCCCTCTTCCTCAGCAGCAGGAGCAGCTGGTAGCTTCAGGCACGCCTTTGGCAACACCCATCTTATGCCTCTTGCGGTGCAAGGGAGAAGGTGGCACCCACAGCCTGTATCACACTTTCTGAAGCACCTGCAGCTGCGCATCTGGAGTGGGAGTGAGGGATGGTGCTGGGGCCCTGTCCCAAGAGCTGAGGATGGGTGGGCAGGCTTCAGTGGGAGGGCAGTTCACCAGAGCCGAGGTGCACTGGAGCTCTGAGGCTCTGCACAGGAGGAGGCCCAAGGTTCAGCCTTGGATGTGGGTTTCTTCAGAGCAGGGCTTTGTGTCCCCGCTGTACTGTTAACATTGTGTTTTGAGCCACTTTGGGAACTTGCACAGTTGCCAAGGTCTTTGCTTTACCACATTCTTTTGGTTAATAGAAATATTTAGCTGAAGCATGAAGGCATTGTACTTCCAAAAGGAAAACACACAGAAAAAGGTCCGATCTTTTTTTTTTTTCTTTGGGCCTGATTGTCTCTGCTTGTTTATGGCTGCCACTAATTTGCTCGTTTGCTTGCTGGAAAATAGCTAATTAAAACCCACTTCAGCTAACAAGCTGACTGGGACCATGCAAATGTCACTCTCTGCTGTCTGCTATTTTCGTTTATACTTTACATTATTAGTGTTGTTTTTCCTCCCTCCATAGTAATAAACGCGAGGATAGATTTAGTACCCTCTTCACAGGTGTGTGCTTGTACATCAGCACATCATCCCGAGAAAAGTGCTGCTGTTTTACTGCACTTCAGTACTTTGAGTGTTATTACCCCTGACAGTTAATGGTTTCAGACTACACTGCTTGTTAGCACTAGATTCTGAACAGCTTCATCTATCTTTTTGTTTTTACACTGACTGGTCACATTAAGTATATGTGTCTGAGCTATTAGTCCCGTCTGTTCATTGCATGCATTTCATTTGCTGCGTTTTTTCGCTAAAATTAGTATGTATTGTCATCCATATACTTCAACACATCGACTTTTGTTATAATTATGCTGTCATCATTTTGCTTCCACACACTTGCTAATTTATTGTAGCTAAATTAGACCTAATATTAGCAATTTTGCAGCTGTTCCCATAGACCACGCTCAGCCATATATTTGTACATTGTTTGGTAATTGGATTTGAGGGCTCAGGAACGGACGATGGCACTCTTTAGAAACAAGGGAAAGATTTGAGGAAATGTGAGAAAAATAAAAAACACAAGCCCCAAAAGAGGCTTCAGGGGTAAATTTCCAGAGCCTAGCTTAAAAGGTTTTCACAAGGCCAAACAAATCAGAGAGTTAGTGTACCAGATCACAAAGTGTCCAAATGGCATGTCACATTCAGGCAGGGGATTAGTTATTTCCCCCAAACATGCTTTCTATTTTAACAAAGACTGGACCAAGAAAAATCCCTGGGGTTTTTTCCCAAGATGCAGGGTCTTGGGAAAAAATGGTTTTTACTGTAGTATATTAGAAATCTCCAGGAAAGGTTCTCTGCATCAAGGCAGTCTGCTCTCAGATGATTTCTTTCAATTCAACTATAAAAGGCAAAAAAGGAGAAAGAAAAATAGTTTTGTTTTGGAATGTGAACTCTCCATCCCTGAGTTTTGATGCCCACCTCTTGTTGTTATCCAGGCCCATTTCAGATATCAATACAAGCAAACAATGAAAGGGAAAATTGAAAAAAACCCCACCAACAACAAAAAAGAGTGCAAATGAGGAAAGCAGAATAGAGCTGTACAGCTCTTACTTACCCTTTCTGGGCATGAGTTATTTTATTGGCGAGGAGGGTACAACTCTGGCAAAAGAAGCTATGAATGCCCAGCACTGAATCTTACATGGTCTTTTTGTAAATAAGTTTCTGACATGATAGAAAACAAAACTGTGAGGGAGACTGTTCAGACTGACGCTGTAGAATCAGTTGAATTCCCAATCCGGCAGAAGATGTAGATGAAACTTAATCACTGAAGAGCATACCCTTAACCAAAATGAAACTAAATCCTGTCTGCTCATGATTCATCCACCTGCTTAATAAGAATATTATAACAAGATGCAGTGCTGCTGGCAGATGCACATGCAAGTTTAAAAATAAGACAGTGAAATTAACAACAGAAAAAGAGAAGGGTATTTGATCAGCTCTCATCTATAACACAGAGTTCTTTCCAACTCACTACAAGCTGTTGCAGCAGGCTGCATTCTGCTCTGCTTCTCCCTTGGCCAGAGCTTAATTTCTGTTTGGAGAAGAATAGAGCAAAGTGACCTGCCAAAAAGTAAGACAGAATAGGCCAAGTCATGTATGAATCCAGGCCCTACAAATGTCTTGTGCAGGAAAGGAAATTGAAGGCAAAAAGCCAGGCAATTTAACACATTTTTAAATGATTTAAACTCATACAAAATATTTAAAATAACCAACCCAATTTAAAACAACTCACTCCCCCCAAAAGCCCACTCATTAATAACCAAATGATTGCCAGATTATGTTCTTTTGTACTGACAAAGCCTTCATTATGCTTTCTTTCTTTCCAAATGCCAGGAAAATATATAGATGAGTCTTGCAGAAGCCTGCACAGTTACTGGATGCAGCCATGGAGAAGTTGGTCTCTCATCAGCTGTTTCCAGTAGATGCTGTGACCATGATCAGCATATCCTGTGGGGAACAAGGAGGTATCTACTTTGCTCATTTGTTCTGTTTTGGGTTTTCTTGGAGTTCAATTTTTTTTTTTTTAAATTTAATGATAAACTTTCCTCTAGCCAGTTGCCTCTTAGACTCCTTGACTTAGACACCCAACTAGGTCAACCTGTTGTTTGTGTTTGTTGTCAGCACATATTGCAGGTCTCTCGTTTTGGTGTTGTTTTCACTGTCTTTTATTTTCACTCTGTGTGAGATTGTCTCTCAAGTGGAGGTAGACAGTTGCAGTGATTCTCAGTTATGATGAATATTGCTGAGCAGTGTAGAAATATGCATGCAAAGAGCACTTGCAGCAGCAAATGGATATAATATATTGTAACATATCATACATTTCAAGATGAGCATAAAAAGAGGGGGCTTGCACATACTATTTCTGTTTTTACTACTTTACTGTACCATGTATTCTATCAAGCTGCTAAAGACCTACTAAAAGGGTACAAAATGAAGCCATTAGCAGAAACTTGTTTAAGATCTCCACACACATATGTGCTCTTCAGGTAGCTGGCTGGGCAGTGCTGTGAAGCTCTTACTTGGACGTTGGAGCAATAAATGTCATGTCAGGGGCCAACTGTCTGTAATCACAGTTAGCAGGTTGAACAGACTTGTGAAAATATTTTCTTTATGTGAAGGGAGACACTGCACACTTTGCCACAGCAGAAGTTGCTAAACCTAATGCAATATGACAAGTCCTTTGGCAGCAAAAGCCACATTTAATAGACATGCTGCCTGTGAAATGGGAAAGAAACAAAAGCAGTTTTTCTGCAGAAATGTCGCCTCCTCTATTTTGCAGTATCTCTCAACTTGTCCTGCTACCACACCCTTTTTTTTTTTTCCTGGGTGACATTGGCCATGCATCATGGTGTCCTTCCTCATCATTTTCTTCAGGTGCACTGGTACCTGGCCTTTCCCATCCACAGCCCAGCCAGCAATGCCCACCTTGCGTTCAGAAATCCGTCTCATGAGGGGTGTCTTTCTCCACTGGGAGGAACCCTGGGGGGGTCCGTGGAGGGGGATGTGGCACACCCCAGAAGCTCCTCAGGGCTGCAGCAGAAAGGATACCCTGTCACCCCACAAAGTACCACGAGCAGGTACATTACCCACATGCCCCTGTCAGCAACAGACTCACGTTGTGAAGCGTCTGCAGCACCTTGTGCAGCTGGTGTTGAGATTTGAGAAGCTTTTGGGCACTGCTGTGAGGCAGTCAGGAGTCTCTCTTGGCCAGTGGCATCAAGCTAAAGGCGAACCAATGCTGCTTGTCTTGTGCAAACAAGAGTGGTGTGCATATGCACCCTCTGATGCTTTCCAGACTCACCCTCCATTGCCCTGCCTGCTGGAATGCCGCTGGAGTTGGACCTCTCTGTGTGCAGATGTGTGAGAGTGTTTTGCACTCACTTTGCACTGATGTAAATGTTTACATGAGGTGTGAAGCTGTGGGGAATCAGGCTCCCGAGGGCTTCTTACAAGATGGCAAATAATTAATGATAGTGTGCAACACAAATGCAATAACAGGAACAGTGAAATCAAGGCTTTTGCTTGCCAGGCATTTGTCTGTCACTTGAGTAATAAACTGCCAGCATAAAAAGGATATTCCCATGCAAAAGCTTCCAGCATCACCCAGGGTAATTTTGCATTGGCCTTCCACAGAATCCAAAGTCAATCTTTTCAGCCAGCACATCTTCAGTACTGAGACATGTTCAAGGAAAGGATGAAAGGAGCCGATCAAGAAATGGGGTTCTGAGATTTCCCCTTCCTAAGAATTATTGGCAAGCTTCATGACAACTGGCAGCAATACTTGAGGGCCTACAGGGAAGTACAGTGCTAGTCCGCTTGCCATCCACTTTGTTTTTTTCTTCTGCATGACTTCTCTTCCCCTGACCAAGATGTTTTTCACCTCAAAGTGGGCAGATACAGGGGCTCTCAGTAATTTTCTGATCTTTTTTCATTGAATGACTGAGGTTGAGATCTTAAAGAAAAACAACAAAAAAACATGAATAAGTGGAACATTTGAAAGTTACTGCTCCCTTTCACAGTTCTTTTCAGGACTTTGGCTTCTTAGTAACATGATGCTATTAGGAAAATAGGAACAAAGCACGTGTGACGGCCTATAAAGGGTGGGAAGTCAAGAAATACCCTGCAGCAGGTTGCCAAGCCCACATTTCTTATTCTTGACTCATTCCCCAGCACATCCACACAAAAGGATGTAGTGGTAGTGATTGAAAAAGCAAGCCTAGCATCCCTTCAGCTGTAGATCCTTTCCAAGTTGCCCTGAACGTGACAGATAGACAAGCTGATTTAGTGGTGAGGGTGTATATGCTGCATTTCTTTAATGCTGCAGCAAGGAAAAGCAAGGAACCAGTTAGAAGAGACTCCAGGCACAAGCATTATAGATGAGAAAACGAACAGATTTGTACTTGAGGTAATGGTGTTTTACTTAAGAGAGTGATTTAAGCATACTGAGGAATAAAATTGCAAGAGACGTACATGTTCCCTCAAGTTTTACTGGAGGTCAGACTTTGCTGTCTCTTTTAAAATCAGTCTACTTTTCTGGCTTCTGCTTTTGTCTCCAAGAATTCATCAGACTTTCAGATTCATTTGATGTAGGATCTCAGCATACTGGTCCCCCACAGCTCTGCACCTATGCCAACATCGATGGAGTTAATTTGAAGGCTAGAGGTCAACTGAGCCTGAGACTGGCACAGGGCAAGGTGGGTGTCAGGGTCTCCCCAGTACAAGCTAAAGCCAGAAAATCATGGAAGAAATAAGTCAGTTTCAGGTGATTCATATTTAAATCCCATGAGCTTGCCTCACAGCATTATTTTCACCACCATGGCCTCTTACAGCAGCATTTAAGCCTGTCCTCTTAGCCACAGCTGCATGTTGGAAATGCCATTTTCCAAGTCGCTTTGAATGTACATATAGGTTTATAGCCTGTGCTGCAGAGGAAGTATTCTTTTGCTGACCCTGCTTTGCTTCTTAAATCTCAAGTGGACCCTGAAAATACTTCATGTGCTGCACTGGCTAAGCCAGTAACACTAATGTTGCCATCCTATATTTTAGAGAGCTGCAACCATACTGTTTTACCATAGGAGTGACATTTGTTTTTGGATATAAATTCAGTACATAAATGTATAACAAATTGTTTAGTGATATTAGGCCAGTAACTTTTTTTTTCTGAACAAACTACCCAAATGACTGAACCAGTGTAGTTAATTAGAATCGATCTCACTTTTTAGCACCAGGAAGTGCATAATAGAAGATAAGATTGATTGTAACATTGGATCACTTCATTTAAAGACTGCTAATAGGCTAAAATGACAGAACCAATCTAAAATTATAATTTCAGAATCAATATAATTTTTATAACGTTGTCAAATCTAAAAAATTAATCTAAATTTATGCTGTGAAAGTAGCAAATCCTTCCTAGCTATTATAATGAAATGAACCAACATTTTATTATATTACTTCTTTAAATAGAAAAAAGGCTTCTTTATTGGCATAGCACTGCAGCAAGCTAGATAACCAGGCTTTCACTTTGGGAGGTATCTGCTCATTTCCTGCTTAGGGCAAGAGTAGAAATGGATTTTAACCTTACCTCTTTCCATCGTGGACCCATTTTCCCACATTATTAAACCACCACAAAAATGTGAAAGCAGGCTTCTTTTCAGAGGAAGATATCAGGATGGGGAGGGGAGTAGCACTTCATGAGGGAATTCAAGTTTTCTAACAAAGCTGTAGTGGAAGCATGTGCCCATCAGTTCACTGTTGCTCTCCCTACACTCTCAGAAGAAATGTAGACTCAACTTCTCCAGAAGAAAGAAAGGAACTGTGGGGGTGGCTTGAAGAAAAAGATTTTCCTTTCCATACAAACTTATTCTGTGTGTAAGGCCTGATGGAAAACACCATGCCAATCTGGATGATACCAAGGATTTTGGTGTGTTCTGCCTCTGCAGAAGCCAAAAAATGCTGCTACATGTCTTCAGAGCATATTGATGTTTCTTTGAATGTCAAGTGTTCAGGTTGATATATTTTTTTTCTCCCAGTAATAGGTTTTCTGCAGAACTTGCAATGACTCATTTAGTGTAGGTTCATAACTGCTCCTGTGTTCTGAGCCATAACGACTTGAGTGGGCAGAAGTGGTCCCCAGGTGCCTCCAGGTGCAGAGCTCACCCACGGCTCTGGATCATTCCTTTCACTTGACTTCCTCTGCAGCAGCAGATGTCTCAGGAGCTTTAGCAGACACATGACAAAGCAGCCCTAGCCACCACAAAAGAGGGCTATTTGTACCTTTGAGCCCCTGCTGGAGCTCCTTATGTTCCTCCTACGGGGAGCAGGAAGTACTACTTGGGAATAAGGGAGCCACTGCTCTCCAATAACCTGTGACTGATGAGTCTAATCACACTCAGGGTGGTGCCTCACTGTGTTTTATTTCTGTTTGCTTTTTGACTGATGTCGATGTGGTTAGCAATAGCCTTATATTCAGCTCTTTGCATTGTGCTGTCCTAGGATGAGGCTCTTCTTTACAGCAGTGACATCCCTATAGAACCTTCTTCCTGCTCAGAGTAAAGGTCAAGCTAAGGACAGTGTTTTCTTCTGAAAGCACTAATGCTGTTGAACTTCTCCCAGCACTGGCTGTCATCACTTGAATCCATGGGTGTGAGGGTCATGGTCTCACTGAAATCAGGGGAGCCTTGGCATAGGTGCCAGTCAGGCCAGGCCTGTGATTTGACTGCTCTGCCTTTAGCAGAGGGAAGGAAGATGTTCTGGAGAAGTCAGTTGGAATACCACCATCCCTATTTCTCCAAAGAAGCTGAAGAAACACCTTTCTGCAAAAAGGGACTGAGCCTGGAAAATTAGGGCAAGGCATCTTTGCAGACAAGGCATCCTTGCAGACAAGGCATTTCCCTTGCTTCTGGGCACAAAAGCAGAGGCGACGTGCAGGCAAACCCCATCCTGAATTCATTTTGCAGTGACAGAAGGTGAGGCTGTGTGTTGGAGTGGGACCTGTACACAGGAGCTGACCCTCAGATGGCAGCAATTATTGCAGGAAAGAGCAAGAGAACACATGTATGGAGATCCCAAAGAGCACTTTGGAGAGCTTTGTGTTTCTTGGAGGTTTAATGTATTATAATTTGATTCGGCACAAGCCAGTCTGGGAATAAAAGAGAAATGCAGAAAGACTAATGATTTGAGGTGCAGGGGGAAGTGGAAAGAAAACAGCACTTTTAAGTGCATTTTTTCCCTTTTATGCAAGATCTGACTGGGGCCAGGCAGAGAGAGCAAAAAGCTTCTGTGAGTTAACACAAAAGTGGAACAGTACTTGAAAGAGACTTTATTTGCTCCTTAGAGTCTTCTTTTGATTTTTAATATCTCTGAGACTTGTCAGGGAGAAAACAGAAAAAGACATTAGATTCTGGGTCTTGAGCAAAGCTTAGGGACTTGAGACTTCCACAAAATGAAAGAAATTACATCCTGGAAAAGTTAATGACCTTACCCTAAGTGCTGCACTACGTCAAACAGAAGCAAGCTGGTCCATCCGCTGTGGAATTCTCTTGCACAGGCTGGAGAAGTGCTTTAGGCAGATCTCATCATACCCCCAAATTTCCAGATGAACAGTTTTGGCTGGATTGAGAAGGATAGGGAGTTGGGGAGAAGCCTGGCACCATACCAGAGCTGCTGCCTCCATTAACTCCGGCAGGCAGGAGCTGTCCCAGCGGTAAGAACACACAGATTACATTGGCTTTCCCAAACCCGCTTTCATACTGCCTGCTTGGGGCCACACTCTGCATTTACCAGTCTTTGTGTCCAGACTCTGTTAGGGAAAGATGAAAGTCCTGAAGCTGCTTAAGCTTGTGAGCCAAGAAACCATGCTTGGTTTTCACTCAAGGTGAAGTTGATTCTATTATTTGAGCTGGTTTTAGCTACACAAAAAAATAATTTTCGTTTCATTGAGTATCTTTTTTCTGAGAGTTTCATACATTTGTGTCACTTGCCTGCCTGCCTATCATTTCAACCAGAAGAAAATAATGCTAACAGTAAAGATGCCATAAAAAATAGAGCCTGAGGTAAATTTTGCCAAAAGCCAATTAGAGATTTGAAAAACAGTTGCATTTTTCAGGCCAACTCAAGGCTTATAAAATTGAGATTCTGGTGGTTCCAAAAGAGTGTAGAGATGGAAGTGACTGCGAAACATCCAGCAGATGCAGCCAGAGAGATGGCAACTAGCTGGGACTGTCTCCTGGGAGAGCATCAAGGTCTGCAGGAAGCCCAGAGAGCTCAGTGGCTGCTAGGGCCATAAGGAAAATGTCTGTCTCTTTGTGAAGTGGGTCGCTGACATGGAAGGATCTGTCAGTCTTGGTCAGCACTACAGGTTTGTTTGAAAGCAGCCAGTGACCACTGCAGAGTATTTAAAGGACATCTATTTTCTGAACCAAGTGGAGTTTCCCAGTGATGGCTTCATGAAGAATAAGTTGCACTGCTCCAGCCTAGGGACTGCAAAAATGTTGGCATAGGCCTTGATTTGACTCAAGCATGGGAAAACTTGGGTTTTCATAATCATGCGTGGAATTCACTTGTGATAAAACATAAAAGCAGCTTGCATTTCTAGGGTAAAAGTCACTAGAGCAAGTTGGGGATTCGCCCATATTTATTGCCCGATTTAGGATAAGGAAGTGACTGCCATGAAAGGAATGCACAGGGAGCAACTTGGGGGGGTTAGATATTTTTAAGCCGATGGTTTCTGCTGGGTGTAAGGCCTATGGTCATTACTTAATCCACAGGAGTGCCACCATTTGTCCCAGCAAGGACTCCCACACATATCCTGTTTTCCACATTTCTGTAAGAACATCTGTTTGCGGTTCCTCCAACAGATTTTGAAAATACTTTTAAAAGTCACTCATGGTGGGACTTTCCATCGTGATCTAAAACCTGGGATTGTCCATTCCAGGAGAAGACTGGGTGGCTTTGACCATTCAGAGAACTTCAATGTATCTGCTTAAACTTGCCTTTCTGAAGGTGAAAACTGATATAAAGATGAGGGAGAAATGGCCCTTTGATAATACTGAAAGAAAAGTAAGGACTTTTGAGATATTGGGAAAAACAGAACATCTTCTACAGCAGATCCTCCAGAGGGAGAAAACATGAAAGATGATGGTCTTCTCCAGCCCACCCAAACTGCTACTGGTGGGATTTGGACTTCTCATCCCCTGCTGCTCACTCACAGATGTGTATTTTAAGAAATTAGGTCAGAGTTTAAACCCCTCATTGTTATTATTTTTTTTTTCCTGAACAAATGTCCATGTTTCCATTTAAAATATGAGTATATATGCACTGGAAGAAGAAAGCAGGTTTGTCAACTGTTGTCAGAAGACAGCAGCGGTCTTCCTCCTTCTTTGTGCCAGTGCATCAACTCTGGCTAGGAATGATCCAGGGTTAGAAAGCATCATACTCCCAAAGTTGTTATAGTGTACAGATGATGCAACCAGCACTTCCCTGTTGCATCTGTGGAAGAAAATGGTTTGCTCTCTAGACCTCTCACTTCAGAGAAAAAGTCCCCCACACTTCAAGCTCCTGCATTCAGTGAGGAGTCCTCAAGCACTGGTCCCTCCAGTCTGACTGCCGGGCTGAACAATAGTGGCAAGGTAAGAGCTGGCCCCCAGCCCATGCCTCTGAATCAGAGGTTCTTAACATCTGCTTTACAGCTGTCCTCCAATGCAAGAGAAATGGTTTCAGGATGCTATGAAGCCCCTAAACAAGCAAGAGTGCTTGTGGCCAGAAGTCTGCTCTTACATAGTGTTTAATTTGTGGGAAAAAGTACTTTTAAAAACTAAAACCTTCTGCATGTGTGTATGTTTTATTTTCCACTTCTTATCCAAACTAGAAAAAGAGCTTCTTTCACCCTGAATAACAGCTTGGGGTGTTCACTAGAACTAGCAATGTAAGTGTCACTCTTACAGGTTGGAAATGTGTGTCTGAAGCACCAAGTGTCTGGTTATTCTCAAGCAGATAGTCCCCCTCCTTCCCGTGCATCCTTGATAACAGTTCTCCAGTTCTGAATACTGTGAAATGGTAGGAGAGTCTCTAGTTGTCACATATGGAAGATTTTACAAGGTGCAGGTTCTGCTGCAGGAGAACCCCTTCTCCTTTTTTGCTGTATTTTTTTTTTTTAATTATCAGCATGGTTTTTTGGGATGGCTAAGCTGTTCTCCCAAGCTCCTGTTTTGATAGTTTGAAATCTATTTGTAATCTTCAAAGTGATAACTTGTTTCCCGAGGGCCTTCATTACCCGTAAGAACACGAAAAGTGGCCGGGCATGAAGGTCAAGTGCATTCCCTCTGGAAGAGAGGCATATTTTTAATAGTACCAGTGACTAGTAGAGACCTTCACTGTACAGATGACTTTCCTAAATCTTGGAATTGTCTGTCACAGCCTAAGCACCTAGCAGGAAGATATACTGTAGTCAATCTGAAGTGAGCGTAATAATGCAAAAACTCTCTGTTCTGTTACACCCAGAGGATGTGATTAGAGATCTCTGCAGTCCCCAGCCTTGCCCTTAGGAAGGTGAGACCTGTCTGGATGCACACCTGGCAGGAAAAGGCAGGGCTGCTCTGCTGATGCCCTCCACTGATGATCTGTGGATGTGGGGTGTACCTGAGGCTGTGTGGCCACGTCTGTGTGGCCTCCTGTGCATCAGCTGGGCTCTGTGCTGGTGTGCACGCTGAGGAGCAGCACAGCAGCTGTGCTCTACAGCACTAGGTGATCAAACACACACATTAAAATCTACGCAATGATGTAAATACATGGTATGTGCTGCACAGGAGGATCTTGAACTATTATTTTTCCTCTCTGTGCTTTCTCCTCTGAATGCTACTCCAAAGAGCTTTTTTATCTGGATCATAAGGAAATGGAAGGGGAAGATAGAACCAGAAGGATATTCCTGGGTTGGTAAAGCGATAGTTTTGTCCTCTCATCACATTCATAAATGTGTCCAGAAAAGAGTTAAGCTATCTGGAAAATACTGCCAGGGAGAGGGACTTGTGGAATCTAAATGCTGTTTAAGAAGGCAGGGGGTAATTAGGGCAGTTGGTTTTTAATTATCACCGAAGTTAGTCCTTGCAAGGCCCCCCAGCCATATGCAGGTTAATGGTCAGCACTGTATGCTGAGTCAGCAAAATGCTTGTGCTGGCTTTCACCAGGGGCTCCTGTCGGCTGAGGGCAGCTCCTTTTGCTGGATGTGCCCAACTTCCCTCTGAAGCCAGGATGATTAAAAGAGAAAAGCAATCTGTGGCTTTAATCAAGCTTGCAGGAACACACCTTCCAGATTTTGTGAGACGAGGTATTTGTTACCTCCTGTCCTCTGGCATGGTAGCAGTTTAATGAAAGGCTGCATATTTTTCTGTTAGCAGCTCAACCACTTAATTCTTAAGTTCCTTCAGAGCTCTCAGATGTATGCCATCTGGTCATGGTGACTTGTTGCTCTTTAATTTGTGAATTTGTTCCAGCACTTCCAGTTTTGACACCTCAATCTCTGACAGAGTCTCATCTTCATTACTTGAAAAGAATAGCTCAGAGGGCTGTCTCTCTCTCTCTCACATGCCTCGTTTTGTAGCTTCAATTTCATTAATACAATTTCAGCTTACAGCAGAATTTATAGCTTTCCCAAACAGGCCATCTCTCCACCTCCTACCCATACTGCAGTATTTTACCGTGCTATATTTTTTATTAAACAAAAGCGCCTCTGAAAAGTACACGGAACCCATGCACTCAGGTGACCAGTACCTTTGCTATCTTTTTAAAAGGCCTGAAAGTGGGCTCAAAGAAATGTTATTAGCTCTCAGAAAACAGGGAATAAAACAGCTTTTTAAAACACATCTAGGATGCATCTTCATGGCCCAATGGTATTTATTTATGTATCATAAATAATATCTATTATTTGCGGTCTATTTTCATTTCAGGTTTTCAGGGAAGTTGAGTCCCCATTGTAACAGTCACTCAACAAGTACATGGTTAGAGGCAGTTCCTCTTCTGAGGAATTTACAAATAGGGAAGACAAATGGCTAAGAACAGACAGCATGCAAAGAAGCTGTCAAAGATGGATGTCTTTGTATTTACATATTTAATGAATTTTCCTTTCAGACATGGTGTCTTTCACCTTCCCTCCTCAATGTTTCTCCAGGCACATATCCCCACCTACTATCACCAGGATTTCCTAATATGTTTTGTTTCCATCCTTTCCCTACTGCCATAGGAGGATATGACAGTAAAAACCTTGTTAATGTAGCAAGGCAGCCTATGCCAGCCATTTTCTGCTCTTCCTGGGAGACTGAAGTGGTTTTCCAGAGGTGTCTGAGCTTGTGGGGTTCGAGGGAGGAGAACCACCTGGCTTGCCACCTCCATTCTCAACCACAAAGCACAGGTGGCAAAGCACCTGCATTGCCCTAGCAGCAGAGGCCACTCCTGGAAAAACTCCTTTGCCTTCAAACCACGGAGGAGTCCTGGCTTCTCCACCACACTCCCCCCCATACTTTCAAAATGCAGGAAACTTTTCAGCAGTGCCATCAGCAGTCTTTGGAAATGGGCTGTCTGGAAGAAGGGATTATGGATGGGCATGAAAAGGGCAGAAACTCAAAACTTCTCTTCACCACTTTATTAAATCCAGGAGATGACAGAAAGCACGCTCCCCGTCTGACAAAGTCGGAGGGTCTCTAGTGACATTTATGTCACTGGAAAGGCATATAATACGTACACAGTGGTTTAATTTTATCTTAATGAAACAATATACGTATAAAACTATCCATTAAATATAAAACAGTGAAGTAATTTGCAAATTTTCCTACAGCATAATAAATTAAGCATGGAGAGCACTAAGGAATGCAATTTGCAGTCATTTATAATGCAGTGTTTTATGTTAATAATTCAAAATCACATGCTATTTGGAGACACTTCTAATTAATGTATTTATGAAATTGTGAACTGTGACTGTTTTGGTTCCATTTAGCTAAACATTTCAACAGAATGCGCTTGCTGTTGTTTTGTGTTTGCTTAATGGCACCAGCAAGCATCAAATGTACAACTGGGGAAAGTTGGGGGTGGTATCTGATGAGGCTTTTTTTATGGGTATGTGTTTTTGTCTGTGCACTGTATACATGCATGTGATTACACTCCTGATCTCACTGAGGAGAAGAAAGTTCTGCAGTAATTTGAGGAGGAAATAAGGAAAGTTTTACGGATGAATAATTAATCGCAAGAAAAGTTCAGTACCTTCCTGAAGAATTGCTACAATATTCAATACTTTTCACATAGCAGATCTTTATACATTGCTGTTTCTCCTGACTGGTTAATTATGACTAATACAGCTTGTAAATTTGTACTCATATTTTTATTTTGATGTCCTTCAGGTTTTTTTTCATCATACTAAGCATTTGTCAGGCTGCTTCTTTATTGGAACACTATGAGAAATGATTTCCCCAGAAGGTTAGTCTCTTGAGAGAAGACTTGCAAGGAGTTGGGAATATTTTGAAATTTCAAGTACATTGTAAGAAAAAAACTCCATCCATATCAGATTTTTTAGGGAATTATTACATGTCAGGGCCCCGATTCTGAAAATGGCTTGAAATGAATGTGCTTCTAGGCATATGCAGAACCAGATGCTAATAGCACTCTGTTGTAGCTCTGCACAGGAAAGTGAAGGGAAAGCTCTTGAAATAATTTTCTATGAACAATCTGTTTCTCACAAGAAAAAGAGGGGGAAAAAAAGGAAGAAAGAAACCTGAAACTCCTCAAATCCATTCTAAGAAAATCCAAGGTACATGGTCCCTTCCACCTTCCAGAATGATCATGAAAATTCAGTGGGATGCTGAATTAAAATCTTCATGTCTCCTGGTAATTTCAAAGCTCACTTGCAGAGCAGTAACTCCCTGTTGAATGTTTTATTTCACAATTGTGCGTTCTGTATGGTTTCTGCTCATTTTCTTTCTTAGTTGATAGCCTGTTTTGTTTTTTTTTTTTTTTTTTTTTTTTTAATTCTCGGGACAATATGTATATGGCTGGGAAAATATTTAAAAAGTTCTCATGGCCCTTAGCTGTGGTCTTGGAAATCGACCAATGTAATCATTAGACTGAGAATTAAAGCTGTATTTGACCCCTTTGTGTGATTTATATCTTAAACAATGTAGGAACTGTTATGATTAAGGAGGCAATATGGGTGTCTAGGACCAGCACCCTCTTACTTGTCATCGTCCAAGTTGCTTTATTGAGTCTCTTTATTTCCTTGGTATCAAATAACAAATATTGGCAACACATTAGATTAGCTGAATGATAGTCTTTAATAAACTCCTTTTTCCTAAAATGAAAAATATTACTATATCCATTTCATATTGTCCTTTTTGTCCAGTATGAACACATTCTGTAAAAGCTCATGTATTTAAATATTTGTCTGCTTCTGTTTTTAGTCCCAGACTGAACGGAATTGTCAGGAACTTGTCAACATAAAGACTGGGATTTGGGTCATATTTCAGGTGAGTCGCTGTATTTAAATATCCTTTCTTGCTGGATTCTTAAGTAGAATTTGTCTTTCACTAATTGAAATGGATTTGTAGGAGATTCCATAAATGAGGCTCAAGCCTTTTAATGAAAATTTTTATCCCAGCTATATACTTGTTAAAAAAATATTATACCTGTCACAGGGTCCTAAGGTATTAGACCTGTGATGCATCAACACAGGATATAAGTTGATGTGTATCAGGAGATATACTGTGAGATAGGGGACTCTGCTAACTAACCAATTACCTTTTTGACAGCAATGGTAGTGGTCTCCATACATTACTCAGCTCCATTTTGAGCCATATGATCCCAGGTTTACATCTGAATCTGAGTTTTATGGTTTGTGCCCATTTCTAAAATTAATTTACAGAAACAGAGAAGGAGATTTCCTTTCCTATTTTTTTTTTTCTTCTGATTTGAATGGAAAATTTTCACGTTGTTTTGAGGCATGGTGAGTGCTTACAGCCCTATATTTAAAGAGTCAAAACATTTTGGAGGGCTCATTTTAAAAATCTTTTCTCCAATGGTGGGAAAATGACAAAACTCTGGAACATGTACATTTTTCTTTTTTCTTTTAATTATTTTGGCATGGTTTATAAGACTAGATCTACAGCTGCCTGTGGTTACATGCTGTTCATTAAAGGTGTTGTAAAACAAAGCAAACCCAAAATACAGATTCTACCTGCTCTGCTCAAAGCAATATCGCAAATTTTGATGGCAAGTTTGTCTGAAAGCTATGGTTTTCTTTTTCAACCTACAGAGGCATATATATCAAAATCCATTCAGCAACAAAGTCTGGGTGTGATTAGTTTCACAATTTATAAATATCATGATGCTTTCTCTCATGTCTTATTATCAGAGGGTAGAAATCTTTGGAGTGCCTGAAGGCACTTTGGGTACTTTAGAACATATCAAACAAGAGTTAAATTAACCACTATGTTCTGAAAAGAATAACAAACACAAGCACATTTGACTTGGATGTCTTATGGAATACTACCACCATAGCATGTGAAGATTATCTTTCCAATGAACATTAGGGACCTTAAATGTAATTATTAAATTCAGCAGATGAGCTGCCATCCCTTGGCATTCTAATTATCTTAAAGGATTTTTATTTGGTGATTTATGTAGAATTCATCAATCAGAGTTATTTCTGTAGAAACAGTGCTCTATTTCTGGTTAGCCTCCTTCTCAGTTTGACATGGTTTTTTGAAACAGAAGACTGTTTCTAAAAAGGTCTTCAAAGATATCGAACTAATGGGTTTTAAAGAAAAGCAAAGAAAGACAGGAAAACAAATACTGGCAGAGCTTTTTCTAAAGGAAGAAATAGCATATTCCTATTTCTTTTAAAGCTATGTCTACTAACCTGATGTCCTGGGGATAACTGTACCTATTTATCAAACTGAAAATGGATGCTAGCTAAGGTAAGTACACCATTTATTTTTTAGATTTCATATAAAACTTTACCTGTAAAGTCCTTGTCTGTTCTCTTCCCCCTTGGGCTGTAAGAGGACATGCCTGTCCTTGCTTGTAGTTCTCCCCAGAGCTATCACCAGGATAGTCAAGATAAGGAAGGATAAACATACTCTGGAGATGGAGTATGCAAAAGAATGAGGGAAAAATACCACAGATCTCCTTGATTGGTACAGAGAACTCTTTGGTGCAGGACAACTCCTGTGGAGGCTGAAGCTTTGGGGCTCTGAAATGGCTAGAGACTCTAGAAGGAGTAGAAGGTCTGGGTCTCTTTGGTTGCAGAAACTCATTAAAACCAACATATTATGGGAAGAAATCTAGGACTTTTTGGTACATTGCAATCACAAAAGGATAAATTAACCAGTCAGTAAAAGGAAATTCAACACCTGCTGCAGTGGCAGCATGGTAAGAAGTAAGGATTTTGCCACGCAACTTAATCCAGCTCCCACTGAAGTCCTTGGGAACTGAATTCAGCCTTTCCAATTTAAATTGAAGGAAGTTTTCTAAGCTGTTAAGAATACTTTTATTTCCATGAACACAGCTACTGGGTAAAATGTAAGCACACAAAAACCCCCAAAATCCCAGATACAGTCATTACCAGCAGTGCATGAAGTTGTCTAGCAGCAATAAACAAGAAAAAATCCACACGTCCTCTGCTGAAAGGGTAAGCATTTGTCTCAGCCATGTTTGTGTCCCCGTTGCATCTGCCTGCCACATACATTGTGTGAAGGCTCTTGACTAGACCAAATGTTTCGGGAAAACGCATTTCAAGTGTCACATTTCTAATGTTCTTGGGCAGAGAAGCTGAGAAAACTGAGCAGGAGTTTTATGGGCTAAATTTTCTGAGATGTTTTATGAGATGATCATCTCCAGATGAGCCACACCAAACATGTTGATACCTGGCCTACAGTTACTCCTACCAAAGAGAACAGGAGGAACTTAAAAAACCTGACATTATGGAGGCCACTTGAAAGAGAAAATTTCAAGTTAAATAACATTTTCCATATACTATTTAACTACCACTGCACTTTAGAAAATAGCAGCCTTGAAACCATTAAGCAAACTGAAAAATGAGGGGAAATCACCATATAGACAACCTGCTCTGGGTGATGTCCCAGCTCTTTCCCCCTTGCTTAGCTAAAGAGAACGTGGGCAATGCCTGTTTTTAAAAGCACCTGTCTCCCTCTCTCCCACCTGTGATTTCATGGTGTTTGAGTCAAACTTAGGTGGAATATGCCAGGAATTAAGAGCAGTGCTCCCCAACACATCTGCAACCTGAATTCAAGGGGCAGGGGAAAAGGTTTCTGGTGTTGGCACTTAGGTAATGTAGAGCGTTAAGAACCACTGGAGACTGAAGTGAGATAATGTAGTAATCTTGGGCAATCCTAAAGTACTGGGAGGAAACAGGCCGGACAGAAAAGAAAAAAAACCCCAAACCCCAAACAACCAACTTTCCTCTCTCCAGTGCATTTATGCTGCCAGGTCCTCCTCTGATGCAAGGGTGTTGTGAAATACAGTTCACTTGCTAAACGTTGTTTTGATGTGTTGTTTGGGACACAGGGGAAGAGAAATGGACTGCATTCAATCTCTATTAAAGCAGAGCGATGTCTTCTGCAGAATTTATTTTTAGGAGATTTGCACTAACTTCATTTTCTTATTAGCTGAAATTGCTAGTGAGACAGTTTTAGCAAAGATGCCAAATGCCTTTGTGGAAAAGATGAGTCTGTGCTCAATGAATTGACTACTGTTGTGTCAGCTTGTACAGAACAGATCTTTACTATGGGATTTGGGGATCTGGGATTAGGTCCTAGTGATAATTCACGTGGGAAAAATGTTATATTTAATTACAGAAAGGCAATTAGATGGGAAGATTGCAAGAAAATGTTACAGGTAGTTAGAGTTGTAGGGAAAAAACAGGAACTTATAACCCACCAAAAAAAAAAATTAAATCTGATATTAGTGGTAGTGATTGTTGAAAATTGAGGAAAAATAAAAAAAAGGTGTGGAGGGGAAAGAAATTAAGTGGGTTTTTTTGGAATTAAAAGCCCAAAATAATTTCCTCAGAAAAGTGCTTTTGGGGCATTTTTTATATCATCAAGAAACCATGAAACCAGCTGAGAGATAAATTAAACAGAACCAAACCATGCTTGGTCACCAGAAAAACATGTTTTCTGACCATGGTGTGGTGAAGCTGAAGATGGGGAGCATTATGCTCCCGCTTTTCCTACAAGGGACTAGTTTCCCGTTTGAGCTAAAATTCCCACAGTGCTGAAGGGCATCCCTGGAGACACAGGTTCTTGGGAGGCAATGTGCCACTAAAAGGCAGTTTGGTTTAAGCTGAAAGTTCTGCACAATGAAAGGTATAGGTCCTGTTTTATCCTAAGTAATACCAAGCCACCATCTTGATACTCTTCAGGATGTTAAGCCATAACTTTAAAGAACTTGGCAGCACAGTTTTTACTCTCATGGAGATAGTCTTTTCTCCCCACTCATTCTTGTGCGTGTGTTACATATTTCACAACCTAAACAAACCTATCTTTAGAGGAGCACTTATTTGAAAGACTTGAGGGGTTTGTGTAGAGAGCCTGGAAATCCAACAGACTACACTCTTTGTGCTGAAGAAACTCTAGAGTTAGATCCTATCTTATTCAGTAGCCTGATCTCTAACCCCTCCTTCTCCTCAGAGGTGAAGCATGAACAGTGACTAGCACAGGGGGGCAAATCATTACTGGTGGAAACTGCAAATTTCAGGTCAGCACCACTTCAGATTGCCCTCCATCCATTTGGAGAGTCTGGAATGAGGTTAATTTGGAGGGTGGAGAAACTGTAGCCTCCTGGAGAAAAACCTGCCATGTCTTGTGCTCCCTTTCCTAGGGTGAGCTAGAAAGACAAGAACTGCACAGGATGCTGAGATACTTCTAAAGGAAATGTTGGCATCAATCAAGCTGTCACACCAAAGTGTGTGGAAAGCTGGGCTTGGGGCTGCCCAGCTGAACTTGTTAAACCAAGACAGTACCTTTCAACAGCTCCACAATAACACTGGGTTTATGTATGTTTGAACATACATACACAGAAACTATAAGATCATGTTCCATCTGTTTACCTGTCTGTGCATCCTTCCAACAACTTTTGCCCATTTCAAACAAATTTGACATGGGAGTAAGAGTTCCTAGGTATTTTTGATTTTTTGCCAGTTTATTTGTTAGATGTGCATCAAACATGGAGCTACACAGAACATGATGGCTGGACATGTTGGGATGGCTCATTTGCAAGATTGTTCTGTTGCTGTTCACTCATGCTACCCTCACTTTCCCATTCCTTACTGCTTTTAAAAGCAGCATGAAGAGCAGGAGCAGCTGCTGCCAGGAAAGGAAGCTGCAGGAGCCGGAGGGACACATGTGAGGGAATGCAAAGACACAGGCTTTCACTGCTGATGACCTCGGCTTCTAGCACATCCCATGATTAGAGTAACTGCTTCTAGAGCTGGAAGACATGGGAACTGAGACTATGCATCCTATTTAGGACTCAGGGAAAGGAAAAAAATCTGCCCTGCTTAACAAACTTAGTGAAAAAATCACTGAATTTCCACTTATGGCTACTGCAACCTTAGGAGGGAAAAATACTTCCAGAAATTATTTTATTCCTTAAAACAAAGAGCTGCTCTTCCATAGTTATTAGACAGAAATGGATCAGTCTTTGTTTGTTTCCCATTCTCCTCTCTGCTGTTTCACACACTCTTGAAAGTGTCATTACTGACAGAGCACTGCACTTGTTCTACCACTCTGAAAGTGCAGCCCTTTGTCTCAGGAATCATCATAGAAGCATCATATTATGGTTTGGGTTGGAAGGGACCTTAAAGATCCAACCCCCCTGCCATGGGATGCCCCCCACTAGATCAGGTTGCTCAGGGTGAAATAACAGAATGGTTTACCTTGGTGGTTTCCTTTTCAACAACCTCTTAGTCAACCTCCTAGATCTCTTTAGGCGACTGGGGCTCTTTCCATTATCTATTCAGTAGCATTAGCATCTGTGTGTAAAACTTTTGGGCTTCTTAGGAAATTTTACTGAGGTGGTGAAAGATATTGCCAAAAAATGGAGAATTAAAGTAAATAAAATTAGGTCTTCAGAAAGCCCTGTCTACCCTTCTGCAGTGGTGTATTTCACAGAGGCTTTGTTCTTTGAGACAGCTGCATACAAACTGAGTTGGAAAACTACTAAATAAAAAAGACAAGTATCGACTCTTCTGCTTACCATGCTATCAGGTGACTGTGGTAGCAGGGAGCTGGAGAAGAATTGTACCCAGGAACCATCTCAGGACATGCTCATCTCTGAGGCCAGCATGTGAAATTCTACATGTCATTTCACAGGATGTTTCCCTGTTGTCACATTTTTTCCTTATCTCCTCATCTACCTTTTATCTGCTCATCCCATCTTTCCATTTATTTTTTCTGCCTATTTTCTTGTTTCCATTTTCACCACTGGGATGAGAATCTGATACCTGCCTATTTGAACACTTGCTCCATGAAATCTGAATGCACTAGGAATTACAAAAAGCAAGTATTTCCATTTCTTGGTGCTTTCAATTTGGGTTCTTTCTTCATTTCCCCAAGGACAATGAATGCTAAATGCAGTATAGCCAAACTTAAATATTTAGTTTCACTAAAAAACAATCAAAAATTTTCTATATAGCTTTTTCCTAATGGAAATATCTCTGAGGGAAGGATGTTGGGGAATGATTTTTTTTTTATGTAGTAGATATGTAACATGTACAAAAAAAAGTACTGATTCTATTTGTCCTCTTGATTTCAGAAAAGTACAATACCTGCATGCTATTCAACAGTGCTGTGTGAATATCCATAAATATTGAATTGTTTTTCTGGAAGAAATATGTAAAAACATGAAAGTGATCATCAGCTAGCCTCTGCTCCAAGCTGAATTGTGCAGTTTAGGAAACAACTTAGGGAAAAGAAATTTATTTCCAACTGGAATATGATTGTGAAATAAATAGGAGGCTACTTCCTTGCATGTCTGTGAGCTAAAAGGAAGAGGAAAAACTTAATATGCATCAAGAAGCCTGCATCTATTTTTAAAGCCCTTAGTAACCTTTTCAAGACTGAGACTCTGTTGCCATTGCCCTGAGCTGTATAGATTCACACTGATCACAACTGGCTACTTGGGGTGTTTCTGTTTCAATGAAAAAATTAAGGCAAGGTATTTTCTTTCTGCATCCTGTTTTTTGTATTTTTTTCCTAATCACTCTGTACTGATTCATCATTATGAATTTTAATGTACTGTGTTTTTAGGCTTTAACAAGCTACAAAACTTTAGATAGTAACCGTGGTAAAGAGGAGCTACATCTCTCCTTCAGGTGCATGTGCTGTCTGCACTGTTTGCAGGGACGCTCTGGGGCACTGTGCTGCTCAGCCTCCATTCACTCACTCTGCTTTCCTTTGGAAGTTAGTTTTGGAGCATAACCAGGGAAAGAACTGTGGTACCCTCCAAAAGGCCAGTGACCACTTCTGGGGAATGTGGTGGGTCATATCTGTTCTGCAGCAGACATGCAGATATTTAAGTGGAGTATGCTCAGAGAAAGTGCATTGACACCAGCTGATCCCTGTTAAGGATGCTGAAATAGCTATAGCTTTTTGCTGCTAGAATGCTGAACTAAGAGGAGCCAAGAACAAGGCATTCTCCTAGATGGAATTCCTGCCTTCTCATCCATAATTCTCTCTGAAAGAAAAAGTGAAAAAACCCCACTAAAAATAATAAAAAAACGAGCTTTTGCACAATGACACATAGCCTGGACCATGAGGAGGGTAACTGAATGAGAGATTGAACTGTGTTCATTATCCACAGTGTAAAACAAGCCTGGTATCTTTTGCTTTGCTTTAGTGAGGAAAGGTTATAGCTCATTCACTCAGTCTTGTGGCACACTGTACTCTTTTCAACTGTCTCCAGCTGAGGCAAGGTATTTGAGTAATATGAATACAGGCTCTTATCCTATGAGCAATTATATGTGGTTTTAAAGTAGGTGTTAGTCTCTAATGGTCTTACAAAAAAGTTTTCTCGGTGTTCTATGTTTTTAACAGCTATTTTATAATAAGAATATTCTATAGGAGAACAAGGTACAACCCCTTTTTGATACACACAAAACTGTTTTCAAGAATTCTTTTAAAATAATACATGGGCTTTTTTCAGAATAAAAGCTTTTGCTTCTACCTGACTATACATATTTTTGAAAGGGATTAGGGGCTTTTTTTCCCCTACTGTTCTTTTCCTTTGGCTTTTATTTAGTTTGCTTTATTCAGACCTTAGGTCAAAGAATTTTTACGTTTAATATATGTATCCTGATGGGGGCTCTGAGCACATATTTGAATCTGGAAATTTAGAAGGGCACCTCTGTTTGATATGTGGAGATGTATGCCTGCAAAGTCTCAGCCTGGATCTTTCAAACCTGCGGGCCTTACGCTTGTGATCACACACATTTGCTAATTTGTGCATGTACCTATTGTTCCCTTTGATTTCAGAAGCTGAGGGAATTTAATGTCTGAATACAGAGCTCAGGACTGAACTGGAGGAACCCAGGCTTTGTGAGTGCTGCTCTTGGTTCACACAAAATTATCAAATGGCAAAAATTCAAGTGCCCCATTCTTTTATTCCCTGATGCAGGTGTCACAGTAACCCAGTGATATGCTTCCCTTTTCTTGCAGCAGCATCCCTACCATGCCTTTGAAAGAGATGAAATCTTTCAGATCTGTGAGTTGTGTCTTTATAATGCCCAGGGAGCAATTGCTCCTGTTCTTCAACCGAAAGCAAAACAAATTCCCCCATGTAATTAAGGCTGAACACACAGCCATTGTTTCCACCCCTTCTGTGTTATAATGCAAGATGTCACTGTGTGCTTAATAGTGTTTCCCAAGCACAAACAGTAGGGTGGCCCAGCTCGTCCTCCACTCAGCACAGAAAGGCGAGGTTGTAGGCACCTCTCAGTGGCTATAACTGTGCTATGCCATGTGGTGTAAAACAGCTTCTCCCAGCAACGCTGCTTTGTCTCACAGAGAAGCAATTTTTTAAGAGATTTGATAAATTGTCTTGTCACACTTGGATTAAACTATTGATTTACCAACACCCTTTGTATGTTGACCCAGGAAAACACAGTGGATGCTATTTAGAATATTACAAACCCTCTGCCATATGCATGTTGTCTAGCCTACACTTCAACCCTATCACCTTTCAGCAGATTGCTTCAGACAAGAGATCTCACGGGCAGGGAATCTGCAATGCATATAAGCTTACTTGCTCATTTAATACAAGAGAGTCCTAGACACTGACCTTGTCTATAGCTTCCAGCTTGGCAGGGCTGTAACACCACAAAGACCTGCAAATCCCTTTTTAACAAGGCTACCTGAACCAAATGGCCCAGGTCCAAATAGATGAAAACATGAAGATGTCCAGCAGATCTGTTGCTTACACTGCTCAATGGAAAATTGTCTGAAGCTGCTGTACTGGTGTCTGCTTACGTGGTTCACTATCAAATCCTGCCATAATTGCATGTCTGCTGTCCATTCCTAAACGTTTCAACACATTTTCTAGGGGAGAGTTTGTATCCTAGGAAGGTGTGTGTCTTCCTGTATTCCCCCAAGCTTGTTTCTGCATCACTTTCCATAAGTCTAGCAAAGAACAGAGGGAACTTAGATATGGAAGCACACATGGTGAGGACTGTCAGCACCTGGGTGCTGTGTGGTATGCTGATGTCCTGCAGGAATTTGCTGCTTCACAACAGAGATCTTCACTTAGCCGAGATCAATATTTCCAGTGTAAACAGAGCTCATCCCATTGTAGGTAATATTTCTGGGCTCTTTCATTGTTTCCATAACTGTTGTATGAGCTGTTTCATGGAAGTGCTATTGTATGTCTAGTGCCAGAAAAGAATAGTGAATTGGAAAAAAAATAAAAATTAAAGACTTGTTTTGGCCCCAGTAAAAAACCCATAATGATAAAGCTTAACCCACAGTTTAGCAAAACTGTGTCAATTAGGTGTTACCAAAGACCATTCCCACTTCTGGATTATCCAGATCAGAAACTTTCAAGGTAGTGTCAGAAACAATTTCATGAGCAAAAAGGTTTTCCCCTTTTCCTGCCTAGGAATAGCTTGTGTGTGTCACAAGTTATATCAGGTTTTCTTTCATCTGTGATAAAGGAGGAATAACATGGCAAACTATAGAGTTGGTTTTAAAGCAGTAGGTGAGTAGCAACTGGCAAAACTGTTAGCCTATGGTCTATCATATACTTATTTTAATATTTATGGGACCAGTGACTCCTGCACTGGCCAGAATATCCCATATAATTTTTTGTGCTGGCTCATGGATAATGCCACTCAGATTCCATGATGTTAGACCAAATTATGCCATACAGTATGATGTGACCTGCCCTGGTACACTGTGCAATGTAACAACCTTTCAGGTTCTAAATAGAAACTCTTGGATCTAGATATATTGTTGCATTCTTATTTAAAGACTTGCAGCATCTGTTGACAGAGAAGTTAGTTGAATATGAACATTTCACATAAAAATAATAAAGTGCTAAATCTCATAATGCACAATGGCCACAGTTAAAATTGTCCCCCTTTTGTTTGCTTTACATTCTAACAAAATAAAAACCAAACTACTGAAACCCCTGCAGAATCATGGAACCGTAAGCCATATAAACTCCTCTTAAATCGCCCCCTGAAGCTCACAGAAGATGTGCATCCATAGTTATATCAAAGGGAGGGTTTCCAGACAAAAGTCCTTGCCTTAGGAAGCACTGTCTGAGCCTGATAGCTCCAGGGACTGACAGCAAGAGCTACTCAGCTGCACTTATCTTGAAGATTGGAGGGGGAAGATGGCAGGTGTGTAGACAAAGGTGATGTCCTTCCTATGGCAGGCTCTGAAAAATTCAGGGTTATCACTGACATCTTGAGCAGTGATGAGCAAGGGACAGAAAGTGAGGGTGAGACTGGGAAATATGACACCTGTGTTAGCAGGAAGCCCCTGGCAGGCAGGAATGGTGGACTATGCAGTTGCTGTAATCACTGCTCCTGATAATAAAAAAAACCCCACACTGTGTGCATCCCAACAAAAGCATACAGATACAAAGCAGAAGAGGGGAGGTTTCATTTGCAGATCCTGTTTCTCAGCTGTTTCGTCATTTAACACATGCCCAGATTGTGGCCTCTAGGCACAAGAAATGAAACTCAAGGGTGAAAATCACCAACCTGTGACCATGCGATATTAGAAACACTGCCCAGAACTTACACCAAACATTACCAAAAGAGAAATAAAATCAGTCAATCAAACTGTCACTGAGCAACAAGCAGGTAACTCTCACACTATAGAAGGGACTTACTCCTCTCCTTTGTCCACAATTGCCAATATAATGATCTCCAAGCAGGCTCCTCTCTGGCTTCAGCCTTGCAAATTCTTTTCCTGCACAGATATCCTATTTACAAGGACAGATGGGGAGAGTACCAGTAATGAAAAACACTGTCTGCTAAGTTTTCTGGAAAATAATGCAGAAGGATAGTCAGAAGAGAAGTCTAATTAAAAGAGCTGCTTGCTGGCATGTAGATTTTGAGGTCCTTGCTGATCCCTATTTAGGCAAAAAATAAGATATTTCCCATTGTAAGGAGACAAACTATGTACCACGGAGAAGCCTGCTTTTTGTCTGGATTTCATTCTCTGCTGTTAAGAATAGGGCAGGGTGAATGATTTGATCTCTGCAGGCTGACTGCCAAATAAGAAAACCTCTACCAAATTTTGAATATCCAGGTTATAATTCCTAGAATTACTTGTGAAGTTTTTTGGTAGTGGTAATCTCTGTTTCTGACTGAATAGATCACATAAATATTCTTTGCAATGGAGAATGTTATCTGGAGAAACAGGATTCCTTATCTCAAAATATTCTTTAGTCAGGCATTGAAAATATTTTCTGAAAGATCATAAACCCTTCCTTCAAGCTCATCTCAAGTGTACTTTTCCACCAGCCCTGTTCTTTTCTGGTTTAAAAGTTCCTGTAGGTAATATTAGTTGCTCATGAACCTTTCCCTCCCTAAATGGTTTATAGATTCTAATTAGTATAAGTTCTTTTTCTTCTTTTCTGTCTATATAATTTTTAGTGTTATTCAAAATAATTGCTTCTTACCATTGATACCCTTTGTCTCCTCATGTCAACTTTTTGTTACTGGTTAGGTTTGAGCATTGGCTATGTTTATGAGTCTTTTATATCATTGGGGTTTTTGGCACGTGCATTTTGCACCTGTATTTTTTTCATGATCTTCTAGAACTTGGTGTGAAAATGAAGACTAGGTAGTTTCATAGTATTTGACCTCCTGTGACTCTGTGTGAGTGATGGGATCAACATCTACTATTCAAGTGGCATCAACATTATTCTGACAAATGTTATTGACAAATGGAATCTGCCACAAAGCCATTCAGGTCATGCTTGCATGAGTTGTGACTGGTTTTGAACTCAAGCCTTTGTTATTTGAGTGATTCAACAGTAGTAAAATTTTCACAAAAAAAGATAAAGGGTGGGGACGACTTGTGGGGGAGGGAGAGAGAGAAAGAGGGAGACGTGCTATTTGTTCATGATCATAATAAAATTCTAAATTTTGCTGGTTCTCTTAAGGATGATTTGGCTCAGGCAGATATCAACACCCCAAAGAAGTCATGCAAAGATCCCACACTCCAGGCCCGCTGCTGCTGCATTTATTCAGTCACCCACCACTACAGTAATCGGATCTTGAGGTACAGGTTAATGAGATAATTAGCCAAACACAATCAAACTTGTACACTGCATGGAAATGGATGGCTCCTGTCTCACAGCTACTTGTTGTACAGCACCAGGGCAAGCTGCCTTTCTTTTCAATGGGCAATAAAGCAGGAAATCAAGTAGGTGTGGGTTGTTCTGCCTGCTCAGGGTGGTGAGGGCAGCTTCGCTGGTACTGGATTTTAAAGAGCAAATAATATCAATTAGCAATTGTGTCTGGAAGAGTGTTGGCAGGGAGGTCTTCCGCTCATCGCTCTCCTGAGGCAGGCCAAGCACTCCAGTCTCAACAGCTTCCATTTGAGGACTTTCCTAGGGAACAGTGCTGCCAAGAGAAAGACTGCCTGCTAAATTGTCCTCTTACAGAGGACCCTGAAGACTCTTCATTTTTGGTAATTTTATGATAGAACTGAAATATGCAATTTCAACAGCCCATGGAGCTTGCTCACAGACTTCCCTCATAGCTCATGGCTGAAATGGATCTGACCCATGACTTGTCTCCTGAGATTGAGAGGGAACAGGCATATGTTCAGACCTAAACAATTTCAGGAATCTTTTCAGAGGAAAAGACTTTAGCTTTTAATTTGGATTTTTAGGACTGTTATAAATGCTTTTCATTCAGAGATCTTTTTATAGATCAGGCTTTAATGATACAAATGAACTAATATTCTTATAAAAGTGTTGGCAGAAGCTTGGTTCACCCAACATTGATTGATGAGGAAGCCCACAGAGTAATTTTTAACTAATGCCAGAAACATATTTTGTGGTAGATTTAGGAATGCCATCCCAGTCTTCAGCCTTTTATTACTCACTCAAGAGGCCATCTTCTGCAAAGTCAGTGATTCATGCAGAGTGATTTGAAAGGAATGTGTTTGAATGAGCTTCCTGTGTATTTGTCACAGTTTATGACTTTTTAATAACAAATCATTATTACTCTGAATTTTTTAAGCCCAAAATCCTCCATAAATCTTTTCAAACACATCTCTATTTATAATCTAGGGAGGAACCTGTTCACTGTTTTTGTTCATTCCATTGTTGTTGGTTCATTGACTATTATTAGACAGGTTACAAAAAAGTTAAGATGGTGTAGGAGAGGGAATTTTGTCCACAAAGTGGTGACTTTTACTTTCTTTTTCAGTTGTAGCAGAGGGTCTGCTCAGTTTGCACTGTAGGCTTCATGACTGACCAGAGAGACCTACTCTGGAGAGTGCAGACTTCCACCCAGGAGAACTAAGTCTGGCATGCAACAGATCAGTATCTGTGCATTCACCTGTAAATCAAATGGAAGGGAGTACACTCACTGACAACAGGCCCTGCACAGTCACTGCATTTATTCCATACACATTTACTCCATTTTCCCCTATTGTTTCCCTATTAATTACCTGCATTTAGAAAGAATAGTTGTCAATTATAATAAAAATAATGTAAAGGGTGTGCAGGTAAACACCTTGAAGTTTCACAAGTCATTTTTAGATCACAACATATATTTGGACTTTTCCTTCTTGTGAAATTTCCAGAGCATTCCATACCAAGTTCAGTAACAGCACAAATATGTAAGAGTATATAGACAAAAGGGATGAAGTGAACTCTTATTTAAATTGCTGGGAAACTTATAAAAAATATTTAAAAATAATGATTGTGTTTACTTCTTGTAATAGACTGTGGTTTCTATTCAGTGGGCACATTGGAGACTTGGGGCTGAAAGCTGTTTTTTTCTTAACTGGTTCAGCCCTTCCTATATGTGACCAGCATGGATCCTGAACCTGCAAGATACTGATGAATCCACAGGAGGCAAAGACATTTATCATCTCATAGAAAGTGCTCATTGTCTAGTAGCATGAGGCCATGATGTTTGTACAGTCTTCTAAATTGGTGAAAGCATTAATTACACTGAATAATGGCAACCCTGGTAATCTTGGCAGACATCTGAAACCTTGGATAATTATAGCTTCTGCTAGACAAATTTTAGTTCTCTGAATTTGATTTTAGGGGATAGAAACAATTTTTAGATAATCCAATGCCTGGGAAATCAGGATGTGAAGAACTGGAATTTTACCTGTGTGGAAATGACTGATAGACAAGTAAAAGACTATAACCACTTCTAATGAGATCATAGATTTCTCCTAACTCAGAGGAGATGGAAAGCATTGAAAAATCAGTGCAAAAGCCAACCAAAGAGACTCAGAAAACAAACTTTTAGCAATGGAACACAACATAATGGACGTGGAATTAAAAGAAAAAACCAGAATCAGTCTTGACAAAGATTGGAAAATCTACACGTCAGCAAAAATAAACTTGTTACTTAATAAGGTTAATAATAGATAAAGTCCCCTAAAGATAAATTGTTATCACATTTGACGACCATTTTATTAAAATGTTAATGGCCTCAGGCAAAAGCAAACTGTTCCCTTAATCTGCCAGAAGAACTGCTTTCTCAGGAATTATATACACCAGAGAACTTGGGATCTGAGCTAACTGTAACAAGCATGTTTGAAAATTGGAGCATCCACAGCTTGTGAAATTGCAGCTAAAAGGGAATGGATCTCACATGTCTCAAAATGGCTGTGCCCTTTTCTGCCAAACACAACTTTCACTCACATTTTCGAATGCAAAATCCGTTGGATTCAACTGCTGCAGTCAAAACAGCTGAGGTGTCAGTGATTGAAGGGAGGATTTTTTCTTTGCCTTCTTCCACACTAACTGTGAAAAAGGTGTAGCTTAATAAGTGTAATTGCTGTAATAGCAAACAGAAAGAAAATATGTTTTCATCAGCACCTCTAAGCACAGCAAAACTGTGAAGGAGCCTGGCAAGTACGCTAAGCATTCAGTGAATTGTGATAGATTGCAGTATGGTTTGTCTGGGATGAGAATACCAACAAAAAATCATTCACAAAATTTGATGAAAACTCAGCCCGTACAGAGAGACTTCTTGCTACAAGCACAGTATCAGCTCACAACAAAACAGAGCTGATGAAATTGAGTTCACATCCTATCTTTCCTTCTGCCATATGAAATGCATTTCCCTCAAAGCCCAAGGATTTCCTTGGACATCTGAGTAACGAGAAAGAAAAGGTAAAGCAGAAAACATCTGTGATGCTGAATGCTGCATTTCTTTTCAATGTATCCCAATGGCAAAGATACAAAGAAATTACTGAAAGCTACACTGGAAATACATAAAAGCTACACTATAAATACATGCCTCACACCCAAATCTCCTCTGCCAAAGTTTGCGTGAAATAAAAGGGAATGAGTAAGACTAAACCAAGTTAGCACAGTCAAAGCTTTTTCCACCTTGGAGGAGGGAGGTATATCCTGGTTCCAGCAAGGGGGATCCAGGAATGAGAGTTAGTTTGATGCAGCTCCATTACTGAAGCTGGATTGTTTGTGTGTGCAGCAGGCATTCAGACTCCACGGCCTCTGGTTTGGGGAAGAATATTACCAAACCATATTTCCTTCTCTCTTTTACCTCTGGTCCACGGCAATGATGGTTTAAGTTTTGCTGAAGACTTCAATGGCTGAGGGCACATGCACTGGGAGCAGCCCTGTGCTGGGCTACAACCAAGAGGGACTCTGGGAAGAGGAATAAAAGGCTTAACCCTGACCCAGATGGGATGGCCTGTGGGTGAAGTGTTTATACACACTCTAGGTCCCCCAGCAAGGTTAGACAAGGGATTATACCCTCTTATTTTCAGGCTTTTAACCAATCTTCATATGTATAACCTCTATGCAGTTTTTAACATGGGTTCTCTAGTTCTATAAAATCCATAGAGTTCAATGCTTTAAAGTGAAGCTTTCTTCTGTCCCTTGCCTCTACAATACAAAAGGCAAGGATTTCATGGATGTGTATCTGATCATTGGTCTTTTGGGTAGGTACTTGTGCTTTTTATGAAATTTCCTTGCCAGTTGAATCTAAGTGGGGGGAAGGATATTTTGGTGCAGAGACAGAAGGTTTTTAAGACAGTCTATTTTTTCTCTTTTTCATCTGTATGCAAACAATTATTCTCCTTTAGTGCCTGTTTTCCAGGCCAGCTATTAACCTTCCTTTAGAGAAACTACAATTTTCCTGGCCCAATTTATTTAACTACCTTCTTACACCAGCAGTTCATTTAGTAATTTCCTTCCACAATAGACACCAGTCTACCTCAAAAACTAGGAGATGGTTGAGTATTAACCACTAATTATTCCCCCACATTCTGTCATTCAGCCTTGGTATAACACAACCGTGAGCAGCATTCTCACCTATGAGACAACTTTTCATTGATATAAAAATTACCCACCTCATTAGTGTATTTAAGAACCCAACAGGACAGAAAAAAAAAGTGGTGTGTGCAGGTATTTTTGCATAGTGAAATGAGCTGCAGAACACGTTTCCACCTGCAATGATGGCACTTAATGTACCTGAGGTTTGTGCTGTGCTTGGGAGAAGTGAAGTTCAGGATATCTACCCATGGACTAAGCCGTGGTATGCTCAGTTGTGCCTGGCTTGGCCATGATGCACCAAGGTTTTTGGTCTATGTTAACTCCCTGCTCATGCTCTCTCCCACCTGGAGACCCACCTGAGTCCATCTCTGAGATTGAGAAAGCACTGAGCTTTGGCAACAGGTCCACTGTGTACTGTGGTTATAGGGTAAACATCTGTGCATCTGCCTTCTTTCACCACTGTTCACTCTGTTTTTTTCCCTCAGAGCACCCATGAATGCATGTTGCCTGTTGAGCATGTTCCCCTTGCAGCAGTGCATGCCAGTGGGAGGTCATGGGACAGCAGGTGAGTGGTAGCATTGTCCTTGACAGAAAACACGTAAGTTTCCACTTTTTCAGACCCCTATAGACATAGTCATTTCTCTGAAGCAAGAAACAAAGGCCATGACACCAAAGTAAGCAAGCATTGTACAGATTTTAACAGATAATGCCACATTTCTAGTGGGAGAAAAGTCTTTCATCACCTTTTCCTTCTTTTAACCTGGTACATAATGTTGCAAGAAGTTCAGACATGGCATGGTTTGGTGCTAAGCAGAGAAGATGAAATAGCTACACTACTCCATGATCTCATCAGACTGAAGCACTTCTGCATTGTAGTTTGGAGGAACACAGTGCAGCAACACAGTCCCCAGGTTGGTGCTTCTTTCTCTGTCTGCTGGGCAGACCGAGCTGATGCCACCCACATAAAATGTGCACACCGGGTCCGTTTGCTGTTGCAAGAGCTGTGATCGTTCAAAAGCAGGATCTGCAAAGGGTGTAGGATGGCAGATGCCCAGGGCCCTCCCCAGCGACTCTGCACTGGGGCTGATGTGTGTTGGGCAGGTCTGCCTGGGGAGCAGGGATGCAGCGAGGCAGGTGTGCTCTCCAGGCCGGAGTCAGCAGTCTCTCACGGCTGTCGGAGGGGTGGCAGAGCGCTGTCCATGCGGCAGGGCTGGCCTGCCAGCTCTCCCCAAAGATGACAGCCTCTTGCCTGGGAGTGCCAAGTGCGGGCTGACACAGCCAGATCCCTTGTTGAACTTGGGAAGAGCACGGTGCCCACACAGCCACACAGCTGTCAGACCAGAGCGCGCTCCAGCACGGCCAGATGAAGCTCCAGTGAGCGACCGCTCTGCACCCAGCCCACAGTGTCCAGAAAGGCTTCGTGATGGAAATTAACAGCTTCCATTATGGCACTCTAACGACCCCATGTAGACGAGCCCTCAGAAGCCACATTAACCTGAGTTTAGGCCATAAATTGAACTCTCTGGCAAAGGTACTCCCTAACTAAATACAGAAAATCTCTGTGACGAGCAGTAACAGTGCATATAAAATAAAATAACAGCAGGACTGGGGAATAGCAATGGCACATCTTTCCTTCCAAATTGAATTGTTCACTTCACTGTGAGAAGAAATAATTATCATGTTTATTGCGTTTGGCTCAATTAGGCTGGAATCTTAGGCCAGGAACCTTTCTTTTTACATTTCTGTAAATGTTGTCCATGTATGGCTGTGTCAGCATTGATTTTGCTGTCATGAAGGTACCACAGCTGTCTGCCTGAATTGGAACATGCAAACCTGAACTAATTCTTAAAGTGTCTATTTTTCTAGTTTTAATCAGCCAAAATTTCTAGTAAACTGAAAGAGGACCAAGCAAGCTTCCTGCATTATTTCTGTAGAGTTTTGCTTGAGTGGGGTAGGGACAGAAGGATGGTTTGAAACTGTTTCTTTTACATGTGGTGTATATTTAACTCATGGAACCTATTACAGCAAGACGGATTAAGCTCACATGCACTGAGCGGTTAGAAAATGTGCACATCAAGTGACACATATCTGCATAAGACTGGCATATAGCATAACAAGACCAGAGGAGAAGACAGTGAAGCTTTTAGTAGACTCCAGCACGATGAGCTGAAGATAAATACCCGACATGGAGGGCACAGGCACAGTTTAGTCAGCAGTGAGTCTTCTTGTGACTGTGTGCAGCAGCCTCCTACTACTTTGCATGGCAAGGATGCATGCATGAGCTGTACATTTAAACCCTGAAAGGGGCACTCCCAAAGACATCTGTCTTCAGTCTGCCCTTGTAGAAAGTGGTCACTACCAGTGAGAAGTAAGGGTGTGTAGAAGAGTCTAAATCTACATTTCTAGAAACTGATTTACATCCACTTCCTTTGATTATATGCAATTTCCCTTTTCTATGTGGAGAGACAGAGAAGCATAGAGACAGAGGAGCATAGAGTTTATACATGTGTTAACAACATGAGGTGAAAAGTGAGGGACAATATGTATCTTTAGGAGTAGAAAAAAATCTGGTAAAAGGCAAACTACCTGAGTTAGAGAGATCAGCTCTTTGATAGAGAAGTCTGTCATGGGTAGATTAAGGATAAAATGATAGGTGCTGCTTTTTGAAATTTTCATTAGGATGCTTGATATCAGGAAGTGTTTCATATCTCATCAAGGACTGGATGAAAATTACAGCTGAAATGTATGTAGTACAGGTTTTGGAATGGAAAAATAGTCTAGAGAGAGATGAGTTTGTCTGACTATTGAATGCATAAGGGAAAGACACATAAATAAAAATTTGATATGCCACTCTGAGAAGTTGAGGTGAGCCAGAATGCATTACAGAGGAAGGGCATGTAAAGAAAAGTGTTGCTTCAAATTCTTCAAAGCTGTGGAATAAGGTGACCATGATGCCTGACTGCTCAGTTTGTCTTAATGTCCAAATGGTTAGAAGGGAGATAAATGTAGCACAGAGAAGAGCTGTATAGGAAAGAGAGTGTTTGGAGTTTCTTCCTCACTTCCTGCTAAAACCCACAAAATTGTTTATGATATCACAGCACATAGGTTTCAAGTCTAGCCTGAACCATACAGGAGAAGGCCAGTCCAGACATAGTGCAGTGTGTATAGCACATAGGATGAGCTCATATGACCTGCAGAGGCCAGTGTTTAAGCTCTTCCTTCTGCCCGGTTTGCTTGAATAGCACCTTCAAGAAATTTAAAGTCTCTTGAATCTGCTGTTAACAAAATAAAATAAAATAAAATAAAATAAAATAAAATAAAATAAAATAAAATAAAATAAAATAAAATAAAATAAAATAAAATAAAATAAAATAAAATAAAATAAAATAATAAAATAGCATTACTAAATCCCACTTCCCCTTGCTGATGCACTAATTTCAGTGTCCAAGTTCACTTTGGATGGCCCCAGGACCCAATGGCTTTCCCTGCATCATAATGTGGCATTGCACGTTGCGCACAACTTGAGCCACTCCTCATATTGTGAGAGCTGCTGCTTCAGAGAGGGCCATGCTGCCTGTCTTTGTGCTGGTATGGAATCATGGCTAAGCAGGGACTGACTGCCTCAAAAAGTGAGCAGAAGACTTCCCATGGCACTGGATTGCTCTGTAGCAAAGAGTTGGGTAAAGTTTTAGAGGCAGAGCAATTCCATGCCGTCCTCAGTGCCGGCATGTAGGGAGTTCTTGGCAGCTCAGATGGTGGGTCATAAATTCTCCTTCACTAGTTTGGGGGCTTGATTATTCTTTTGTGCTCTGCTGGAAACATTACTTATGAGAATTGGGGCATTTTAATCTGGCTGTGCTACCACTTTATTAATATTTGAACATCTTACTGTTTTCTGTCTTGGCACAATGGGATCCACAAGCAGAGACTAAAAGAGAAAATGCTCCCCTCCCTGGCACTGGATTCCTGCCCTTTTATTTTTAATTACTTTGAATTATTTCTGGAACTTTTTATACCATTCTGAGAATACAAATTAAGTTTTGACTGTAAGATAGAATACTGTGGAAAGCAAGCAAATGTGGCCTTATGTGCTCATCTAGAGACTGCATCAAAAAAGCAAGGGACAGACACTTGCCAATCTATCCATTAGATCCTGGCATAACAATGATCCATTAGCCCGAGCAAGGCCTATGTGAACTGTATGCACATTTGGCTTAACCCACTCAGTTTATTTAGCCTCTGGTGTGCTCTGGATTAAAGCAGGCGGTCATTAGAGAATAGTATTTCTTCCACAAATGCTGTTTTCCATCATCTGAGAGAAGTGACAGAGCTTTTCAAAAGCCTTTGGTATTTGAGGACAAATGCTTGCTTCTTGTAAATGTTCATCCAAGACTCAAAAGGATTTAACTGTTAGTGTTTCTAAAAGCAGAAGTTGATCCTGAGGCTAAAAGAAGACCAGAATCATGGAAGATTGTGCACCTTTAGCTGGGATTTAGCATTTGTCTGCAATGTGTTTCTCTTCCCAGGCAGCTTGCTACAAAAGGCTGAACCAACGAAGCTCAATTCCCTGACATTTCTGAAACATACCTTGAAACCCCAAAGTAATACTTGTCTCACTCAGCACGATAATTCTGTACTGTGGTTTTACAGGAGGATTCAGTCAACAAGTCAGGAGTTAGAAGGAAAATGCACTACAGTGTATTCAACTATTATCTGATTATCACATGGAGGGGGGATTTGATTCTTAGTAGCACTATACCATTCTTACACCGATTGTATAAAGAAATTTAAAACAGTTGTTTCAGGCTCATTTTAGTCCTCTTCAGGCATTCACACTCCAGAGTACTTTTTAGGAGAAGAGGGAACCTACTTCACTTGCCAGAGTAGCATAGCATTTATTTTCTTAAAATCACATTTGTGTATTTTTAGCAGATTCACTGGGAAAACTCTTACTCATTACTGTAAAGTCATTTAAATACAACATGTATCTTTCAGTCAACAAAACCCCCCCTGTGGAATAGCCCCTGAATCTAATTAAAATCAATGCAAATCCTCATATTTTTTCAAGTTCATGATCCTAAGCTGGAGACAATGATTTGTTCAGATGGACTTTGCTGCCTTAGACAGCTGAATAATAATTTTATAATGTGTCAAATTCAGTCCAGATACAGTTCTGTTATCCAGAACTGCTAGCTCTGTTGCTATCCAACATGTATAAATCTTCACAGATTAACTTAGAAGACTTCAATTTGCTTTTATATTTAATCTGAGTTTCAGTCCCTTGCCATGGACAAAACCCACCCACTTTTGAAATTATATACTTTGTGGATTCAGACACATAAATAATAACACCTAATAAAATCAAGAATTAATTTAAAACAACTGTTTCCCAGGACATAGCTGATTTCATATTTTTTTTATCCTTCCATTTTTGGATGACAAAGTCTATAGACTATGTACAATATAGTTTACTTTGGGAGGATAAAGGCAAAGAAAGTGTTCCTGAAAGTCATGGCTGGCCTGTACTCGACATTGTCACAGTTCAGTATTATTCCTTCCCCCTTTCAGCTGGACCCTAGGGCTGTGCTTCCTGATAGTAAAGAACAGCTAGGTCCAGGCTCTGTCTCCATCCCTGAAGAATTCTGTATTATCCATGATTGTATTTAAACAGGCTGTTTAAAACTCGCTGGTTCATAGGATCAGAATTTAAATGGAACAGACCCAATGGATGTTATTAAGATATTATTTAATATTGATTTGGTGAAAGGTATTAATTCAATATTCTTGTTTCAAATATGAAGATATTTATTGATACAAAAAAGAGGCAGACATAAGAAAGAATATACCTTAACATTAAAAACAAGATTAACAACAGGAGCAATTTTCAGAAATTTGAAGATTTCCCTATTTCTGCAAAACACAGACCCAAACTAATGCATCCTACATTCTACTGGGCATAGGATGAATCTTTCCCATAGTCTTTCAGAAGCACCAGACTTACAGCAAGTGGCAGCACTTGGTGGAAAAGCAGGGAACACGTAACCTGAATGGACCCGCACAAAGACCATGTCTCTTTAACAGAGATACCTTGGGAAGGTTTGGGTTTTTGTTTGTTTTACCAAACGATTTGAAAATGTGCAGAGGGGTCTGTGAGTAACAACAGGTGGGAAATTAAGTGAGCTGCACTAGCAGCAGCCTTCCACCACAAATCGTGAGAGGCGTGGGGCAGAGAAGAAAGTGCTGCCATCAGCACCTCAGGCAGTCTCAGCTACTGCCCTCAATAAAGTCTGTGTGAGACTTCATGTGACAAATGGCAATGACAACTACAACAGAATCCAGAAGCAAAGAAGTTGGTGCAGAAGACAAAATATATACCTATTCTCTCGGGAATGTCCTGGCTGATTTCAGCCAGTTTGTGGAGTAGAAGGTACGGGCAGAGGGCACCACTTCCTGCCCTGTGTTTGTACAGCTCATGTGGTCTGTCTGTCTGTCTCTGTTTCTCCCAAATCAGTGAAAGGCTTCAATGCTCAGGTAGATGGGATGAATTCAGGCTGTCATGCTCTCATTGCCTGCAGGGCTAAAAGGCATCTTGAGATGCTCTGTCTGCTGTGGTGTATGTAAGATAAATATAGAGAATGGTAGATGTATCTCCTGGCTGCTCCTGCTGTTTCCTATCCCTCAATATTCAGAAATGGATGGGAGTTTGTCTAGCTAACAGACCTGCATGAACTAACAGGTTGGGTTTGTGCACATTCCCTGAGCTGAGAGACCTTTGCTCCTTCTTCCCCAGGTTGCTTCCAGCTATCCACCTAACCTCACCTGTGTATCCTCCCAGTGAGACCAGCCCTACAGCATTCAAGCCTGGGATCCAGCAGTCAGTCCCAGCTCAGCAGAATTTGTAGGCAGTGCTGTTGTGCTTTATTTCCTCTCTGTGCACTGAACAGAAAGGGAACCAGACCCCTGTTACCATCAGGAGAGACAACCTATCAGTCTTCTCAACCTGCTCAGTCCCCTCAGAGGGATGGGGATGGGGCTGCTGAAAGGCAATGTCATCATTCCTGCCATGTCAGCAACACTTCATATATCAGAGGCAGCTGACGGATCGCCAAGGAGAGTAGTAACTTTATTAACCACTTCTCTCATGTTGAGCAGCTTTAGTAGAAATCTGAATAACTGCCCCATCCCCTGGGTTTATTGGACGTGGTTTGTTTTTGCAAGTGGGAAAACAATTGTGAGTTTCATGCCTGGATGAGCTAACATGTTTACAGAAACACTGCTGACGCAGCAGAAACAGGATACAATATGAGTCAAATATTGCTTGGGCTGCAGGCAAAAAAAAACCATGGAGCTGAAAGGCAGTGCTTAGCACAGGGCTCCTTGTGCCAGAGGCAGCTGCTGGGTACGTGTGAGGGAGAGGGAAAGGGAGCAGGTCTCAGTGTCCCAATCCCTTGTAGCCAAGCAGTTCCCAGAATAAGGAAAAGTTTTCCAAAGTTGATACTACCCTTCTGATAATGAAAAATACCTATTCTCATCAATCAATTTGTTTAAAGAGGAATTTGAGTGGTGCAGGGACCTCAGCTTCACCCTCAGTATCTGACTCAAAGCCATTTGAAGCCCGTGGGCGACTTTTCACTGACTTTGATGTGAGACTCATTTCTTATTTTGGATTGTTAGAAGATAGATTTTCACAGCCTAATTTCTGCATCAGGATGTCTGCACAGCAAGGAGAGAGGGAGATTTGCTTTTTCTGACACAAAATATCACCAGCCACAGAAAGATGGTCATTTAAGATGATTGGCTTAAAAGACCTATCCTATAATGGCAGCACAATTATAAGCCTGCAGGGAAAATTTCTGGGCTCTTGTATGAAAAAAGAGCAAAGAAGAACACAAAAAGGTTTTACTGAGTTACATTGCCAGGGTTTCAGCTACCAGTTCTGCTGGAAAGCCAATAAGAGGGTTTAACAAAAGATATTTCCAGCATCAAGCCCATACAAAAAATGGGTGGTTGTGCAAGAGCAGGGCAGGAGGCAGAATGGGAAAGAAGGGGGTGTGATACCTGCTGCAAACAAGAATTGCCACAGCAAGTCACGAGACTTGCTGAATGAGGAGCAGACACTTTCTGGACAGAGAAGGGTGGGTCTGATGCTCTCTAAATAAATGAAGATTTAAAAAAAATTAAAAGAAAGGGAAAGAGATAGTGAAATCAGCTGCCAAGAAGAGCTGGGGCCAGAAAAAGCAACAAAGCCCTATTTTTAATGTAACTTTTTTATTCTGCCAGTAAAAAATCAAAAGATAAAATAGGCTAGAGAAAGGAAGCAATTGGGAATGGCTGAAGAGGATTCCCAGCTGTGCTTGCAATCAGTGCAATTCATGACTCACAACATGCTGGCCACATCACTTCCCAGGAGCAACATATTCTCATGAACAAGCAAAACAAGTGGGAGACTATCCTTAAAGGTTTTTTGGATCATTCATGGCTTAGTTATGAAGTTGCCTGTGAAGCAACCTGCTGGCTTTGAGGGTCAGGGTAATTTGAGGATTGGTCAGCTTTCCTTTTCTTTCCATTTCAGCTGCTGCCCCTTTCACCAGCCCCTGGCAGCATGGCTGAGAACATCCATTCTTTTCCTTCTTCTGACCAAAATAAAGAGCTGGAAGTGGAACTGCTCTACAGGGTTTTGAGCAGTCCTCGTCCTTCTAGTTTACCACAAGGACCTTCTGCTACCCTACAAAGAGTGAGAACAGCATGTGAAAATAATACTTTTAAGTTTATGTGAAACCAAATGTCTCAGAATTGACTGCCTACACATAGATCTTGCTAGTTCTCACCTGGCTGGTACATAAATAATCCGATTTAAGTGATAACACTTCAGGTCCTTCCAAATCTCAGCTTCAATTCGACTGAATCAGACTGCTGCTTTTACTAATATTTTTCTAAAACAAAATTGTGTACTTGCTCTACCACATAGTGAAATGTTTTGCAATATGTATAATTAACACATAACTATGCTGCTAAAACAAAAAAACCCAAAAACATTCAGCACTGCAGTGAACTTGAGGATTTTTTCATGATTGGTGTTTATTTACTTATTTTCATGGTTGATTAATTTTTTTTCCCATTTTTGAAGTCATATCACTGATTAAAGGGTACAGGTCTCATTTATAATAGTTGTGGGTATCACACATTTACTATTAGTGTTGGAATCCAGCTTAAGTTCCAACCTCCTGGGCAGTGCCTTTCCTGTCATCACCTTTCTTACCAAACTGTGACATCTCTCTTGTGTTGGAGTTTTGTGTGCAGAAGGTACAGCTGCACCTACGTGCAGCAAACAAACCCTTTTCCTCAGGGAATGACAACCTTTTCAAAATGATCAGTTCTCTGAATCTGAATTCCAAATCAAGATTTTGAAATTTTCACGGAATCAGTGCTGTAAAAACAGCAAATAAAAAAATATCCAAATGTTTTGTTTCTATTTGATTGAGATGCTGAATCTGATTTTAAAGTTATTTTTATATAAATTATATATTATTTTATATGTAGAAATATTTATATTCTCTAATATCAAGATATCAGAAGTGAAGAGATGCTTGATAAAAAGATATTTTTAATGAATAAGGAAAATAACACATGCTATATAGTAACACAGGGTGAAAAATAATCTCCAAATGAAATATTTTTGTGTTGTTGGAATAACGTGTTCTATCATAATTGAAAAAAAAATACACAAAAATGCCAAAATATTAATGTAATTGTATTTTGTGTGGATTTTTTTTAAAAAACAAAATACATTCTCTGATGGAAGAGCATGTCTGATGTCCTTCTAACTAGATCTCTTTTTAGTGCATCTTAGAAGAATGCAACTGAAGAGCTTCAATGGAGAGAGAGTGAACTTCTATAAGGAAATCAAAATTTCAGCTGTAAGGACATAAAGTTCACAGGCAAGCTGTGTCTCAGCAATATCATGGTAAACTAGGTGAGAAAATGTGTAGGTTATTTAATGCACTATAGCTGAACCTCATCCTTTAAACAGATGTTGTAAAAATATTAACCCAATGGGCCTGTTGAATCCAGGAGGTCTCTGCTCTGAAATGAATTTGATGAAATGTGTGTGAAGGAGGTTGCAAAGTCTTATATTTACCTTATATTGCAGTAATTAATAAACCCTCTAGAAACAATTATAAAACTATTTTAATTTGTTCAGAATCACTGTTAACTTCTGCTTAAAGTGGGGGCCAAGAGGTCTCCAGTAGTTCTGCCCTCTTTTGAGACATTGCCTTTGGGGCTGTCCTGGACTTCATCTCAGATTTCTAGTGAGTGAAGTTTTAAAGCTGAATTTTAGATGAAAACAAGTGTGTGAAGCCCATGTTGTTTTTTCCCTTTTTAGTTAGCGTCTGCTTTTTAAGGAAGCAGATCATTTCCAAGTCACTGGGAAATTTACAGTTTAACACATCAGTCAACAGACCATTAGCTTTAGCATTAGATTTAAAGTGGGGTCCTAAAAAGTGGGAATCAGGGGCATACAATAGCACTGGTTTAGCCTTGCAAAGGCCAATTTCACTATAAACAAGTCACATCTTCAAGATGTTGACCTTCTCTTGACAGAATCCTCCATCCCTCCCAGCAAGTAAAAGGCCAGAGTCTGATCAAAATAACAACAACAAAACCCCCAATAGTTTTCCTGTTGCCAAGAGATTTCATTAAAAAAAATCCATGAAGTATTGACATATCTATTGCTTCTTCTCTCTGAAATTCTTGCTAGACAAGATTTGACTGATTTTGTTTAGTCCAGCTGGCAGAGGCTCCAGGATTGGCTACCTGAAATAACTCTCACAGCATCATTTATCCCTTCACAGTTTAGAAATCTAGGGAAACTGCAAATTACAGTATTAAAATGCTGAGCCAGAAGAGAAACAAGGAAATAATGTTTCAATTTTCAGCATGACAAAGATAATGTTTCAATCTAGCATTATTTATGAGCTGGTAAAAAGCTGCTCATGCCACAGTGGTTGTATGTTCCTTAAATGTCAAGTCCCAATCAATAACCTCGCTGAAAATTGACCCTGTTGGGCACAGTGTAGGAGAATTGGATGCTCTCTAGGCTATTGGTTGAAAGGCAAGAAACAGCAAGCAACTGATGAGGAGCTATCAATAAAACCTCAGTATTGTTTTGAGTTCAATTTCAAGTAATTGCCAGACATCTGAGATTGAGTCTGACAGACATAAGAGGGCTAATGTTGGTTCCTAGTAATGAAAAGTAGGTTTCTTGTTCAAAATAGCACAATGGGGCCTAATAGTGAAATGGCTTCTCCCTCGAAAAATAAGTTGCTGTGTGAGTGTAGGGATCAGTGAAGCCTGTGTTTTTATGGATTTGTGCCCTGTGTCCTTACAGCCTTCTCCTGTGGAAACTCCTTTGTCCTTCCCTCTTCCCCTCAGCTGCCCCAGCTCCAGTTTCTCTTACATATTCCCTGTTCACTGCTTAAAGCAACATGTGTCTCCTATTTGTTATTCCAGCATTCACCAAAAATTCCATGGCAAGGATGGGTTTTCCCCTTTTATTTTTTTTTCTTTTTTTGCCTTCTCTTGTTTCATAATAGAAATTATGCTGGCACAAAATATGCCATGTCAAGTGTTTTTCAAGTGAGTTCTCTGTAAAAGTGCCAGTTCTCTTCACAAAACTGGTGCTTCCTTTACACCCTAAGTTAGAGCAAAAGTCTAAATGGTACATTTTGCCTCTCCACCATAGCCAGGTTAAATACACATGGGGAATTAGAGTAGCAAAATTGAGAAAGAGTTTGTTGTTAAGTTGCTCTTAACATGATTACCTGTGATCATGTGTTGGAACCCCTTTTTACATTATTTAACACACTTTGCAAGATAATTTGTCACAAGGTTCTTCAGTGGTGCATAATTCAGGAAAAAAATCCTTAAAATAAATGTCTTCCCCCCTTCTCATGCTGCTAGCTAGGAGCTTGCCAGAACATAAACTTCTGGCAGAAATTGAGCATATAATAGTACCAAAATCATTGAAGGAAATTGCAGTCTTCAGGAGGCTTTTACTTCCCACACATCATTCCACAACAATTTCTGAGCTGAGTTCTCTTGTACTTTGATCCTGTAGTATTCTGGGAGGAGAACTCAGAGGCAGTGGTGCTAGCAGGCACATGAGGTTCAGTGTAAGGCTCAATCCCAATGCTGGTTTAGGAGTTAGTGTTCAGACTGCCTAAAAGAGGGGCTGAAAGTGCTGAGGCAGTGCCCTCACTACAGTTACATCCTGACCATCAAGTTGATACTCAGTGACATTTTTAAAAATTTCCTTGGCCAAATCCTCATGGAGACAGGTAGTAATGTAAAATTAAAGATGCATTTGGAATCTGTTGAGGTGGGTTATATTTTCAATTCTGCCCTCTTTGGGAGGATTCTTCTTAGCTTTATTCTATCACTTGCCCTCTGCCCTGGCTCTGAGATAGGGTAGACTCTTGGAGAGCACACACACTAATTATAGTGAGGGATTGTGATTAAAAAGAGCACACTGAGTCTCTGGTAAGAAATGGTTCATTTGCAGGTGATTTTTCCTGCCTTTTACTGAGTATTCAGGATTTTTGTTAGAAAGCTTCACTATGGAACAGGAAACCAAGACTAACTGGACCTACCTGATGATTAGTCTCATCTATACGGCTGATGCTACAGCTGGCTTGATACTGCAGCAATATGATTTATGTTTCCAAATCATCTCCCTTTCTGCAAGTCTCTTTCTTCCCACTGCCAGAATTCTTGATCTAGTTTCTCCTCCTCAAAAGTAAACAGGCCTCATTTTCAGTTCTTTGGAGAAAAGCTATTCTTTTGTTTCCACACCTGCTATGAGACTTTTTATACTTGGATTTTTTTTTTTCTTTATTATGGCCAAGACGTTCTATTGTGTCAAAAGACAGAGGGCATGAATCATACAAAGGGTAAAAATTCAATCTGCACCTTCTCTCTGGCAAACCAAGCTTTACTGTTTGAATAGTTAAGCTTTCTTCATCTCTCTGCTGAAGTGTTGCCTGTGCTGAAGTCAAGCCCAGGTCTAAGTTTGAAGATGTGCAAATCTCAATATAAGTACTGCACAAAATTTCCTTTGAGCTTTCAGCCCAGAAGTCCTGTTAGATGTGAGTTCTTAATGAGGTATCCTAGTAATATCCTAGTGATAACCTTGCAACTGAAGCTGCATAACTGCTTCTTTGGCACTGTCATTACATTTCCTTTTGCCTGTTGGAGTTCACCTCTTCTGATGGGGTCAGGAGTGGGAGATTCTGCTATTGCTCTTGATCTGCTTCTTTTTTCCCTTTTTTTCTACTTTCATGAGCTTGACATTTGGAGATCCTAGTTCTAATCTTTCTCTTGACATGAATGCGGATAGATGTGGTTATTTGCCTGTGGAAATTACTGTGCTAAAATTCATGGTTACATTTAAGGTCAACTGACATATCCTGAAATCACACCTGCCTCAAGCCGCTTCCCCCACGAACATGCTGTGCTAAAACATATAAAATTGTTCACCCTGAAGCCTTTTAAAATCTTTTTAATAACAAAGAGTGGCTTGATCAAGGGAAGGTTTGTGATGTGAAAATAACTCCAAATGTGACACAAAACCAGATTTTCTTTGTGAAAGATTCTCAGTGCCTGTGATTTGCAGAGGAGAACTGGATAGAAAAGGGGCCACTCAGTGCCTGCCTTGTAACAACCCAGTAAGGTGCACTCTTGCCTTTGGGTTCAGGTCACTGTCTGTGCTCTATGTAAGACCAGGAGGCTGCACTACAATGGGAATTAGCCTAATAGAAATAGAAAGCCCTATCCAGCCAGGAAAGGCCAGTTCCAGGCTGAGATGTAGCATGTTTCAGGGAGGATCAAGACCACCATTGCTTCTCGGTAGTGGTATCTGCCTCCACTCTGTGCCTACAACACTGATCTCTGTGGAGGAACAAGCTGTGCGGGTATCATTTGCATGTATTTCTTATAAGGACAATCTGAGTTGGATCCATTTGGGTGGTGTGAGAAGAGAGTGAATTTTGCATTTTAAATGCATATTTGAAAGAAATTCAAGTAATTTGAACAGCATGGGTCTGAGAAAAAGGTTTTGGTGTCACTAGTCTATATTCCGAATACTGGTCACTTCAGGAAGTATTCTGATTTAAAAAAAAATATTTATTTTTGGATGGAAATCAAAAGGGAAAAAAAGAGAACCCAGTGGTTACAAGAACCGTCCTCCACTTTTGAACTGCATTAGTGGTTTGATTCTCACTCATTTAAGTTCCAGTCTGAGATCTGGAGAAAAGTGTTCTTCATTCTCAGCTCCACAGGCTGTGAGGGATCCATGATAAAATAAGTGTCTTTGTGGTGTGCTGTTTACTGAGGGCTGTCACTCTTCCTGTGGTTTATATGGTCTGCATAGATGTGATGAGAAAGATGATATCATTACTTTGCTTTCTTCATCAAAAATACTTGAAGAGGAGTTCTGGATATAGTCTGGCCCCAAAGCATTTTTTGTTTCTTCAGAATAGGGGAATTTTGATATACACTGAAAGCAGAACAGACATTGACCTTTGAGCTACAGGGTAACTTGATTGTGGCAAGGGCAATTCAGCCACTTGAGGCTCTGCTTTACAGGGTGCTTTCTAATGGGGTCCTGCAACCCCCTTACCATCATCACACTGTGAACACTTACAGTACTTATAAGAGTCTGTTCCCATGTATGTGTTGGTGGGTAGTCCCATCAGCAAAGCTCAAAGCAGACTGAGTGTAAAACAATCACCAAGATAGCAGAGATGGCCCTTTAATTTGTTTTTGTTCAAACTGTGTTTCTTCTCTATTACTTTTTATTTTTTCACAGAGGGATCTCAAAGTGGATGAGTATAAGTAGGACTGAGGGAAAACATCTCTGTTTTGCTCTGTTCTAGAAGCACAGCCTGTACCATATACCAGCCTAGCTTTCTATGGGAAGAGAATGGAAAAAAGAAAGCTGTATTGAAGTTTATCTGTATTCATTTTTCTCCTTCAGGAATGCTTATCCCAAACCTTAGAGCTTCTATTTCCATGAAGCTAATCTATCCTGCTAATAGCCATGTGGAGCAACAAATTGCCTTCTTGCCCAAGTGGATAGAATTCATTCAATCTAATCACCATCCAGCTGAAGGGGTTCAAGTTAATCTTGCCTGGCTGCTTTTTTTATTGCTCACTTCGCCCCCACTTCCTGTCCTCAAGAGCACCCATTCCACCTGGATCCTCATATTTTCCTTACACTTAAATGAAATGTTGGCACTTGCCCTAAAAATGGTGGGAAGATTTTCATGTTTCTTTTCCTCTGGAAACATCCAAACTGGTGTTGGGAAACTCTATGAACCAGCCTTTCCTGAGGATGCTCTGACACATTCACCACAGCATGTTTGACAGAAATTCTGGAAAGGGTGACATCCTCCAAAGACAATTTTCTTTAATTCCTCCATATTCACAGAGCTTCCCAGCAGGCACAAAGACCTTCCCAGAGCTTCTGGGCTAATAAAGAACACTGGGATGAGTCTGCTTATGATGGATAGTTCATTTCCTGTTTTTGTCCTATCAAACTACCACAACTGCATTTTCTAGTATCTGTGAAAAGAGAGATGAAGAAACCTTTGAACTTCCACTAGGGGTTATCTCCTGTGGTCTGGGCTTTCTGTTGTTCTAGGAGCAATCTTTCCCACATGCAGCTGTCCATGGTGGGCAGCATGAAATACCCATCAGTCCACCCAGATATCTAACAATGCATTTCACCAACAAAAGCAGAGCCTTGCATCTATGGCAATTTTCTTTGATCAACAGTTGTTAATCTCATTACTTTAAAGACTTGCCTTCTTGGGATTGGTGAGTCAGTAATTTGAGTATGCTTTGTAATCCAATCTAATAGAAGTCAATTATGAAAAATAAGAAATGAGAAAGGAAGCAAGCTTGCTAGGTTCATTTCTCTCTGGATTTGTCATGAGCTGATCTAGAGAAGGCAGATCCTTCTAGCCAGCTTTGAATACAGTTGTGAATACGACTTGGGTTTTAGAAATTCAATCTCTATCAGCTTCCTACCATGTCAGCTTGCATGTGAATCCTGATGAGGTGTCTTTTGGTCTAATTGTTTGTTTCCTTTTTTTAGATATTACTCTGCTTCAGAGATTTAAAAGTTAAATTAAAATAAGAGCTTAATCAGATAGATGTACAACAAGAATATATTTAAATAATCTCTTTGGTCTTGTAAAAATCTTATAAAAGATCCATAGTATTTACAGCAAAAAAAATTTACATTTTGACAACACATAAATATCTAGCTGCATAGGAAGTCAAGTATGCTACAGCATTGAAGGCTGTCCTTGAAGAATTCAGTTTTCAGTAAGTCTCCATTTTATTTACTTGTCTCCATGAGAGCACTTACACATAGAAATGAAAATAATAGCATGTACCATTCCTTCCTATTACTTGCAACATGGAATTAAGCAAATCTCACAAATGGATGTTTTCTCCAGATCAGACCCTGGATGTTTCATTAATTCTGTAAGATGTTTTTTGTGGCCTTTTCTTCCTTGAGGAATTGCTGAACACAGTACTCTGATATAAAGGTTTATGTTTAACACTGGGGCTATTTGCAAGGCTGTTTGTAGAAAGACATATAGTGTAGGATCAGTGATCATATATCATAGGCTCAGAATGTCATTAAAACTCAACCTTTTGTAGTGCACTGTTGTGAACATTTATGATCAGGCTGTAACAAGAGAAGGGAGATAATGTTAATGAAGCTGAAGGTATTTAGGATGGTGCCATCTACCTAGACGTGATGTAGGAGAGAATTTACTTCCAAAAGGAGACTGAACACAGAGCAGATTCAATAGCTGACCTTCAGTTAAACTACAGGTTTGGGGTAAGAGGAGCTGAAAAAGGAGAAAGCAAATTGTGGAAGCAGATAAACCCTAACCTGGTCTCAGTGCAGCTTTAATTCTTGATGTAAATTTAGTATCACAACATCCTAAGGATCTTACTGTATTATCACAGAAGTATTCACATTTTCAACTTCACAACTCTCATGCGTGTGACCTGGATATTAGTGTAGTATTGTAAACATACTATACATATTATAAAAATACTACTTAGTACTGTGCACTGTTAAATAGCTGCCTTCCACATCGATAAACATTCAGCCTTCATCTGCAAATGAAATCACAGCAGGACACTTTATCTTGGGAGAAAACTCCTACCCTTGGTGCTTGAATTATATGGGTATACTCTTACTTGCTCTGAAATCCAGTTGGATGAGGCAGTTTTAATGTTACTTATTATCCTAGATGTTGTCAATCTGGAGCTCAGTGCACCTCCTGAGAAATAGTTTGAGAAGCCACTCTTTTGCTAAACCACAACAGTTTTTTTCCATGGGATCATTGATAGTTGGATTTTTTTTTTTAAATAGCAAAGACTAGATGCACCTGACCTCCACCACTTTAGTTTTACTGATTTGTTGTTTGATGTGATAGTATGAACTACTGTGAACATAAAGAAACTTGGACACACAGCTGTGAGGAAAAATTCAAATTAGATTCAGTCACAACTTGTTGCAAAAGTTTTAGTAAAACTGTGATGACTTTTAAGCTAAGAGTGATAATTTTCTTCCTTTTCAAAAGAATGTAGTTGCAATGTCATTTAATTCACCTACTGGCAGCTTAAAAGAAAATTCAGCATTCAAAAGGAGGAAAGATGCACTCTTAGCATGCTTCTAGAACGCTAACATCAGTAACTTCCCTCTCCTGGACTTCAGCTTCCATATCCTGCTGCACTGCTGAGGAACTATTAGGAATGATGCTGCATGCCATCAATGAGCTGTGCTCACTAGTTTAATTCAGTAAACGAATGTGTTTTCATTTAGATGAAGAGGAGGCATAGCAAGGTTAAGGACCTTTTTTGGAATTATTTCATTAAATCCCATTGGTTGTCTGACTTCTACTCTGTAAACTGCAGCTCATCAGCCTGTCAGTTGCCTCTGATCTAGTCTCATTTGAACTGAATTACAGAACTGTAATTCCCACCACAGTTTATGTCATATGGGCATGCTGGTCACATCTTACCCTTTCTAGGAAATATTAAATATTGCAAACCAAGACATCATGGATGCTTTCTTTACAAGGACAACTGCTTTTCTTATGCCTTCTTCAGAGAAAAATAAATACACAGATAATTGGTCTATATTGCCCTTATATATAGATATTATGTCAGTGTGGCATTTATTTTGCTTTATTATTTGGAAGAAGGGATGTTTTCCTGTTTGGGGGTTTGTTTATTTTTTATTTTGGGAGGTTTTTTATGTTTCTAAGACTAGGTTGGGGCAGAGTTTGTTATATTGGCCTGTGCATGCAAAGAAAGAGAAAATGCTGGTGGTAGAGGGGCTAAAACCTGATGTCATTAATTTGCCTCTCCTGAAAAGGCAGGTTCCCAAACCATGGTTTGTCAACATCTATTGAGGTTTGCTGTTGGTAAAGACCACTGCCAGTGAGAGTGTCACCCACAGAAACCCAGTCCAAATCCTGTCAGGTACAAACATGCTGGCCCTAAGGTGAGTATGGTGAATTCCCACTCTGGCTGCTCAGCCTCTGTCTCAGCCCACCTCCCCAGCTCTGGAAAGCAGACACATTCCTGTGTAATATATGGATATAGTAGCTCGCATGACAGTGACAACATTTTGAATGCAAAGATAGACAAGCATTTTGCTTCCAGGGCCTTGTGGGTCCAGCACAAAGGACATTGAGAGCTACATGTTGTGGTCATGGCAGCATGTAATGTCATGAGCGTGCCCCCATCACATATGACTGCTTGATGGTGTCTAGGAAGCTTTATTTTAAAAGAAGATGAAAAGTTCAAGCTCTTGCTTAAAAAATGAAAGGAAAATAAATGACATTGTCTATAAGCTAAATGAGCCATATTTTTTGACTTATAAGCAGTGAATTAACTGCTAAATAAATGGATTGACACAATCAGAATGGAAATTGTAGGGAGGGGAAAGGAGAAGAAGGGAAATAATTTGGAGAACTTTAATGGTTCACAGCAGGTTAAACTCTTACCCTATGGCACACTGACAATAACCCCTTACAAAGTCTTCTTGTAGTAATCAGTGGGGGTACCAGATTAGCATTTGAGTTTGAATCAGGCATGCATTCCTGCAATGAATCTCCTGACTTCCCCCACACCATGCTTTGGTTCTTACTGTGGAGTGGTCTTGCAGTGGTCTTCATATCTTTGGGATCAAACTGAAGCTAGTTTAAATTAAACCCCACAGAAAGACATATAGTACAGGTACAGAATTCTCAGCACCATTAATTCTACTCTATAGATGCTCTTCTGGCTACAAAACTTGGCACTGAACAGTCAAAGTGGTTGTTACTGCCTTTTCTCTGTTTTCACTTTTCTCAGACTGTTCCTCAGGCTCAGGAAGTTCAATTGAACTGAGCTATCTGAAAAGTGTTCCAGCCAAGGTGAACATAGCCTGAGCTAGTCCCTACGAATGTGCACACAGGAGCTGTTGCATAGCGCATCCATGATAAAGAGAGTGAGCTTAAAACCAGAAGGTGCCAAAATAGAGAGCTGAATTGCCATCAAAAGACCACACAAAAGACCACCACAAATGCATGAGGGGTTAAGTCTGATGACATTTTTGCGCTTAAACTTTGCAGACTGGGTTGTCCAGGCTCACAGCAACCTTAAGAAATAATTTCCTGAGAAGAAAATTAGGCCAGAACACACATCATGTCTCTGATTGTGGCAGGTAGAAGAGCAAGAATAAGGAATGTACATGGTGGTTGTAGCTTCAGAAAACCTGAGACTCTTCCTGACCTGAAAATTTCATCCACATTATCAGGTTTAACCCATCATGTACCTTTCTTCCATTAATTTGTATAATTTCTTTTTGAAATCATTTATGGTTTTGGCCTTGAAGCATCCTGGGTAATGTGTTCCACAATTTCATTATCCAGTGTGTAAAAAAGTACTTCCTTTTGCTTTTAAGCCTGTTGCCTGATAATTTCATTAGATATATTTACTTCTTATAATAGAAGAAAGAGGGAATTGTTGTTCCTTGTTTACCTTTCCTAAGTAATCTTTAATTTTATAGACCTCTATTATAGCCTTTTCCAACCACCTTTCTTCTGGTTTGAACAAGAAAATCCTATGCAATTAAAAAAGCCCAAACCCCCAAACAAACAACAGTCCAACCACTCTTCATATGCATTAGCATTTTTACTCAAAGTGAGATCTGAAGCAACTACTTTCATGTACTGTACACTGCTTGGCTGCTTCTGGCTCTGCCAGACTAGAAGCCCTGCTCCAGGGTTGCTGCAAATTTGCTCCAAGTCCTACCAGAAACAGAAGGGTCCAATCCACCACTGATTCTGCTGTCAGCTTTGGCCCCCTGTGTGTGGGAAGGACATTGAGCCCAGGTGATTGAACTATATCTGGCCTGAAATGATTTCCCTTCATGAGCAGAGCTCTCAACAGCAATTGCTTTGATCTGTCAGTCCACCCTTCAGCACCCAATCACCTCCTAATATAGATGTGACCTTATTCTTCCTGTATGGAAGCTTTATCTAAACCCCAGTCATCCCAGTTGCCTGCTCTGCACTTAGTCTAGTAATTCCTCTTCATGGTTGTGAGTGCAAAACAAAATATTTATACAATTTATACAATACATGTATTGATGCTCTCTCTTTTTTTGCCCTTGATTTCTTTCCTACTAATTACTAACAGTTTATATGCTGTTTTAGCAGATGATAGGCACTGATGGGATGTGTTTAGAGCCTCATCCACATGACACAACATGTCTTTCCTGAGAGGCTCGAGTTCAGCCAGAACCCACTGTGTGTATGTGTGCACACATAGATGCTGTTTCCTTCCCTGTGCACGGTATGTCACAACTGTCAGAATCAAATTTACTTTGCCCTGTTATTTTCCAGCCACTCAATATCAGGAGATATATCCGAACTCTTTGCAGACAAATTGCATTTTTGCTGCCTTGAATTATTTAGTAGCATCAACATACTTCATTATTTACTGAGGCTTTCATCCTATTTTGTGAATATAGTTTCAGTACACATCACTGTGTGATTCCAGTAGACTTCCCTCCACTGTGAAAACTGGTCATATATTTCTCTGCTTTCTGTCTTTTACCAAGTTACCACCCCTCATGAGAAACTTATCTTTTGATGTAAGGCTTCATAAAAAACCTTTTGGATATGCAAGTAAACTTTATCAATGACACTGTCCTTTTCTATCTGTTCACCCTTTGAAGTCCTTCATAAATTTTGATGATGTGAGTTCCTTCCTGGAAAGCTTTGTTGACCATATCATTATAACAAATTTATCTATATGTAAACTGATTACTTTCTTATTCACAGTTGCCGTGGAACTTGGACAAATTGCCTGTAGTTTTTTCGACCAGCTCCCCTGCAGAGACTGTTTTTCAATAGTGGCATCACTCCTGTCCCTTTTTGTACCTCTGATATGAAAACCAGTTTTGTATGTTTGACTTTCTTCAGAAGTTTGGGTAACACCACATGAATGTAAGAGTTTACTATTAATTTTGATGATGTATTTTAAAACCTCTTCTACTGACATTTTGATATTAAACAGTTACTCAGACTCATTCCTTCAGTTTTCATGAGGAAATTCCCTAAGCTTTCCCGTAATGAAATCTGATACAGAAATTATTTGGGTTCTTGGGATTCTGGCTGAAGTCCTCTAGGTTTTGATTTGCAAAATTGCCTTAGATTCTTATTAACAGAAAAGCCTTATATCCCCACTAAAGTGTTATGGATCATCAGGAGTTAAAGAAGTTGCAGAGGAAAGAGCCCGTTAGTTCAATTGTTTATTCTCCTTGTCGGCTCTGAGATCACTGTGGGGACTATACCAGATAAAGTTATCTGTGGAAACTGGGCATTCTCTTATCTCTCCTACACCCATCAGTGAAATACCAAGATATCTAGGAGACATTTAAAAGTAGAGATAAGTTAATATTTTTTTTCTGCCTTTTACTTCTTTTGCCATTTCCTTTATAGAAATCTTGTTGGAACTTTTCTTACTGAGAGTATATGTGAATAATTTAAAAAAAAATCAGCATCTATACACCCAGTCAAGAAGAATTAATTGACTTTTCTGGTTCCTTTGCATAAGACCATGGCTATCTACTCCCAGGACTCTCAAGACTTTCATTTTCAACTTCCTTCAAAGATTCTGGGCTGCGACTTCTCATGTTGTAGATGTTTAATCATGAATTACCAGCCAGCTGGAACAGCAGGGGTAGGAAAGTTCATACATACCCTGTGCTCCAGTTAGTCACTGTGAGAAGTGCACAGGAGCTCCACTGTTTCCATCTAATGCTGGCAGAGAAATTACCAGCAGCTTATCACCCCAGCAAGTTTTAAGGTAAGCTTAGCAGCTAAGTGTTGATACTGGAATATTTGTCATCAGCACTCAGGGGAACCATTCACACCTCGGATTTGTATAAACTTTACATCTTAATGTGAAAAAACATATGCATCCAACACATGTAAAGCTGCATTTGAATTCAAATGAGATTAAGAAGTGGTTCCCTGACAGTCTTGCTTTTAGAAGTCTGTACCAATGCCTTGCTGATGATTTTTTTTTCTGGTCCCTAGTGATGCTGAATGCCATTTACTGTGAACCTGCAATGACAAAAGCAAGAACCTTGGCTGCAATGGTACAGGCCACTTTTGGCTATTGTGAATAGCAATTCCCATATATCTTTGCCATCCTTGTTTCTTAGGGCTAAGTCCAACAAACAGCCCTTTGTGGTACTGATATGAATCAATGGAGACACATGTAAGTGGGAGATGACAATAACTGGAGAACCTTGATGACTAAGGAGCTGCTAGTTCAGGGACTCCCAAATAACAACCCAGCCATCTGGCCAGCCATTCAGCTGCCTGCTGTGAAGGCTCTGCATTTAAAAATTGTGTTAGCAACTTTACAATAAAGAAACAACCACTTGAGCATCAGCTTGCAGAGCAGACAGGACTAGGGGATCCATTATTTTAATATAACCCTTTCAGTCATACTTAGGAGTAGCAGGGGAAAAAACAGGAACTCTACCTTATCACTCAACCTCCCCAGCATCAAGAAATGAACAGAGAGAGACAGTTGGAATAGTTAATTCCAGTGCTTCATGTTGCTGGAGAAAAGTCAAATTGGTGGTGGTGTGTTTTTTCCATCTGTACCTTCTCCTCCTTCCAGAGGAACTTCAGAAAGTATTGTTTCATACAAAATGCAGACAAGATGAAAGGCACTGCCAACGTCTATACCTTAAAAAAAATAGACTACTGAGTGTTGTTTGCTTAGGTGATGAAATAGAAACAAATTGATGGGAATAAAACAACGTCTGGAGGTAGTTAGATAAACAAAGGTCTCTCTTGGTCTAAAGAACAGCCAATATATGGTTTTGTGCAAAAATGGATGCTTTCCTCCTCAGTAAGCTAACAGAGCAATTTAAGACAGCTTTTTCTTCTCTTGATAAGTTGGAACAGTTGACATGCAATTGCTAGAGAAAATAAATTACTCCCCGCACCATCCTTACAAGCAAAAACTTTATTTACTGTGTAGAAAATTCACTGGACATTTGGTGAAGCTGCTGTAAGAAAGCAGCCCCTTCTGCTGTTGTGAATCCATGATCTGCTCAATGCAGATAATCCAAATTTCCTTCTTGCTGGCATTTAGTTTTACTAATGCTTTAGATCTTCCTGGGTACACACTGTAAATGTTCAGACTGAAGTAGACCACCAAAGTAACTTTTCTTGTTATCCTAGGAGTGAGGTACAGATTCATTAACCATAAGCAGAATACTTGTAATGAGAGAATAACTAAGATACAAGTATCGTAGGACTTGGCAAGTTTCAGAGAACTGTGTGATAGCATGCTGTGTGGACAAACTGAGAGGTAGGAGACGTGCATGTGATTTCAGTGATACAGAATGTATCATTACACACAGAAACATAAGGTGTGTATGCACATGCCTTACTATCAAACGTCATTTTTAATGGCCAACCAAAACCTTAGCCATGAATGTGTGCTCCTTGTTCTTAAGGAAAAAAACCCAGCATTTTTTTTAGTCTCATAAATCATTTGCATGATTTATGATTGCAACATATATACATTTACTGCATATGTATTATGATCCAGTGGAAAAAACAGGTCCCACATCAAGCCTGAAGGTGAATCTCACTTCTGATTTCACCCTCATGATCTATCAGTCAGCAGTATTTGTCAGTTATGAGAACCGGGCATACAGTTTCAAATGTGAAAAATCCACAGGAACTCTCAGGATGGCTGTGCTTTGAGCCTTATAGTTGTGACTGCTCCGTCACATTTTGTTGAACCTTGTGGATGTTCCTTATCGGTCCTTCCTGAAAGATGAGAGTCCCATTTTTGGTGGTATGCTGGCCAATTTTGTGACAAGAAATGAATAAATCTGGTTATATTCCCTTCTCTCCAGGTGAGATCTCTGCTGTTCTTTTTCCTTTGGAAACCTGTTTCTCATCCAGAGATAAGTGAAGAGAGAGAGTGGGTGAACAGACACAGGGAACCGTAGAGGCTTCACAGACATATTTTTTTCTTTTCTCAGCAAGGTATCATCTGTTCCTCAAAGTACTTTATTTTCTCTTCAGCTTGCTTGGAAACATGGTCCAGACAAGGATCAGATGGTTTTTGTCAGCTCCAGGATGGATTACTGAGTTGTGTCACGTCTGAAGCTGAATGTGAACATAACACGCAAGTTTTGGCTGTTATGAAGTTGGCTGTGCACTTGCTAAAGAGTTCAAGCCTATGCTCACATCTCTCCCTTACTGATTCCCAGAGAGCTTCCAGAAGAACAAAAGGTTCAAGCCTTTGCTACATAGGACACACCACTTTGTTTTAGGAGCTCTCCTTCTCCTGGTCAGCAGATTTCAAAGCCCAAGGTGAGGTGTGAGAGGCCTGGGAGTCCTTCACTCCTTGCCATTGATCCCCAGCTGTAAAGCAGGACACCCTCCAGAGAGATCACGGGAATTGTGAGTGTGCCTGGCTGCATGAAGCACTGGAAAAACAGCTTTGAGGAGCTGTTCTTTTATTCCTGCAGATCAGAAAGTCTTTTTATTCCCATGATTCTTCAACACCAAATACAACTTTTGACTTTCTAAATGCCAGAATGCTAGATACCACAAAGACTCCTGCTGTTGTGATTTTATGCTGATGGGGGTCTGTCAATGATGGGCAGCAAATGGAAGACTCATCTTAATGTCAAACAGCGATGCCAAGCCTCCTTATGTAATCTTCTTGTGCTTAATTTTGGTCTCCTGTGGAAACACGCATTGTAGAGGCTCAGAAAAAGGATAGGGAATTGATATGCTTAAGGATAGGAAACCCTTTTACTCCTCGCTTCAAAGCTTAAAGGAAAGACACAGAGAATAAAAGAGAGTCTTCAGAGTCTATCTTCTGGCCTAAGGCAATGGAACAACCCTATAATAGGCTCCTTTTTTTTTTCTCAGGCACCCTGGTAACATAAATGTCTTCTGTTCTGTCACAAGATCACATTTAGGGATGTGTCCTGTACGATACCACAATCTCAAGGCCTGACTCCGACTGGCAATGGAAAACCACCTAGTGCCTCACAGAGTTACTAATTCAGCTTGTGTCACACCCAAAAATAGCCAGATATAGAATGTGCCCTGGCAAATTACAGCCATGAGGAGCTTTGGCAAAAATGCTGCTTGACAACTGAGCTCTTTGTCCCAACAATTTCCCTAAAATTACCCATCGAAGATGAACAGGCTTACTTTTTTTTCATATTACTACCAGGAGGATACCTATGACTCTCAGTGACTGAGTGCTTCGTCTTGTGAGTCAGTAGTAGCTACTGAGGGCTGGGACACACAGCCAACACAGTCAAACTACTGTGGCTTACTCAGTATTTTACCAGGTGTAACAGAACATTGTATGACCTGTTTAAATAGTGGTGCAAGCACACCCCTGACTGAGACACACACACAGGAACTGCCTTAGAGCCACCCTTGATGGGACCATGTTATCATGCTGACAATTTGGGCCACCAGCTCCTCTTCCTGATGTGTCATGAACAACATTTGGGATGTCTGCTTCTCCTCCAGTGCTCACTTTTCCTTCACAGATGCATAACGCCCTTGAAACAAGCAGTATGTGGACGTTTGTGTGGGAGGGGGTGGGGAAGCATTTGGGATGAGTGGGACACCTTCATGGAGTACTGTATGTTAAATAACAGACTGAGAGAGGGAGTGATGAGTCTCTCAAGGAAGCATAAACACTATGTACTCATTAGAAGACTCATTATAAATAAAGTACAGGGAAGGTGCTCTGAGACAAAGCTTTTTCGTTGGTATTTATTAGGACAAAGAGCTCCTTTAACAGGGCAACTGAAAAGCACTCTGCTGCAGTCATTAATAGGCATTACCACTTTTACTGACTTCTTGGGAACAGTTTTGCCCTTCTCACTTCATCTGCATTAAAGGGACAGGCTCTTTATTCCGTATTTATTCTGAAAAGTACAAACCAGGCCAAGACTAGGGGGAAGGCGTGAGAACCCCAAGAACTTTTACATGTCACCCCAGTGGCAAAGTTTGGCTGATGGAGTGAAACACAGCAGGCTGCTGATAGATTTGGATAGGCTCTTCTGCCTGGATTTCCTCTATTTTGGGAGCTCCAACTGGGTACCTCAACCCACCAGAGGAAAAATATAGCAAAAAAGGGGAGTAGGAGAGAAAGAGAGGATGTCACTCTCTCAAGTTTCACTATGTATTTTATCACTTCTGCCAGACTGGAACAGAGTTGTCTGCTTTAACTAAGCACTGTACTTCTAGGTTTCAAACCTCAAGGATGGTTGTAATTTGGCACCTGAAAATGGTAGCCATTTTCTCTGTCAGGTTAAGATACCCTTCTTGAAGCTGTAGAACCTATCAGCCTGCTGGAATACAGCTGTGGTGAGTGTGATGGTTTGCTGTTTATACTTTTTAAGGGTTTTTTTCTACTCTACAGTGGAATTTTAAGGTCTGAAAACACTTTTTTCTGAGATTTCTCTCTTGCTTGTTGTTGGATTTTACCAGGCTGTGCTTGATAAATGTGCATGGAAGGCTGAGCACTGCAAAGAATTTGCAATTTTTTGCATTATGTGATCTTGAGCCAACACATGTGATGAGCATGTGGAAAGAGAGATATCAAAAACAATTGTAAAGAGAAGGAAACTTTGTTATTTTCCTTTAAAAAACATACACACATGACTTTGAATTGGCTGGTTCTCCTATCTGGATAGGCACATGCATATAGCAGTCTTGCTTTTCAGAAAGAAATGAAACAGTTGACTTCTTTTTTTTTCTGAAGGCCAGTGCCTGCAATTGCAAATGTTGCATCCCATAGAGGGTGTTGCCCCTGCAGGACTGCACAGTCACCCTTGAAAGGTGCAGCGGAGAACTAGACCCAAACTGATTTGGATACATTGCTTCAGGGCCAGAGATCCTTGCTTCAGGCTCTCCCAAAACTTACAATGAGTGGACACATGACAGTATCTGTCCAGAGAGGTCTGTGTCAGGCACTGCCTGAACACTGGCAGACAAGCACTGTGAACCTCTGTGCACCACAGCTTTTTGGTCCTTGTTATTCCCCAACTTCTTTTCTCCCAAGGCAAAGCACATCAGCTACCATGGAGAAGACTTTCTCTGCAGTTCACCCTCTTGATCCTCTATGTTTCTATTTTTCCTTTGCTTACTTTTTCCTTCTCTCCTCTACTTCTGCTTGTGCAGTTCAACACTGAGAAGTCCTCACAGGCCCAGATGTATGGCAGTGCTGGGTGAGATCAACAGTCCATCCTGCTCAGCACCTTGCTTCTGATGAGGGCCAGAGCTTAAGACACGAAAAAATGGGGAGAGAAGTAACATCTTTGCCTTTTCATGTAGCATTAGGTTTACTCTGCTGTTAATTTTCTCTATAGAGAAGCTTACGTAGAATGATGAAAGTAATCTAGATGAATTGTCTGGTCCATTATTTCTCATTCTTATTGCTGCCACACAAAATAACTATGTCCTTCTAAGTTGTTTGTACTATACATTTACTTAGGCAAAGTATTAACCATTCTGCTCCCCAAATAACCATCCTCAGCTGTCTGTAGTGAAGATTAATGAGAGAACTGTCAAAATCAGTATCCAGTGGAGAGTTTTGCCCTTGTGAGAAACCTGCAGCCTTTTGGTCAAAGGTTTTTCTTTTAAATTCATGAACTTAAAGAGCACATAACACTCTTTCTTATAGCTTAGTTCATTTGAAATCAGGCTTATATCAATTTAGATTAGACAGACAAGAATCAATCCAAGGTGTCATCAATGTCAGCCAATGTTACACTGAATGGAAAGTGAACACATTGTACTTTACACCAGTTTAATCACTGGTTTTAAAAATGAAGTTGGATTGAACTCCTGTGACCACCTTGTAAAGAAAGGCCTTTGCTTTGCCCCTGTGGGCTTTAGCTGAAACAACAGGACCAACAATGAGCATGTCTTAGATTTCTCCTTGTGTGTGTATTTCTTTCAAGATCTTTCTGTTTTATAGGGTAGAGACCCTGGGACGTTTTAAAAAGGGCACATGCAGGTGGTACAACACAGCCCCGTGCAGCAGCACTTGCTTCAAGCAAAGCAGCTCAGGGACTGTATGACATGTGATGCCTCCTGGAGGGATATGCCCAACCTAAGGAAGTCAGGTTATACCTGCCTTAAAAGGCACAGCTAGGTAGGACTGTAGGCTGTGTGGCATCCTAGAGGTACACGGCATGAGTAAATGTGGATGAGCATTTAACTCCATTCTTGCTCACCTCCCATTTTCTGCTGCTGATTTCTGGGGTCTGGGTAGGAACTGCAGGATACTTGCTGCCATTCCCTGTAGCACAGGCTGAACTCAAAGCCTCCTGGAGCAAGTGGAAAATCCCCTCAGAGCTTCTTCCCTAACTGAAATAGATTTCTGGAGGTCTCTTTCTCTTCTGGATGCTACAGAGGGGGCTCAGTGTTTGGTTATTTTGCAAAATGTCTTTGAATTTTAATTTGAAGAACAAATCTAAAAAGAAAAATGCAAGAGAAGTTTGCCTCTCTCCTCCAAAGGTCCCCAAAAATTTTCAGGAAGAACTGAGGGAGCTTGAACTGTGTCTAACATCCCATTTGCCTACACACTGTTACAATCAACACCATCCTCCCCCTAAACAAACCAAGCGGAAAAATCCCCACAAAATCCAAACAACCTTCCTTATAGCAGGCCTGTGTTGGGAATTTAACTCCCTCGGAAATGAATCTGGACAACTTCCCAGATAATGTATCTAACCCTCTAATTCCTATCTCAAGGATGAAGTCGATCATAGAAGAACTGTAGAGGACTGGTGAGTTATTCTCAGTGTTTATCAGGGTAGCACCTGGAGGTGATCTGATCTTCCTGCCTCCTCAAAAAAATAAATCTGTCTTCCCTTGGCTAGCTCACAAATCTGCACTCAAACTCTTCTGTGCCAAACATGTGCAGGTGTACAGTATGTGTGTTACTACTGAGCCATCTGCAGCCTCCCCTGCACGGCAGTTGTTGTACTTTGGAGTTCCTTTCCCAACCAAATGGAAGTCCGCAGAACAGTTTCAATAGCACAAATTAAGAAGCTAATACTTTCTCACAGTATTGAGCTCAGCTTTGCCTGAGCTCACGTTGCAGGAACAGATTTTTCTCTCATCCTGCTTGTCTCACTAAAGAAAATATATGACAGGCAAAGGAAGTGATAGTGTAGGATCCACCTTTATCACCCACACAGGGTATTTGCTGTGCAGGCACTCCCAGTGCAGTGAGACAAATGCTCAGATTAATTTTTACCTGAGGGTGTTTGGTTAGCTGGTCAAAGCATCCTTATCTAACAGCACTGAGGATGTGTGTTCCCCCCAGACCTGGCCCACTCAGCAGAACCACAACTGATCTCAAGATCACACTGGGCATCCACCATCAGATGCATGAGGCCTTACTGCTTACCACTACTCTGCCAAAATGCACTGGCTTCTCCCCTATCCCTTAGCCCCCTCAGACTGCGACATGCATGGCATTACTGTGAGCAAACAAGGCAGCCCCTGTGTTTGTAAGGGAAGGAAGGCTGCCATGTGTCCATGAAACCAGAAGCATCACCCTTTCCAGTTCTTGTTCCAGTTGGTGCAACAGAAAACATCAACGTGCTCTCCTGTTTTCTACAAACCTCAAGGAGCTGCCAGCCAACACGCTGAGCTGGTGAAATTGATGACTGACTAGATGAGCAAAAGTGCACTTTGGGGACCTCCCCATAGTCTGTCATTCACTAATGTTGTCCTCCCCTTGACTTCTGTGGGCTTCCTGGGGAGCCAGCTGTTCACCACACGTAGGTCGGCAGCTATGTGGTGTTTGTGAGTGTAGGCACAGCTGTGAGTGGTGAACCAGAAACAGGTGAAGAACTTGTCCTAGTGCCAGCAGGAGGTACTATGGATGACATGTAGTCTGGAGGCTTTCTGAAGTATCTAGGCACTTCTGCCGTAAGTGGCTTTGGGCCCCCAAAGCTATGCCCAGCAGACCATAAATAACACTTACTTAAAAAAAAAAAAAAAACAGAAAGAGTGATAAACTTTTAGCCCTACTGAGCCCCGCTTTTTCAGACATGTCTTCCCAAGAAAAGCCAAGTAGAAACTTTCCTCTGTTAAGGGCTCTTCTGTGCCTCTAGCACCACTGTTTAAGACAACCTCACTGGAGAAGCACACTTTGCCTGTGCACACACATGTCCATGCCCACAAAAAGAGCTGGAAATAATCACTGTATGAACACATCAGTGTCTGACTGCTTCAAAAGAAGTGTTAGCTGAACATACTACATTTCTACTCCTCATAATTTCAAGAGCCTTTTTAAAATTTGCCTATTTTCCATGCCCCTGTTCTATGGTTCTGTATTTTAGAAGGAGGGACAAAAGAACTGGTTAAATTATATAATTTGATGACATGACAAAGAAGAAGTTTGAGATGTGGAACACTCTATCAGTGGGAGAAACATGTCAGCTCAGATTTTTCTGAAGTACAAATGTTTACAATTTTAAAGTGAGCTGCATAGGAAAGGTGTGCTTCCCCAAAAAGTCTAAAACTTACACCCCAAAAATTAGTGAGATCTTCCTCTATGTGTGTTGCATAAATAATCTGAAGAGCATAATATTTGATATAAGGAATCGAGCTGTTTACATAAGTTTGAGTTGCATTGGAGCATGTACTGCACTGGTAGAAATACTGCCTGCATTTGCTGCAACAATAAAGGGATTTTCAGCCAATGCCTCTGCTGAGTGTGGAGGAATTAGGCCTTTGCTTCTCCCAGTGCCTACAAAGTACTGAGTGTCTGCATCTCTTATAAAGTCACCAATGCCTCCAATTCTAAGAAAGCCCTTAAAGTCTCTTCGGTTCTAGTTTGTATTCTCTTTGGCTTTTTGTTTTCCTCCCACACTTCCCCTCTCAAGCTTCCTTTTGCATGTTAGTGCCAAAACAGAACAAGAAAAGGGAGAAAAGTGGCTCCAAACTGGCATTTAATTATTTCAGATTTTTTTTTTTTTTTGTAAATGCATTTTATAAGTTTTGGTGTGTGTTCCTTCTACTAAAAAGATTTACTAATCCCTCTGGAATTAAAATTATTCAAAAAAAAGTCAGTTCAAAGTTATTGTGAGGAGTAATTAGCAGCCTTAGCCAGCTCTTAGAAATATCTGTTTAGGCCAAATCCTTCTGCACAAAACTTTCTAATGACTTATTGTGTCTGCAGTTCTGACCTTGGATAGATACTCTGTCCACCGTTGGTCTCTACAGTATCAAGCAGCCATTAATCTACTGCAAACATCAATATTTTTGTAAAATATTATCTCCCCTCAAAAAAAATTTATGATTCTGGGATTTACAAAGGCCTAAACTTAGTTAAAATCACCACAACATTGTTTATGGCTTGATTACAGAGTTATTTCCCTGCAACGATCAGGTGTTATTCCCACAGAACTTCTTGGTTGTCCTTGGCTCTGCCTCAAAAGAGAACACACCCTCCACGAGGCAGAGATGCAGGAGTAAACATTTGGCAGGGATACGTTCCTTTTCAACCTGCTCCCTCTGTGCACAGTCAAGGATTTTATTTTATCAAAGGTACTCTATTCCTTCCAATGAACCTGAACACTCTTCTGTCACACTGACATCAATCTGGCAGTTTCCTTGTGAATGATATCAGTGTCATTCCCACCTAGAGGAACTGTCCGTTAAAGTGATCAGTAGCATCAGTTTCCAAACAGACTGAAGACAAAGGCTTGTCTCACTTATAAGGCATTTTCCAACATGACAGTTGTCAAAGTGCCTATTTCCCACTGTCTAGTGTGCACTTTGTTTTCATTTTTTAAGTGAACTCCAGTCAAAGCATTGATATGCATGCATACTGTATACAAAACTGCCTATGAAAAGGATCCTTTGCTTTGAGCCTCCCTGGGTTTCATGGAAGCTGATCTCATGTACAGAGGAAACCAGGCTGGGATCAAAAAATTTCATCCTTACCCAGGAAATTTCCACTTTTTAAATGCTGAGGATAGAAGATGGCCACTCTTCTTTTTTTCTCTTTTTTTTCCAGCAGTGCACTGTAGTGTTCTGCAAAAGGCAAGAATTCAGAGCTTAGCTACATTTGGGAAGGCAAAGCATTACTTTAATGGAAGAAGTGATCAAATTAGCTGAAGAAACCTAACTATGACAGATGCCATCTCGACTGAGCAGTTTACAATTTACTACCACAGAAGGAGCACAGAGGAAGGTGAATGCTAACAAAAGAGCATTCTTTTCCAAGCTAACTGCTTTTGAGATGAATGTCAGCTCCTTACTTTATAATGAGACATATCTATAAATCCTTTATGCGAGAGGTTAATAGGAGCTGGCAGTCTCTTGACTTGTGTGGTTCGTTCTGTGCTACAAGGGAAGAGCCATGGTCGGCATGTCGACAGAAATGAGCCTAAGTGCCAGGAATCAAAACTGGTATCCCCCACAGTGATTAGATGGCACATTTGATATATGCCAGAGCAGGACAACTGACAGATAGCTGTGTGGAGGTGGCAAGCCCTTATATATAGTAACCACTTCAGCTCCTTAGAACTGAGCTATCCCAATAGCTGCATATGTTTTTTAAGAAGCCCTAAAAACCTACAGCCAACCACTGTAATGAATTCAGGGGGTAGTTTAATGGAAATCTCAAGAAGGAGTGTAATTAGATGAAGTCAATTAGGCTGCTTGGGGATTTCTAGCTGCTGTTGTTGCTATCTGGGAACCCTAATAGGACGATTAGGATTAACTGAAATCAGCCTGATTGATTAGGGCATATAAACCTACATATGCCAAATTCCAGGGGGACGGTGTGCTTGAGCTTGAATCCATCTGGAGCTATGAGTCAGGAGCATGAGTTTACTTTGCTGGCCTTGGAGAAAGCGACAGATCAAGACCGCATACACACAACAAGCAAAGCCAGGCGGTGACACAAAAAGGCTGCTAGGGAAAGGACTGATTTTATCTGTTATGGCGGTGTATGTGAAGGCCATCCAGTCTATCCTGAGGAAGTAAGACTAACACAAAGCAAATCTTTTCCTTTAAAAAAAAATATGTGTGTATAACAAAATAAATCTATGTATCCTTTGTACAGCTTTTTTAGGCTCAAGTCCTTACTCAGTATGGCTGTGAAATTCCCAGGAAGTCAAAATTACGTTATTACTGCAGTTCTGTTAATTTCAGAGCCAAATTTGCAAATGTGAATTCAAAAGTGCTAGAAAAAACTGTCAGTGAGTAAATCCTGATGCTTCTGTGTCACGGGTCGAGCACACAAATGCTTATTTGCATACATTTAAAATCCAATCTATGCTGTGCAGGGAAACCCCACCTGCAACCTTCTTAGAGGACAGCTGAGTTATCTTGGCTGTATTTGTTGTAGAGAAAGATCTTTATGGCCACTAAAGAGTTTCAGGAATAAAGGCTGGGGTAAAGAGGGGAGTTGAGGAGGAAGAGCAGAGAAGAGGAGAGGGGACAGACCAGAACTCTGTTATTCAAAAAAGCTGCTCTAAAGCAAGATAAAACAGTGCAGGCAGGAGCCTAAGGGATCTGATCCCAGTCATTACCACTCATGCGAGGGAGAGGATATGTCAAGGGTAGGGAACGTCTTGGGGGACCTGCAATATGGTAACTCACTTTCAGCTAAGTGGAGAACAACAGCTTTAGCTGTACAGTTTAATAACAGGCTAGGCCACTTTGTGCACCGGCAGGGCTGTTAATGCACAGTAGTCTGCCTTTCATTGTTAGGAGAGGAACCCCGCAGCTCCCATTTGACAGCCAGGAGTAAAATTATTTTGCCGCTAACATTTCTCTTTGGCATGAGGCAGTGGGGTTGCGCATTGCACTCATCCTGCCTGCAGCTCCCTGCACCTGCAGCTCCCTCCTCACAACACAGGAAGGTTCCCATGGGCTTGGAAGCACGGGATTTTTGCTTTCCTCCTGTGGCTCTCATGCCATTCAGCTCTATTTGGGTGGCATACCCGCCTGTGTACCATGGCTGCCAGCTGTGGAGTGCTGTGCAGCATCCTGGAGTGCCTCCAATGGTATTTTGAACAATTAGTAACCAGCCCGGCATGATCATATCCTAATGAATTACTGAACTGCTTTCTTCTGGTTGAATACTGGGCTAAATGCTGAAAGAAAGTGGACACCTGCAGATTGTATTGGCCAAGACCTGTCAGTGAGAATTTGCCTGAGTCAGGACCACAGGACTTGCTTCAAACCTTCCCAAATATGTCCCATATTGACCTTAATATTGTTAATTTCTCATACTGTTGTAGGAAGCATGCTTCACACAAGCATCCCACAGCAAATCAAAGAAACAGAGGCCCCTATCATAACACCAAATGCCACAATCACTAAATGGCACTCTCCTTAGTTACCTGTTGACCCGTGAAAACATTTCTCTTCCATTACTGGGGCTTTATTAGGAAATGACAAGGAGAAGAGGATTTTTCCCAGTACCCCCACCTTGCCCATATTATTAATAATCCAGCTCACATATTCTCAAATCCAATATAAATCTTCCAGGAGAAAAGTCATTAGAAAAAAACAGATTACTCAGAGAAAAATGCCTGAATTTATCCAATATTTTTTGTATTGCTTGCTCTATTTTTCAATCTCTTTACCAATACCTTAATTTGAATGGTTATAAAAATGCTAGTGAATACTCTTGAATTAATTTTATTCAAAGTACTTCACTAATATTTCCAGTAAAAACCTTAAAAAAAAAAAAAAAAGGTGAAAATTATGAAAAGAAATCTCCTTTGAATTCTGCTCAGTAGAATTATTTTGCTATCATCCTCCAACAAGCGAGAAATCTTTTCCCTTTTCATAAATGTTTCATATCTAGGGGTCTGACTTGTCAATAGGAGTAATCATACAAGTAATTCTTTTAGTGAAACAGATCACCTCTGACAGAAAATACTAGTGTGTTTTGTCTCCTACAGCAAACCAATTATAACTGACTGGGGCATCTGCTAACAGAGATCTTCTTTGTGCTGCCTTTTTGGTGTGCTGTAATACTTTTCATAATGTATTTTTTAATTTTTTTTTAATTGTACCTGCTGGAAGATTTCACCTGTACCAGAAATAGTTTGACTCTTCATTTTTCATTCTAGTTAAAAAACTAAAATCACAGTATTTCATGCAGTTAATGTCATTTTTGTTCACAATGAATCCCAGTATCTGAAAATCCTGGATTAGGAAGAGAGACTGCAGCCAGCACTTGCTTCTGTCGCTAGACCATTTCACAGCTTCTTTCATATGTTGTAAGTTTTCACAAGATTCGATAGAAAGTCTGTGAGACTTGAGGGGAAAAATACAGGATTGTTTTTGACATGGTGGCATTTGACCAAACAGGAAGGAGGAGGAGGGAGAATGTGAAAGTCAAAAGTGTAATAGAGGCTGGAAATTCTTGAACAGATGTAGCAGGTGTAAACATGTTTCCTTATTTTGGTTCCTGGATTTAACATCCTCCTACAAGACTTCAGTGTGCTCAGAAAAAAGGTTATATGTGCAGATGGTAAACTGCTAAAATGCCCAGAAGGTTCAAACTCATCTGTGCTTGTGAAGACAGGGAGAATTTCCCATCGTCTGACTCACAGGTGTTTGGAGCACTCCGAGTCAGAGGCAGGTTCGGCAGTGCCGAAGCACGGCGGCGCTTTGCTTAAGCAAATGCCTTCGGTTGTGTGCTGGAAACATTCAGGCTCTTTTTCTTGTGATGTCCAAGTGGCTAAGAACATTAGGAGAGCTCTCTGGAGCAAGGAGGTGGGGAGAGACTTTTTGGCATGTGGTCCACACAGTCATTACAAATTGAGGCTCTGGGCTGTTTCTGTCCCTGGGCTGCTGCTCTCTCTTCCTGACACATTGCGCTGCCTCGGGTCACTGCCTCGCTGCTTGCCTGCCCATTGTAGTTTTGATCATACATTCCCTTTTGGCACAGGACGATTATTTTCTGCATTTTGCTAGGTCCTCTTCCCGTTTGTCCCTATTAGTCTGTGGCCAGCGCAGGAGCGAAAAGAAGCAGGTGTCTTAAACGCTTGGCTGACACGCTAGGATGGGGACGCACCGGGGACAGCTCTGGCTGTGTGAGCAGCGCTCACAGCACGCTCTGACCGGCCGTGCTCAGCACTGACAAGCAGCGAGGACGCAGGGACCTGCCTCCGAAAGTCTTGCTTGTTATTAATAACAAACATACCTGCAGGTTGTGTGGAGGGAATGATGATGACACCACCACAAGGTGGGCAAAGAATGGGGGCACTGCTTCTGCAGGTTTGCCCTCAACCCAGCACTGCCCCGCAGACCCTGTTCAGGCCACCCCACCTGTCTCCATTACCGTGTCCAGCTGAGGCCACCCCACCTCCATGTCAGCTGTCCCCATGGCCGTGATGGCTGGCTCCTCGTCTCCAGCTGTAAATTGGTTGTGTCAGCTGAACAGCTGGCCTTGCGCACGACGGACAGCCTGCACCAGCATTCCTCCAAATGTGCTGCAGGGTCAAAAAGAGCCTGCCAGCACCTCCCTGAGGAGCAGCTGGCTTCATCTGAATCTAGGTGAGATGCAAGCTGTGCTGATGGAGAGAGGAGAAATAGTTGCCCACTACTTCCTCCTCCAGAACCCCGTTAATTTCACCAGGATCTTAAGTAAGTATCAAACCCATCTGCCAGACGCATAGACTAGAAAGGGGTTGAACAGCAAGGTGGCAAACTTGTGGGTGACACAACGTTATTTATGGTAGCAAAAGCATGGCACATGACAAAAACATCATCTCATGATACTGAGTAATTGGGTGATAAAACAGAGGAAAGGCAACATAGATATGTGTACTGTAATGCCAGTGGGAAAAGCAGACTTTACATACAGAGCTGAGGGTCCTGGAGTCACCATTAGCTCTCAGAGATGAAATCCTTGAAGAGCTGTGAGATCTAGACATATTTATGAAAATGCCAGATCCATTCTCAGCAGTGTTCAAAAAAAGTAAATCAAATTTTAGAATTGAGTATGGAAGAAACAAAGCTAAAAACACTGCTGCATCCCATCCTGATATAAATACATCTGATGTGCCTACACCCTGATGTTGTTCAAGCCTACTAGCTCCAAAAAGGTAACACTAGGGCCAGAGGAAGGTCCAGGCTGTGACATGGTTTCTGTACTGGGATTTCAAAATAGATTAAGAATACATATCAGAAAAATCAAAATGTGAGGGAGGACATGAGAGAAATCTGTAAAATCATGAATGGCACCGAGAAGGCAAATAGGCAATGATTGTAATTGACTCTCATACCACAAGAACTAGAAGCATCAGATGAAATTATTAGGTGGCCTGTTCAAAACAAACAAAATAAGGGCTCTTCTTTAAACCCTGCTTTGTTGGAGTGTGCCACTAATTGTCACAGGATGCTGCAATGTCAAAAATTGATATGGGTTCAAAAAGCAATTACACAAATTCAGGGAAGCAAAAATCCATCAAGGGCTATTAAATTTAAAGATACCACATCTGTCTCAGGGAAGTCCCTGAGCCACAGCTTGCTGGAGTTTGGGACAACATGCCAGGGAACTATCATTGTGTGCTTACCCCTCTCTTATGCTGTTCCCCAGGCATCAGCTGTTGTTTATGTTTGAGACAGGCTATTGGGCTGGATAGACTTGTCTCAACCAGCATGGCTGTTCTTAGGTTTAGATGCCAGGAAATTAATTTTTCCACATCCAGTCTGTCGGAAATGATGCCCTTTCTTTCATACAAGGACTTGGGTAGGGTGATTTGGGAATTTGTTAAATCTAGATTATTTTAATCACCTGTAATGGGACTTGGAGACTGAGGCAACACAGACATTGCTCTGAGCAGGATTGGTAGCACATCTCCAAAGCATGAGAAAAAGCAGGGTGTACAGGTTTCACTGCTCTTAGACTCCCTCCACATGTTAATTCCAGACCCAGTGCCCACTCTTCAAAGCCTGAGTAGCCAGGGCTTCACTAATAACCAGAAATTCATCCATCAGAAATCTCTGCAATACATTTGGAGGTCCCGCTTCTGTGGGACTGAAGCAAACTGCAGAGGCTTATGACAGCCTAAACCCTCACCATCAGCCTATGCCAGACTGAGGTATTCCTCCTTATTTATTTATAATGTAGATACATTCTAAGATGAAGCCTAGACTTTTTTTAGCCTTTCACCACCCACCAACGTGTCTAGCTGTGACCTATTCCCTACGGTCAGCCACTCCATGATGCCGTTTAACACATCAACAAGGGATTGCAGATCCTTTTTTTCTGTCGCGGCACACTTCTCCTTTGCAGGGTGCTGGCTGAGGTGAGCCTGAAGAGGCAGTGATAACGCTTCCAGTGCTGGACGCGTCACCACGGTACCCAACATCAGAAGATCGGCCTTTCCCGTCCATTATATTCCACAGCAGCGTGGCCGCAGAGCCCCGGTCCTGCAATCCTGCACTTCGCAGGCGCTCAGAGCTCACGCAGATCTAATTTTGCCTGCAGGACGACGGTATTGATCAGCCTTCCGCGGGAAAGTCGTGTTGGGAGACAACGGGCCCCGTCTGGCTGGCAGCTATCGCTGTTCCAGAGCCTTCTGACTTTCACGGGGGGATGTCCCTGCAGCGACTACTGGTCAATTCCGCAAAACAGTACTTAAACGAATAAAAACAACAAAAACAACAATAGTGGCTTTTTTGTTTTATTTTTTTTATTATTATTACTACGACTCCAGTTGCCGAAGCAGGGAGGACCGCGGCCCAGCCGGCCCATCCCCGGCTGTCGCCCCGCGCCTCCGCCCCCCGCCGCCTCCAGGGGGAGCCCGGCGGCCGCGCCTCCGCCGCCTCAGGGGCCGGGGGGCGGCGCCGGATG